>CM055745.1:14509282-15032115 GCA_029465975.1 Dallia pectoralis
CGTCAACGTTGCTTAACTGTCTAGCCGACGTTAGCTAAAATGAGGCGAATAGCAAAGTTATCTACATTCCAAAACACTTGCAAAATAAAAGCGTAAATACAGTTTCATCTGATGAGGAGAACCGAACAGGGAAGCTTGGGCTCCACAGGCAAGTGCCCTAACCACTCCCCCAAACAGGGATATGTGTGATTTCGGAGTTAATTACAGTGCTGTCGTTTTATTTCCGGTCGTTGTTACGCGTTGTTTTAAATGGTATTTAAAATAAACACCACAAACGTACAGACTGGCTCTGCAAATGACTTTTGACTGCACTACACCCCTAGTTTGTGACACACGCGTGTTTGACGAAAATTCCTTTATTGAATTCAAGCAAAGAGAACACGGACATTAAAGGGAGCCGCGGGTCGACCTCTACGATTCCATAGTAAAAACACAATATTCAAATCGAAGCAGTAAAATTCTTCTTCGTTTGTTGATCAATTTCCTGTTAATTCCGGTGGAAAAAATGCGCCCTCTGCTGGATAAATATCTGTTAGGCGTTTTCAATGCCGTAGCGTATACACGACCGATGGGAAGACTAGGTAGGTGGTGGCGACCTACTGGTCGTGATACACACATGACGCGTAAGTAACTGTGTTGTGTGTATCACACACTGAGGGTGGTCACCTCCCAATGGAAGCGTGTATCACTACATAACAGACAACAGGAGCTTTTATTCTGTCCTAGTTCACCCCCCATAGAAAGACTTCAGACTTGACTCGGACTCGAGCTGCGGGACTCCTGAACAAAGTTTATTTTTATGAATCATCTGATGAGCTCTCTGTTATTCCCCTCCGTAGACCGTAAAAAAATACGGTTCGCTGTTGTTCCCCTCCGTTACCTATAACCTTCCCACGACGTAACACGTGACGTACTACGTATCTGCTGCGTGTGTTGTACTGCTGAAAAGGGGTTAATTCACACAAAAACTTCTCCACTGGAATCTTTATGTAGAATCGTAATCAAAATGACTCATTTGCATAACAGAATGATACATTTCTATTACAAATTACCCTCATTGACATCTTATCAATATTCAGCCATTTTTACTATATACCTATATAATTGATTGAGTACACTCTTTTATAAAAGGTTACTTAAAACTCATGACACTATACAGCATACACAGAACAACAATAAACATTCAAAGATTTCCTGAGACTCAACTCTTCCAAATTGTACTCTTTTGTAGTCATCTATGCATATCAACTCTATGGCAAATCAGTTGTAAGCATGCCTATTTACACTTTCAGCTATGTGTTTTAGCCTGAACATCTATTTATACCTCCACATATTTAACCAAGTCAACACATCGGCACCATAACAGAATTACACATGAAATGCGCAACTTGAACATGCACAAGCTTCTCGCCATTATATAGACCTAACTCCCTTACCAACATGCATAAATGAAGTCCTGAACTCGTGTATTTCTAAACTATACATATCAACGATTTCGGACACACAATCAATATAACAATTGCGTCTCTATACGCTCAAACATATTATTAATCCTATTAAAGTATTGTAGCTGATAATCACGCTTAATACCCGAAAAGGGTTAACTAATTCACACAAAAACTCGCACAGTTTCTCCACTGGAATCTTTATGTAGAATGGAGAAAACCCGCGAGCTCTCCCCCTATGGTTGGCGCAGACCAGAACAATCGTGCCCATAAACTGATCACAGATTAACTAAGTGTGACTATAAAGTAACATATCTATATTTTATAGCCTTTCTACGCATTGTCAATAGTGTATATATCCATATGTAATTATATATACTTATATATCCCAGTGTACACAGTCTTATGCATTTAAATGTACATGTTCATTTTCAATCCGTCACACGTGCGCGGCCACACAGAAGAGAAGACAGCAAATTTTTTTGGATAGTAAATTTCACATCGTTTGGTTTCAATGCAATTGTGTTTTGCATGTAGCTACAATGTGATGTTTTGCACTAAATTTGTTTTACAGCTTTAAACACTTTCTATGGCCCCACAGAGCCAGCACAATAGCCAAGGCCTTTCATTATAGTACATACATTTTTGGTCTGTACTGTGTGTTCATGCTACAAGGCAAAATACAGATATTACCTTAAAAGTAAAGCATTCTTGTTGTTTTTTTCATGTTGCAATACACTGATTATATACCAAAATCAAAGCTGATACTGTATGCTAATAGATAAAGGAATCATAATAACATTACATGCTTTGAATTCCTTATATATAGCGATGCAGTGACAGTCTTCTAAGCAGCCTATTCGCCGTACGTGATGCAACACTTATTGTAACCGGAGACTTATTATAATAAAGAGACTTGAGACTTGACTTGGGCTCTAGCCCAGAGACTTGAGACTTGACTTGGACTCGAGCTCAAAGACTTGAGACTTGACTTGGACTCAAGCTCAAAGACTTGAGACTTGACTTGGACTCAAGCTCAGAGACTAGTGAGCATCTCTGATAGGCACTCAATATTACAAAACACTTCTGGCCTATTCAAACTAGCTGTCTTAGAAAAATCTAACATGAACAAAATGAACACCCTTCTTTACATAACAACCCAGAACAACGTTGCTACGCGACCTCAACCTTCTCTCCCTCTCATCCTACCCAGCCCAAACTGACTATAGCTTGAGTCACTAAACTTTACTTGGTCCGTGAGACACATTAGATGTCCGACGGCAGCACAACCCATTCGCTAGCATCTTCAATGTCTGATATATGCTGTTCCGCCTCTCCCAGCCTCACTTTTATTTCTTTAGTTGTGTCTTTAATAGTGGTGACATCTTTTGCCACCACCTGAAGAGTAGCATCAATTTTATTTATTTATTTATGGCTTGCCATTTTTCCGAAGGCTGCAGTCCTAGAGAAACCTCAAAGTCGACAAAGGGTGTCAAAATGATGACCAAACTTGAAGTGTATGTCTCTAAATTCAGAACATTAATCAATGGGATTTAGGAGCTCCTCTAGTGTGCGGCCATCTTCTTCGGAGGTCCCATGTGACTCCCCTGACTATTGCCCTTCTAAAAACAACTACTTTTTGAGTACAGCCGGTTCTAGACAAATTCACATAATCTCAGTTTTTTATAATGGACTTCATTGTTTTCTGTGGTATTCAATACCTTATTTTATCCTATTATATAACCTTATTTCGGATTTGCTTAAATGTTTTTTCATGATGTCATTTTGTTAGGAGCTGTACTAACTGACTGTGGAAACTCCAGAACAATGTTTTACCTGAAATCATGTGAACCTCCATGACTGCACACCAGTGGACTTAATTCAACCAATGATGTGATTGCTCCGTTGCTCATTCAGGTATTGCGTAGCAAAGAGGGGTACATACTTGTACACTCAATGAAGCATTTTAAGCTTATTTAGAACAATTCACCAAGTGGGGTGCAGCCTCAGTGTTTACATAACAAAAATGGCACAAGTTGTACAGAATTCTACGGTATCTCTGTGTTGGTCACCGTCATAAAGTCTTCAGTGGAATGGTTTTCAAGAAAAAAGTACAACTAGGCCAATGACACACAATACAGACCTAAGATAAAGCAAATGGAAAAAGTTCACAGAAACCACAAACTTATTGCATAAGTTAATTAAACACTCAATATTTGAATCTTAAATCCAACATTTTATCAGGTCATGTAAAACAAGAGAACAAATAGCATAATTTGAAATACATTATTTGGAATTATTTTATTGGTTGAGATGGACCAGTAATTGAAGAAAAAATCCTGGTTTCCTACTACAACGATTTTATCATGATATTGAATAGTATACTAAGGTGAAACAAAATGGTGGGAGGGGGCAATATATTGGACTAATCAGGGATTATCCTGTCACATTCCAACAGCGGACTTACACCAATTTGTCTTGCAAGGTCATTCTGAAAAAGGAACAAAATAAAAGGAAATCAGAAGTCTAAATCAGAAGCACTATGCACTGTCTAATCAAAGGCCAATGGTTAAATGTGGAATGCAATAAAGCATCCCATGTATCTGATACCAATTTGTAGTAAAATATAAGAAAGTAGCAAAATGTTGGTAAATATAAATGACCTTGTCCTGAACACAACTATTAGTCTAGGCCAATAACACGGATATTATAGAGCAGTTTACATGTTTTAGCTATGTCTTGTTATATTGAGTTTGGGACGCAACTAAACACAGCCTATTAGGACGGAGTAAGTAAGTTATGTATATTTTGGAAACATGCCGTAAGGAGTTGCCTCAAGTGTGAAAGGAATAGGAGATAGAGAAATATAGCAATGTTGAGACACAGGACTCTCTGTGACAATAACTAGCTATTATATTGAACTTTAACTGGTGAGCTTCCTGTCACGAAGAGCTGCTCAGGCATCACTCAAGTGGATGCTATTAAAAAGGGAAGCAGAGTGTAGTTGCTTTACAATCAGTTTGTTTACCAGACTTCCCCCTCACAAGGTCCATCCACTGACACAATCACCATTATCTGCCATCCTCTATGCTTAAGCTGTGACCCGACCCTCTCCATCTTCAGAGAATGAAGCACTTAAACAAGGTTGTGATGAAAAACCTTAGAGTGACAGGACTTCCCCGATAATGACAGTGTCACAATCTACTGTTCGCAGATTACTTCAGAAGACTCTGCCCTGCGCCAAATTATAATTTGCTAAAAAGTTGTATTTTATTATTAGTTTTATAGACAGCTGAGACAAAGGCAACGCTTAATCAAAGTGATGCCAATGCAACAATGTGTGATGAAAAAAGCTAAATGCAGATGATCCAAAGAATACCACTTCATCTGTAAAACAAGGAGCAGGTGGAGAACAGGTAGAGAACACAGGTAGAGAACAGGTAGAGAATACAGGTAGAGAACACAGGTAGATAATACAGGTAGAGAATACAGGTAGAGAACAGGTAGAGAATACAGGTAGGGAATACAGGTAGAGAACAGGTAGAGAATACAGGTAGAGAACAGGTAGGGAATACAGGTAGAGAACAGGTAGAGAATACAGGCAGAGAACAGGTAGAGAATACAGGTAGAGAACAGGTAGAGAATACAGGTAGAGAACAGGTAGGGAATACAGGTAGAGAACAGGTAGAGAATACAGGCAGAGAACAGGTAGAGAATACAGGTAGAGAATACAGGCAGAGAACAGGTAGAGAACACAGGCAGAGAACAGGTAGAGAATACAGGCAGAGAACAGGTAGAGAAATTTTTTTCATCAGGTCATCGCAAAGAAATTAAAATCGTAGAAACAAAAGTCTGCAATGAGAACTCACCATAAATGTAACCACATTGAGGTGGTAAGGAATACCTCCTAGATTCTGACACTTAATGATATGCCTTCTTTCTGGGTCACCAGGGGCAAGTACTGCACAGCCCGGTTCAGCCTGAAAAAAGACCCATTTGTTACCGGATACCCTTTGTATAGTTGCCCATTTTGTTTTCCATAGTGTGAACACTCTGTTTAGCCATGGAATCGTTCTAGGAATACATCCATGATGCTATGAGCCTCACGTCATAGAGCTGCAGCTAGGATAAGAGGTTTGAGATAAGGGCTGTCACTTACTGGCTCCAGGTCTCTGTGTAGAGACAGGATATTAGACATTCGGTCGTTGAACCCGGGAGCAAAGTTATCTGGATTTACCGCCACAAAACATTGACCCTAGAAATGCAACAAGAAGTAGTATTTAAAATGGCACCCCCTATAGGCCTCTGCTGAAGTGGATAATAGAACTTAGCCAGTCCTTGTAAAGTGGGACATGGTTGGTTCACATATCTCCCATTGAGCACATCTCAAGATCCCTGTCTCAGGTTTGCATATGTTGACTGCACTGTTCAATCCAGTTTTTAATTGGATTCAAATATAGAGAGATGGCCATTGTAAATCAATAGTAACCATTTATGTTTTAATTTTAAGGTCATTGTTTGAGGTCACATTGGAGGTCATTGTCTTGTTGAAAGGTCCATCCTTGGCCAAGTAACAGACACAATCAAAATGTCCGCCCTAAACCCTTAGACTTTAGTGACGTCACATGGTAAGTGTGTCACGACTCCCCCTGAAGCTCCACGACTGTCGACGAGCATACTTCGTCTATGTTAACCATTTCATGTCCTGTCATGTCATCACACACACCAGGGGTCGAACCCCTCATTAGGATAGACTACATACATTCCCTCGGTTTACGGTGTCTTTGTGTGGTGTTGTTGCATGTCCTTAGAACTGTGTTGCGTGAGACGCTGAGAGGAAATATAAATGTATGCACTTTCTACACTCTGTTTTGTTGTTTTATCAGTTTACCAGTGAGTACAGTTATGTTGTGCGTTTGTTTGTTTTGGTGTATTATTAAATCACCACAAACTCGCACCTGGCTTCTCCATTCTTCTTGCACCCTCACCCAGCCGTGACAAAGTGATTGAGTGCAAGAGGCTGCAAGGGCCCAACATGCTGTAGGACTGGGACTCCACTTAACCACGTGATCTTGACGATGCTGAAAAATGCTGCGTGCTTTTTTGTGTTTGGGACTTTTTATTTTACGTTTATTACTTTCTTTGTTATGCCAATATACGACAAACTACATGCCATAAATGAGCTTTGTGGCTATTCCGGTTTGGTGTTGGGACAGCCCTAAGCGCTCACAGACCTAGCGAGAACGTGACTCTGTGAGTGTGGACATTGGGATTGGGCCTCAATTTCATGGCAAAGACAACAAAGCTTTTGGCAAAAAAATCTTGGTACTTCTTAGTAGAATTCTTAATTTCATCGATTTTATCAAAGCTTCTTGACCAAGTAGCAAAACAGCCCCACAGACCCAGATCATCAATCAACGTGGCTGATTAAAGGGTCATATATATATATATATATATATAATTATCAGAATTGTTATTGTTCTCATATATTAGGACTTTATATTAGACGTGAGAAAGACGAACGCAGACAGACGGCGGCTAATGCCTCACGCCAGGTTCCCACTGACTGTGTCAAATGGCGATGTTATAGAGACTTAAACTGAATAAAGAATTTAATTACCTCACAACCTCATTTGCAACATTTCTAGAATGGCTGAAAGTGTTAACCGGTCAAAAGCTTGTCTCGACTTTACTAAAAACAAAGACAGAGGTGCGTCACATGAATGAAATACTGTGAAAAGACCTTTCCAACGCTAACAGACTTTACTATGTGGGAAATGGCTTCAAATAGAGTTAGTGTTATCAGGGTCAAAATGAGAGAGTAACATGAATGCGCCTCTTCAAATGCCAGAAATCCCTCAGAGCCTGGTTCCTCCCTAGGATTCATATTAAGTTTCAACCGTTTTAGCAAGTTGTCCTAGCAACTGTGCATCAACCCTGTTGTTGCTTGCCCTTTGTGCTGGATGTTTTGTTAACGAACTTTGATTGATAGATAATGTGCTCCCGGGAAGTATTAGGATAGGCACGTTGGACTTGTCCCATACTTCAGCAGCCAAGCACTTCCGAATAAATGCATTATAAAGTAAAATATGTTTCACTTGTAACACACCAAGTTGGCGACTCTGTCGGTGTCCTTCCAGGTGCGGATGTTTTGTGAGTAGTGTGAGCCGGCCAGCATGCCACAGAACACCTCCACCATCATGCCAAGGCCAAAACCCTTGTACCCGCCTGGGTGTAATGAAAACAGACAACCAACATTTGCCTTGGAAATGTGTTCTACAGTAACAGTCTTCACATGATACACAATGATAAAACAACATTTTAGAGAACTGTAGTTATAATTTGTTATAAAAATACCTGTGGCTTCAGAGCCACCAAGAGGCACCAGACCCCCGCCATTGAGCACCTCCCTTGGGTCTGTGCTGATTCTGCCCTGTGAGTCGCAGCCCCAGCCCTCTGGGATGGTGTCCCCACGTCGCTCATGGAGCTCAATCTACACAATGACAAACGCATGCATGCAAACACAATATGTAAAAAATGCTGTACGCAGAATATGCACAGTGTTAAAGTCTGCATTCATTCTAAAAAACACACATTTGCAAACCATGGCAGAAAAACATGCAGATGGCGCCTAGATATCTAAACTCTATTCGAGCTCAACCAATAATCGGTGACACAGCGATTTACAGCGACCAGTCAACCTGTTCCAACTTACCTTACCCAGAGCCACTGTAGACGTGGCCATGTCCAATACAAAACTGTCCCCATTGTTGGCTGGAGCAGCCACACTCAGGGGATTTGTGCCCAGCGTGCACTGAAAACACATCGGTGGTCACAAGGAGTCGATGTTCGGCAAGAGACACACTGACACACTGAACGTGGTGGTGCAGCGTGCAGTTTGAAAGGCCTTACCTCTTTAGCACGTGTGGGGACAACAAGTGGAGAGGTGTTGGTGCATGACATGCCCTATAGGAAATATTATTACTATTATTGGACCTGTTTTATAACTGAATTAAATGGAATACTTTAATTTCAACTTATGATAGTGTACTTTCAAATTAATGTGTATGATGCACATGTAATATGTTTTTAATCCGCCCTGTTGATTAATATGGTGAATGGAGTTGAATGTTAGGCCATCATTTGGTATAACCGTGTCTGATTTGAGCCATCACAAGTACAGTTAAACATTGACACAAAAACAATACTTTATGCATGCAGCGCATACAATGGCCACTTGGAGGAGACAAAAGAAAAGCTTATAAAACTTAAAGCAAACTTGCAATCATGTTGGAGTCCAGGGCCTGCATCGAGTAATATCCAGCGATGCCGTAGTGGTTGGAGCCTGGGCAAAAAAACGGCGTTCCAGAGCATAAATATAATTATATACATTCTGTTGAATTCTTCGTCGAAATGAAGAATATAATAAGAGCAGGTCATTGAGAAGACATTGTCTTTTCGAATAACATCCTGGCCACTCATTGACTACTTAGCAGCAAATAAAAAAGCCAACTTTCCGTGGGCCACCACCCAGCCAATGCCCACATCCTGAGCCTTCTTGATGGCCAGATCCATGCAGAATTTTCCCACAACGGGCCCCAGCAGGTTCTTGCCGTCCACCAGAGCTGTAGCCACGGTCTCTTTCTCCACCGCTGGCTCCCCCTCCTTGGCACAGACTCCAAGCTGGATGTCCTTCACGTACATGTCTACATGCGAAAAAGATCACTACATATCAGAATAAAATCAATCAGATGTCATAGTTGTTAAGGGAAACTCTAGTGTAGAATACAGTAGAAGCTATTGGACATATGAGAATGGACTATTACTTTGTAACACGGTTAATCTGTTAAAATTGCAATGACAATCAGTAAGTCAAATTATGGAAAATTACAACTGACCCATCCTGTTGAGCCCGTGGCTGTAATGACCCCGTCGGTCGCCCTCCACCAACACCTCTGCCAGACTTCTGGCATGGTTAGACTTGGTGCCTACAGCCACCATACACCTCTCTATGAAAGACACCACCTTTCTCTGGTCTACAAGACACCTAGAGGGTTAATTCATAATAATTGTTATACAAATCTTTATTTAACTCAGTGAGTCAGTAAAGAAAAAGTTCTACTGTCACGGTCCAGGTGTAGTGCAGGATTAATCCAAGCGCAGAGCGTGCTATTACATTTAAAAGAGGTTTATTTTAAATGAAAACGAACTGCGGAAACATGTACTGGGTTTAAATGAAATTGTCCAATGAAACGATTTACTAAATATTTTAAGCAACAGCATACACCATAATATTCCATAAAGTACTGTGACATATAGACAATATCCCACACTGTGCACTAGGACCCAGTGACTTTTATAACCAACATAATCACAGAATCTTAACCAGCTGTGCCCATTTTAATCATCCGCATCTGATTCAGGTGCAAACCTCAACGTTATATACAGTAAGTCCCCCAACTCCATCCTAGCCCACCAGAAGTCCTCAGTGGACTAGGAATCGTGACATCTACAATGTCAACCTAATTATAAATAATCATATTTGATGCAGAAAATGTCTATAGATGACACATTTGACCTAGATCCTCACAGCAAGAAAATAATTTTGCGAAAACAATACAAATATATCTTTATAAAGAGGAATATTTGACAATGGGAGTAAATAGGGTGGGTCTTTTTTCTCTGTTATTTTTTTCTAAAAGTTTTTTTTCTATGCACATTTGCCTGAATCCACAGGGGTAACACTGGGTCGAGATCAAGTACAAAAGGCAGATCAATTAAGCAAACACAGCATAGTGGGCAAGCCAGGTACATAGAGTTCAGTCCACAGCTAATGTCAAACAAAAATTTGCCACTGGAGAGTCATCTCATGACTTCAACTGTCCTGATGCGGTTCAATGACCTACCATATCCAGTGGAAATATATGTGTAGATACGGTGCTAACTTACAGTTAGGTTTGCTAATGCCTTAGAAGGCATTTACACCAAGGTATATTGGTGCTCGGTCTGTTTAAGGAGTAAACCAGGGCGTCCAAATGTTTTGCTGTAACCCAGAGGTACTGTCTGATTTGCCAAGCCGACAACCGCCTCAAGTGCAATGGCCTTTGGCAAAGGCTGTTCTAACAGGAATAGTACAATTTGAGTTGGCAAATGGTTCTGTTTGCCTTCGAATTGGATATAATCCAAGCATATGAAGGAAGCGAATTAACCCTATAGTAATGATGAAGTTAGATTTCTGTAGAATGTAGAGCATCCAGTAATTTAGATAGTATAAGGCTTGGTCATGAGCTCTAGGTCTCCATATACCTATCTCTTCAGTGGAAAACCCTCCCAAATAAATCTGTTCCTGTGAGTAATTAGTCTGTTTAGTGATCCACCCATCAGCACACAAACTCAGTATTCCTAGACTAGTGATGTTCCGGTCAACTCTTTGTTTATTGGATTAAATAAATGTTATCCCTTAAAATTCTACACCCAATGAATCAAAGTTTCCTTTTTTGGCAGCAAACAGAAGGATTGCTATTCCTAAAAGAACCTGCTCCCCTCTTTTAGGTATGTTGGAGTTTCTGTGATGTTTTTTCCTCCAAAGACCATGGGAACATTGATACATGAGGACATTGCCTCGTGAATTTACCAGGACATTGTACACCTAAATCTGGCTCCCTCTGGCAGGAAACTATTTGGATCTTCCAGCAGCAGCATTTCCCTTGATTATGTCTTTTAATTACATATTCTCACCAGTAGCATGAATGCTTCCAGAAATGCATAGTTATACGAAATTCCAGCCGAAGGTGAATTACAGTTTTTAGTTTAGGCAACAAGATATAATATTTAAAATGTCCACTATTTTTCACCCATGGTTAAAACACATTTACATAAATAATGACTGCTTTTGCCATAACCCTATACTATATTATTTTATTAAGTTGAAAATGTTTGTCTTTAATCACAGTGGTGATAAAAGGTTTCCACTTCGAAATATCCAAATATATTTTCCATTAGGAAATAACTACCTATATAAAAGGTTTACACATTTTGTATTAGTACTATTTATTTATTTTACTTTTCTTACTTACAAGATTAGTTCACGCTTTAGCAGACTATTTCACTATAAAATCCAAGATGTGTACAGTGACAGGTTTGATTACAATAGCTTTGTTCTTTAACCGTATTAGCCCACTGCTTAATTTCCACAGCTCCAAAACCAGAATGAAAAAGTAATTTACAGTGGGTCAGAATTTTAGTACTTAATGCAAGATTAGGCAATAAATGTGCACACTCCCATTCAATTTCACTACAAAATAAAGCAAGCACAGATAGGCCCGATACACACATTTTACACATCACAATTCATCATAACCTAATATTGTAAATAAATTGAATATGCTCCAGGCCTATATACTTGTACCATAACTGAGCATTTGACCAAGCCAAGACCTTACCTGCTCATGCTTGCGCGTGTTCAAAGTGCTTTGATCATATCAGTTTTTACTTTCCTAGGTGATCTGCGTTAAAAAGGACCCGCCTCGCTCATGGAACCACACAGTTTTTTTCAATACCGTCAGGCAGAGGTGGGCCAAAGTCATTGTTATGCAAGTCACAAGTAAGTCTCAAGTCTTTGCCCTCGAGTCCCGAGTCAAGTCGAGTCCAAGAGGAGGCAAATCCCGAGTCGAGTCACAAGTCAAAGCCATCAAGTCTCAAGTCGAGTCCAAAGTCCTACCATTTTAGTTTCGAGTCATTTCAAGTCATCTTACCACAGAAATAAAATGTATACAAATCATGTATGTCTGTAAGATTTGTATTAATTTAAACCTATTTTTATACAATGACATTAATCAAATACAGTAAAAAACAGAAGATTTAATTTCCCCAAAAATGCTTGTATTTCAACAGCATATTGCACTATAACAATGCACAGCAACTTCAGTCCTATATTGTATTGACAATTTTATATCACGATATATTTCTTAATTTCGGTCGATACGATATAATTCCGATATCGATATGAACAATATAAAAGCCTCAGGAAAAAATGCCATGAACACCCACAACGGGTATCTGTATACAATCTTCTGAAAAATACCAAGTCTTTTGAGCCTCCTCCTATAAAACTAAATAATATTTTAGAAATAAAACGGTACAAATAAATTAAAGTTCACCTTTTATTTGATTTTAACCTTTATACAAACAAGAAAAGTCAAATAAACAATTTGACTCTGAAACTGACCTTATTAATATATTTAACTTTAAACAATAACATAGGCTGATTATATAATTCTTTACACAAAACTTCTTGCAACAAAACTTGTTCTTATGAACATATCGTTTAACGTTAGTGAACATGTAAGACAATGAAGAGGTGAGTTCATGAGTTCGCTACGTGACCGTGGATTTAAGAGACACGAGAGAGAAGCTCATGAACGCGCATGTCGCAACATGCTCGGAGAATGAGAGTGCTCAAAAGCGCATGTCCATCATGACGTCATGGGCCAGTCAACGCGGAAGATCCAAGCTCCTATGTTGGCTTTATGCGCTTTTGAGCCTCTCATTCTCCAGCACATTTAGCATCACGCTGAAACCTGAAGTTTATCAGATCTCAGAAAGCTGAACCACTTCCCTACCACTGAATTAGTCTTTCCTCTCATATCAACTGTCTGCTTTCTCGTCACTTATGGAAGCTCGTTCAGTCACGTTTGAATTGCGGTCATGGGCGCTCATTTTGTAGCTTAAACTTGCCGTGTTGGAGATCAGCAAAAATATTGAAATATCGAAAATGTGTTTAGAAATCATATCACCGTTATTGATTTTTTTTTTTATAGACATGGGTCCTTTTAGCCTGAACTTTTTTAAACATGTCATTAATAAAATCCTCACTCCTCAAAATTACTGGGCGCGTTGTTGCTTGTGCTTCATTGGTTGTCTTGCAATGTGCCTGCTTAGATGCTGTCCAATCAAAACAACGTGGGACTACAGTGATTGGATGTCGAATCAAAACAACGTGGGACTACAGTGATTGGATGTCGTGCAGGCAGCGCGCGTGCTCTCTGCATGCATTTTTTTCACAGATGCAGATAAACTGAGAGCGGCGCGGCCGTGTGAACATTTTCTTCCCCAGTTTTCATGGGAAGTAGCGAGTCTTCTCGAGTCAAAAGGCGCAAGTCCAAGTGAAGTCACGAGTCATTGATGTTCAAGTCCAAGTCGAGTTGCAAGTCTTTGTACATTTTGTCAAGTCGAGTCTGAAGTCATCAAATTCATGACTCGAGTCTGACTCGAGTCCAAGTCACATGACTCGAGTCCACACCTCTGCCGTCAGGTACCCGGACGATTTTTTGTCTGTTTAGAGAGCCCTGTGTAGCATGGAATATAAGGGCCACAAGGCTGTGCTATTAGATAAAAGTTGAGTTGCTGGATCAATATTTGAAATCTATCCTAAAGTAAACTAACGTCTGATGTACTGGTAGGCTTCACATATAATGATTGTGAGTATATGCAATTGGACAATATTTGAGCCCAGCCCACCTTAAACATATTCATTTGCACATTTTTGTTGCATTCAATATAGATGTTGATAATTTTACTTCACATGTTTATTAATAGTGTCTCATCTCACTCTCTCATCTTCAACCGCTTATCCGGGGTCGGGTCGCGGGGTAGCAGCTCTAGCAGGGGACCCCAAACTTCCCTTTCCCGGGCAACATTAGCCAGCTCTGACTGGGGAATCCCGAGGCGTTCCCAGGCCAGTGTGGAGATATAATCTCTCCACCTAGTCCTGGGTCTTCCCCGAGGTCTCCTCCCAGCTGGACGTGCCTGGAACACCTCTCTAGGGAGGCGCCCAGGTGGCATTCTTACAAGATGCCCGAACCACCTCAACTGGCTCCTTTCTATGCAAAGGAGCAGCGGCTCTACTCCGAGTTCCTCTCGGATGACTGAGCTTCTCACCCTATCCCTAAGGGAGAGGCCAGCCACCTTTCTGAGAAAACCCATTTCGGCCGCTTGTACCCGCGATCTCGTTCTTTCGGTCATGACCCAGCTTTCATGACCATAGGTGAGGGTAGGAACAAAGATTGACCGGTAGATCGAGAGCTTTGCCTTTCGGCTCAGCTCTCTTTTCGTCACAACGGTGCGGTGAAGCGAATGCAACACCGCCCCCGCTGCTCCGATCCTCCGACCAAACTCCCGCTCCATTGTTCCCTCACTCGCGAACAGGACCCCGAGGTACTTGAACTCCTTCACTTGGAGTAAGGACTCATTCCCTACCCGGAGTAGGCACTCCACCGGTTTCCTGCTGAGAGTCATGGCCTCAGATTTAGAGGTGCTAACCCTCATCCCAGCCGCTTCACACTCGGCTGCGAACCGATCCAGTGAGTGCTGAAGGTCACCGACCGATGAGGCCATCAGGACCACATCATCCGCAAAAAGCAGTGATGTGACCATCAGCCCACCGAACGGGAACCCCTCCCCCATGACTACGCCTTGATATCCTGTCCATGAATATTACAAACAGGATTGGTGACAAAGCGCAGCCCTGGTGGAGGCCAACCCCCACCGGGAACGAATCCGACTTACTGCCGAGGACACGGACACAGCTCATGCTTTGAGCGTACAGAGATTGGATGGCCCTGAGAAGAGACCCCCTCACCCCATACTCCCGCAGCACCTCCCACAAAAGATCCCGGGGTACCCGGTCATACGCCTTCTCCAGATCCACAAAACACATGTAGACTGGATGGGCATACTCCCAGGCCCCCTCCAGGATCCTTGCGAGAGTAAAGAGCTGGTCCGTGGTTCCCGGCCAGGACGAAAACCGCATTGTTCCTCTTCAATCTGAGGTTCGACTATTGGCCGAACCCTCCTTTCCAGCACTTTGGAGTACACTTTACCAGGGAGGCTGAGGAGTGTGATACCTCTGTAATTGGCACACACTCTCTGGTCCCCCTTTTAAAGAGGGGAACCACCACCCCGGTCTGCCACTCCTCTGGCACTGTCCCAGACTTCCATGCAATGTTGAAGAGGCGTGTCAACCAAGACAGCCCTTCCCCACCCAAAGCTTTTAGCATTTCTGGACGAATCTCATCAGTCCCTGGGGCTTTGCCACTGTGGAGTTGTTTGACTACCTCAGCGACTTCCCCCAGGGAAACTGACGATGACCCTCCATCAGCCTCCAGCTCTGCCTCTGTACTAGAGGGCGTGTAGGTCGGATTCAGGAGCTCCTCAAAATGCTCTTTCCAGCGCCCGATCACATCATCAGTTGAGGTCAACAGTGTCCCATCCTTACTGTACACAGCTTGGATGGTTCCCGTTTTCCCCTTCTGAGGTGCCGAACGGTTTTCCAGAAGCATTTTGGTGCCGACCGAAAGTCCTTCTCCATAGCTTCTCCAAACTTCTCCCACACCCGCTGCTTTGCCTCTGACACGGCAGCGGCTGCAGCCCTTCGGGCCTGTCGGTACCCTGCAACTGCCTCCGGAGTCCCCAGGGCTAGCATATCCCTGAAGGCCTCCTTCTTCAGTCGGACAGCTTCCTGACCACCGTGGTCCACCACGGTGTTCTAGGGTTACCACCCCTTGAGGCACCTAGGACCTTGAGACCACAGCTCACCGCCGCAGCTTCAGCAATAGAAGCTTTGAACATTGCCCACTCAGGTTCAATGCCCCCAACCTCCACAGGGATGCCTGAAAAGCTCCGCCGGAGGTGTGAGTTGAAGATCTTTCGGACAGGGGCCTCCTCCAGACGTTCCCAGTTCACCCGCACCACCCGTTTGGGCTTACCTGGTCTGTCCAAAGTCTTTCCCCACCCTCTGATCCAACTCACTACCAGATGGTGATCAGTTGACAGCTCTGCCCCTCTCTTCACCCGAGTGTCCAAAACATGCGGCCTTAGATCAGCCGATACGATCACAAAATCGATCATTGACCTTCGGCCTAGGGTGCTCTGGTACCATGTACACTTATGCACCTCCTTATGTTCGAACATGGTGTTTGTTATAGACAATCCATGACTAGCACAGAAGTCCAATAACAAACGACCGCTCGGGTTTAGATCAGGAGGCCGTTCCTCCCAATCACGCCTCTCCAGGTGTCTCCATCGTTGCCCACATGTGCGTTGAAGTCTCCCAGCAGAATGATGGAGTCCCCTACTGGAGCCCTATATAGGACTCCCTTCAGGGTCTCCAAGAAGGCTGAATACTCCGAACTGCTGTTTGGTGCATAAGCACAAACAACAGTCAGAGTTTTCCCCCCACCACCCTTAGGCGTAGGGAGGCAAACCTCTCATCCACCGGGGTAAACTCCAACACCGCCGTGCTCAGACGTGGGCTCGTGAGTATCCCCACACCAGCCCGCCGCCTCTCACCCTGGGCAACTCCAGAGAAGAACAGAGTCCAACCCCTATCCAGGGGTAAGGTTCCAGAGCCACGGTTGTGCGTAGAGGTAAGTCCCACCAGATCCAACTGGTATCGCTCCACCTCACGCACAAGTTCTGGCTCCTTCCCCCAGTGAGGTGACGTTCCACGTCCCCAAAGCAAGCTTCTGCCGCCCGGGTCTGATCCGTCGAGACCCCCACCTTCACTGTCACCCATATGACAGCGCACCCGACCCCTGCGGTTGTTCCTGTGAGTGGTGGGCCCACAGGATGGAGAGGAGAGAGATGCCACGTATCTCGTTCGGGCTGTGCCCGGCCGGGCTCCGTGGCAAACCCGGCCACCAGACGCTCGCTTTCGAGCCCGCCGTCTGGGCCTGGCTCCAGACGGGGGCCCTGGGCTTCCTCCAGGCAGGGTCTCGATCCTTTTCCCTCGATTTTTCATGGGGTCTTGGTGAACCATTCTTAGTCTGGCCCCTCGCCTGAGACCACTTTGCCTTGGGAAACCCTACCAGGAGCATGAAGCTCCAGACAACCCAGCCCTCAGGTTCATAGGGGCACACAAACCTCTCCACCACGTTAAGGTGATGATTCCCGGGAGGATTCATCTGTAGTGTCATCTGTCTTATTCAGATTACAATGCATCCCTCATCCCAAAATGCAAAAGTAAAGAAATCACCACAGGCCTCAGACTATAATGTTTTGGTTTTGTAAAGTTTTTCCTGAAAAAGAATACAGCAACTTATATTTAGTCATTTTATACCAAAACATTTTCATCTGATTGTGGTTGGCTTGTGCATTCTATGAACCTGTACATTAATGTAACAAGTTAACCTGAAAATAGTGCCCATTAATGCATGCATGATATTATACATTAGCAATCAACATTTCTAAAATATTATTTTTGACTATTAACTTATTAATTGTAATTTTTTTAAGGCAAGAGTTATTAATTATAATGTTGTTATTCTGTTCTGCCGATGCATGGACAAAAAGTTAATAGTGACAACTCATACTGCCATAGCTATTGATTAACATTAGTTAGCTACTGTCACAAAATCTGCAGGTGTAGTGCCAAGGAATGCCAGGCGCAGAGCGTTTATAATCCGGGCATGGGGATGAACCACAGGCAAGGGCCGGGTGTGGGGGTAGGGGCCACGCCTCAGGGGACACTGGGGTATAAGGTAGAGCTAGGGGCCACAGCGGGGGGAGGAAGGGTAAGGGGCCACTCCTCCAGGCACACAGGGGGAGGAAGGGGCCACGCCTCTAGGGCCACCAGTTTGTAGTAGGCGGGGTCCAGCTCTGTCACGCCATATAGGTGTGGTCCAGCAGTGACACGCTGCCTTCGTTTCTGACTTCATCATTGTTTCCGACATGCAAAATGATTAATGAAAACGTGAATTTGGTTTAACTTGTAAATGGCACTGGTTTGCATTGTCAATTGCAATGCAAGGGCATTTTGCCACATAGTGGCGCTAAAACAAGCAAAATGCTGTGAAATTGATTTTCTAGCATTTTGAATTTGTAAAAATTCCTAATCTGTCACGAATGGGTGAGTTGTGGGTGTTTAGGGAGAGCACTTCTGTGTTTCATGTTGATTAGGAGTACAGCTGTTTTGGGTTTATCCAAACACCGGGCATAGCATAGGTTAGTTAATCAGTGGGCGATTTACTGTCCTATGTGATCTGCAATAAAAAGAGAGTGCGCGAACCTTCCTTTCTTATGGAACCACACAGTTTTTAAAATTCTCTCAAGTACCTGGACCGATTTTCGAGAGCCCTGTGTAGCATCCTCTGTGCACCATCTGTATTTTCTGGAATATAAGGGCCACACGGCTGTGCTATTAGATAAAAGTTGTGTTGCTGGATCAATATGTGAACTCTATCCTAAAGTAAACTAACGTCTGATGTACTGGTAGGCTTCACATATAATGCTTGTGAGCATATGCAATTGGACAATATTTGAGCCCAGCCCACCTTAAACATATTCAATTGCCCATTTTCTTCCTCTGTTGCTTTTCTGGGGTCCTTTTATCCTCCCCTGAAGTGGTCTGGTAATGGATGGGTGTGCCTCGTCAAAGGGTGGCAACCAATTTGCATCCATGGGCAGTAGCTGGGCTGTTTTGAAGAGCTCCATCTAGCAGCCCTAGGGCTGGTGGTTCTCTATGGCATTAACTCAATTGTGATGCAGGAGACGGTATTTTCGCTCCTTACATATAATGTATCTGCCCTCACAGGATATGAAGTAGATGCTAGGCTATTGCTTTGTAAGGGTTAATTGCTACACTAACAAATAGTCACTTACTTTTAGCTTCGTAGTTGGAGATATTGAGAAAGTTACTATCCATTTACAACCATTTCTGGTCTTTCATGAGGAGAAATGACAGATGTAGTTATAGTGATACACTTATAGACTGTTAATCTAAAAGCACATTCTGAGTAGTTAGCTTGTCAACACAGTCTGTTGTTAATGTTTCCTAGAAATGTATTTAATTTGTATAATGTCTCTTCACCAACAGTAAAATAAATAGTGTTTAGTATTTAGCAAGACCCAAAAATGACTCTGTTTAAGAACGGATTTATAGATGTTTCAGCTGGTTGCCGCCTTCGCAGAGGCATAGCGGTGAGATACACCCTGTTGAACACGTAACTCTAAAAGTACAACATGAAAGTCTCGCTCCAGTGCCAACACCCCAAAGAAAGCTCCTGCTCCCTAACCAGGTCCACCACACAAATACAAACCTGCATTTGCAGGAGACTGACAGGGTTGGGTCAGTTAACTTACAGAACGAAGATGTCAACTGTCCATTTCAAATCTAAGCACAATATTTAGGAACTGTATGTCTGTTGAAAATGTAAGTCTGTGGCCTTTTGACATTTCCTGCCACACTTTGTTTTATGTGCTTGGAATTAAATTCTGAACCAAAGACATAGAAAATGCAGTATTTGGTCGGTTTATGCAGAGAATATGCCTATGGGAGATTAGCTTATTTATGTTTGTCTTTTTACACGTTTGTCATTTGACTTTTGGTCCGTGTATGTAAGTGGTATGTTTTCCTTGCTCTCTTTTCTCCAGACGCAGACTACATACCAGCTAGCAAGCCTATTCCTCTGCTGGCCAGAACACACGCATATATCCCAGAAGGGAACAGCCACTCCCTCCCTGTCTTTAAGGCGTAGAGCTTGTTCTAGCCTTTAATTCTCTGAGAGACACATCTGTAACCACTTTGGGCTCCCGGAGAAAATAGAAAGTTGGCAGCGAGGCCTGTGATTTGGAGCTATAAAAGTATCTGAGCCACTACTAGAAAGGCCACTAATATAACAGAACAGCTAAAGGATGGGAGGTCGGGAGTAGATGTGCAGTGGATGGTGGATGAAAGAGGAAAGAGCTAACATTGAATACATATACGGCAAATTTTATCTCAACAACATGTTGGATAGACAAAGACTGGTGTGTACAAAGCTTCCACAGAGATTTCAAGAGAATCCTAGCCGATTGTGATCCTACATTATTATCAGTCTATAGTCGAATGAGTATATTCACTAAAGTGTTGATAGAAGTAGTATGTGTGGTGTGACCTGGGGGTTTCCAGCAGTCAAAGACCATGTACTGCTGCAGCATCGTTTCAAATACAGGCACTTTGTATCCACCAATAAACTCTCCTCTTTTTCCTTTTTCAAAAGTCCAGAAAATATAACTTTAAAAAAAGAAATTGTGTTAACATGACGTACAGTAAGTCACCAGAGAACAAGACTCAAACCAAACCCAGCGTCTGCCTGTTTTACTGTTCACCTTGTTGAAATAATAAACATGATTAATTAAGAAATTACATTTTATCGTGGCAGGCAAGGAACATTCATTTTCAACTGGACCAGCAACATTTCATAGGAATTTGAACAGAACAGTTTTTATCCTAAATGGGGACTCCTGCACTATTCTATATCCATACATTTAATTATAACCGATAGGTATATACAGGTTGGTCAGCTGCACATCTATCATGTAAATCTCCCGGTCCATAACATCCCGAATGCGCTCTGTGACTGTGGAGGCCATTTGAGTACAGTGAACTCATGTTTGAGATCATATTAGCGTTGTGAAGTAATGCGTTATCCTGGAGGAATTCTGAAAATGTATCAAATTAAAACAGACAAATACTCTATTTGGATAGATGAACAACCCCGATTAAAATTGCAATTACAAACTATTTGAGGTATACCAACCAATTGTGATTAATTCTAGTGACTTTGATTTGTTCCAAATAAACGTTGTTCATTGAAGGCTCGGCTGCTTGCTAATGCAATTCAAAGCTAAAAATCCACTTTGGGCCGAAAGGTTTAAGAGACAAAGTTGTGTAAAAGCCCAAGTCAGGGGATTTAAAACGATTTTCTAAAGGCTTTGTCCATCCCCTGGAAGCGTGTTTAGACCGTTATTAAGAAGTGGAAGGCATATAGCAAGACCAAGACCTTGCTATATGCCTGATCAAAGTGTCTACCAAAACGCCAATGGTAACTATGAAGAAGTCTTTAGACTGGCCAAAGACTGGTCAATGTGTGCCTGTGACGACAATATCACAAAAGCTACACAAATCTGGCCTCTAAAGGAGGGAGGCACACTTAAAAAAAGGCAACATTAAGTCTTGTTTGAGTTTAGCCAAAAAACACATTTTAGATTCCGAGGCCTGACCTAAATCCCATCCAGAATCTGCAGACTGACTTGAAAACTGCAGTGCAAAAGTGGTCTCTATGTAATTTATTCATTATAGACGTATTCAAAAAACTCATGGCCATAATTTGTGCAAAAGGTCTAAAAGTATTACCTCAGGTGGACGATAACTTATCCAAAACGGATGTTTTTTTACTTTAATCAATTAATAAAAACATTTTAATTTTATCTTTCATTTTTATTTCGATTCACGTTGTAAAGCAACAAAAGTGGAATAATTTGAAGGGGCTGTATAGTGTCTGCATGACTTGACATTGAAGTGTAGCGGTTCCATAATAGATCAAAGTAAATTAAATACCATTTTATTGGCCTCAAAACAATTTTGAATAGAAAATGCGTAGGTTCTACTGCCATAGACGTCTGATGTTACATCAGAAGCCCGTATCATTCATTTAATATGAGGGGTATTCGTGGAGGAGGCCTGCCCGACCCAGTAATGTAGGTCTTGTGATAGCAGACTCAGACTGCTCCAAGCTGTGTAGTGGTCAGTTTGGGTGGCGCCCTCTTGCAGCCAAGGGCATGTTTACACAACCAGACTATTTAAATGACATGTTCCAGCCCTAAACAGCAACACTGAAGCATGTTTCAGAGGCGGGAGGACATTAGAGAAGTTAAATAATAGACACCAGTTAACTGCTTTGAAACCTTCAATTAGAACGAGCTGACGCGAAAATTGTCTTGAGTCTTTCAAACAGAAAACGAATGCTGTTTAACTTGATTTGTAGATGTATATTAAATGTATAAATTGTGTGAGAATAGCTTTTGGTCCATCAGAACATGTAGTACAAATTTTCTAATTGGTTAAACCAGAGGAAAGACACATGATTATTAATGTCCTGCCCATGCGAGAACATAAAATAATTCCAAGGCTTGTATTATTACATGATAAACGACTAGCAAAAATGTATTTCCAAACATACTTTTGATTCCAAATAAATAATAACGAAGTGTAAGCAAAATAACACATCAACAAGTAATTTAGTTTAAACCACCCATGGTTAATAAATGTTTTATTTGAATTTGACACATACTTTTTAACATATGGGTCAAGATCCAATGCTGTGACATTGAACAAGCCTTTAGTTCCAAACAACTACCAATAAAAATAACAGCAGTAATAATATTTCAGTACATAAGAACAATTTATAAAGGTAAAAAAGCGACACATGTTGTAAAGGGGGCATAAGTCCACAGGTGGTTGGTTAGGTGGCCTTTAAAGGCAAAAAATGGCCAGTCTCCATCCACCGTCTTCTGCTTTCATTCTCTACTACTATTCATTCTCTTCTTCCACATCTTCTGTCTGCTAAGCTGTCTTCAATGTATGCTAAAGTGCCCCAAAAACATTAAATGTTTAATTGACAGGTGGCACTTAATCCCCATCTCACTTATATATGTGCATAAATAATACATAACTTAGTAATAATTAATTTAGATTTTTAATGATTAATTTAGATACATTTCTACCGCAAAGCGTTATGAGGAATACAACGAATACTTCCTCCCAGTTTAGCAAAGTATGTCACCTACTGAAAATTATCTCCCTCACTTTGCATCTCTCTTCTCTGTCATTCTACCTGCTGAAGAGTTTCATGAAGCTCTGAAAACCGTCTTCTCCGAAGAAGTCGAAGGATCCCTGTGAGGTTCCCAGGTGTACCAGCAGCAGCACAAGCAGTACCGCCAGCAGCAGAGGTACCAGCAGGTTCCAGCCCGCCGCCAGAATGTTGTACCACTTGGCCTTGTCCGAGCACTCTTGGGCCAGCTGCAAATTTCCCTGGGTCTTCTGGTCCCTAGCCTGGGTGGGGAAGTGAAAAAGCAGCAGGTTAAGTCAATGCTCTGGCCTCTGATTCTTAAGTAACTCTTTCTCGACCTATTTAGTTAAGGTTATGAATGCTTCTTGATGTTATCTTTTGACAGTAAGGTTTCATTGTGTCGTCTATGGAGAATTACTGTTCAATACATAAATAGGACATAATGGCAAACTATGATGATTATTTACTTCAGGACAGTGTGACATGAATAGTCTTGATCTGTTCGATTCACTGACAATCTGTTATATTTGAAACAGCACTAAAGCGTTGTGCACATATGAGGGATTTGTTTGCTTTTAGATGATGAGGTGAGTTAGCGATCAGAAGTAAAAGTAATCACATGTAAAATGATTGCACAGCCTAGAGTGTACCCCCACTTTAATATCCCCACCATGTATTACTTGATTTATAAATATTTCATACTAATACGTTGGCCAAATTCCCCCTATATTAAGTCTGTACATTCTCAATATTCTATCCGTACGTTTGTTTATCTATATCTTCAACGCTATACTAATTATTACTCTTGACATATCCCTTTTACAAATCTAACCCAACATTAACCTTGGAAGTTGCTTGTCAAAATTTGCTTGACCGTCGATAAATCATCTACAGGTAGACATTAGACATTTAAAGTGTTACTACACACCGTATCTGGTATATTTACAGCACATTTTGTTGGATGTAGACACTGTTTTAAGATCAGTTTCCTCCACGTCAGGTTAATAGTTATTCAAGAAGTTTTGCACTCTGGTGTGATACTACAACTTTTTCCATGCTGTCTTTAATCTCCACTTGCATATTAGTAAACTACTAATTACGGCAAATGTAAATCCAGTCAGTCTGCTGGGGGCGTTGCCTATCTCTAATTAGGGTATCGTTTCATTAGAGGGAAGTGATTTTCGGCCAACCTTCTTGTTTGTGTTCTTAGTCCATATCCTCAACAAAAATTCCCTTCATCATTTGAGCAAGAGGAGAAAACGTAGTCTGTGCTTGTACTATACAGGTCTCTCAACATAAGAAAATGTATTAGAACTAGAAGACAAGTCTATTCTGTGTTCAAATTTGAAAAGTTAAAATAGTGAAATAATTGATGATATATTCTGTACACCATACGTATATAGCTAGTGGAGCAGCTGTGTTATACTTCTGATTATAAACTGGGTGGTTCGATTCCAGGTATGCCATCACATCACTGAATAACCAGTTTATAATGGAAATAAGGCATCTCAGGGCCATTGCCAACATACTAAGATGTACTAACAACTAACTATGCTAACATGCTGAGAGTTGTATCTAGACACTCTGCAATGAGTCATATTAAGCAATGAAATCATAGACATTTGGTCAAATGATTACAAAAACAGCTACCTGAAGTTAATTCAGACAAAGAGGGCAGCACCAGCTTTTGAGGCTAGGGGTGTACTTATATTGTCCTCACAATTAAATTGCATTTTATACATTTTGGATTAATAATCGAATGGAAAGTCTAATCTTTTTTTTAATATTGTAAATTAAGTTGTCAGTAGTAGTTTAGTGAAGATTGCAAATCTTGGTGTAAATATATACATAAAAATACTACTTTCTAGGGTGAGTACTTAATTTTTCACATGAGCTTACCATATGGCAGTTATAAACTTGAACTTTAAATTAATCAAATTCAACATTAAAAGGTTCAACTTCTGTGTGTGATCTTTGTTGAAAAACAGAAAAAGCAACTGTGAGACAAAATAAAATAGAGAGCCGAGTAAGTGAGAAGTACATGAACTTGGGTAGAAAATGAAATAGACAAAAGTTTATGACCCGAACGCTCATAGCTAACTCACCTTAATCGAGTAGATGAGAGCCATGAATCCCAGACAGCAGAAGTTGACGTACAGGGTGTTGCACAGAGACCAGACCAGATAGTCACTTGGCGGCTTGTTTCCTGGAGAGCCTATATCTACCACAGTGGAACCCGCCGGCTTGCGGGCCGACTTGCAGCTGGTTAGTGGGGTGCAGTCGGACTGGTAGTTGTATGTGTGGTTGTCCATTCTGTTGGATTCGTCTTATCGAATGTGTAAAGTGCTTAGTTGTTGTAAAACCCTGCTGTATGTTTCTGAAACCTGCCTTGATCCACTTGCTGTGCTAAGATGGTGTTCCCTTGGTGTGACGTGCCCGTGTGGGGGCTTTTATGCCTCATCAGGGGGTGGTGACATACAGGCAGCTTTGGCCGGGACTTGTGGACCTGTCATTATGTGGTTGTGCCTCTGGAACAGAACGAAGAATAAGAGAGAGACCAAACCAAGAGGCAGGGAGCGGGCCGGCAGTACGCTGGATTTAGACCACGGTCATTTAAATAGATAGCTAATAGGTGTGCAGGATTCAACACACCATGGCCCAGACTGAAACAAGTAATATGATTAGATTATTCTATAAAGGTTTGATTGAGCTCTTCGAATAAAAACAACCTGGGTGCTAGATTGTGGTGCTATTTTCACTACTTCATTGTGAGGAAAGATATTTGGAGAATAATTATGCAAAAAATATGTTTCCATTATAAACTTCTAATTATTTGATTTCAAAATTACAAAAACTATTAATTGTGATTAGAATTTTGATTTTATTCATTTGGTAGGTAGTTCAAATATCCAATGAAATATATAATATGAAAATATCATTTATGTGGGATGTCTTAATCTAGAAATACATATCTGCATACATTTCTAGCCTAGGGTGACCCAGCGGTCTTAGCCGTGGCCTCTCGTGCACATGTACTGCTGGAGTGTTGGTTAGAATCTGGGCCTCAGCAAAGATTGTCATCTCTATTTTTGCACCTTGATTTAATCAACAATGTACGCAGTACTAGTAAAAGGTTTGGACATTTTTCAAATTCAATTTAGAATTTGGGACATTATTTGGATGTTTTTTTAGGCTTTGTTAATGAATGAATGGGGTGTTTAGTGATTCACTCGGGGCAGAGCAGTATTAGTGCAAGTGTGAGTGTGATATTCACTATATTGTGAATGTATATTTTCCACATTATAAGCTCCTAGGGTAAAGAATAAAAATACTTAGTAGTATATAAATGTATAGGTCAAGACACATAGAGCTGTGGACAGTGTGTGTGGTTTTGTATGAGTGGCAGATCGGGGGTAAAAGCCTGAGTGGATTTAGGGGGACGTGCCAAAAATGTAAAGCTCCTCCCATTATTCCGCACAAGCAGCTGAGTTGTTGGCACTTACCCAGGGATGTACCATAGGAGTGGGTAAACGATCGACTGTGTATAGTGATTTTGCTTAGCGGTAGGTGTAGTTGGGCTGGTGTGTGGGCGTCCTCCCATTATTCCGCACAAGCAGCTGAGTTGTTGGCACTTACCCAGGGATGTACCACAGGAGTGGGTATACGATTGGCTGTGTATAGTGATTTTGCTTAGCAGTAGGTGTAGTGTGTAGTTGGGCTGGTGTGTGGGCATCCAGAGGATACCTGACTGCAGCAAACACTGTGACTTGATCAAAAATTTGATAGATGCTATGAAATTGCCCTGGCAGTAGTCAAATGTGCAGCATATACAGGAGGTATATGCAGCATATACACAAGGTAATCATGTAGCAGACCGGGCTGCCAAACTGGCAGCCGAGACTTTGACATCAGTGGAGTCTCACCAACTCCCCCTGGTGGATTGCAGTGACTGTTCACTGGAAGACATACTGAACATGCAAAAAGCTGCAGCCTCTGAACACTCATTCTGGGTGTCTAGGGGATGTATGCAGGACCCTGACTCTGGCCTGTGGTGCCAAGCATGCTCTGGAAAGATGGTTGCCCCAACGGATTTGATAACTTTGTTGTGTAGAGCAGCACATGGTGTTTGCCACTCTCCAAGGGGGGAGATGGTAAGAAAATTGGCAGCTGATAGGTTCATTCAATATTGTGTAGAACATTGTAAAAAAATTAATTTACCAATGCCAGACATGCCAAGAACACAACATCAAAAAATAAATTAAAACAGTCCCTGGGACAATGCCACCTCCCATGGGCCCGTTCACCTATTTTGTAATCGATTACATTGATATGATTAAACGACGTGCGAGAAAACGATATTCATTTTCTAATATGTTTGCTTTGTATTGTTTCAGATGTGTACTGGAGGTTATCATCCATTAGATGGAGCTACACCTTCCAGGCAGACCTTCACACGGGGAAAGCCGAAACAAAATGTGTCTGCTGGCCAATAAATAATTAATACTGCAAATGTTGTCACAATTATTTCACATGTTGGGAAATGTTTTATGTTACGGTTTTTATGGTGTTAGAATTATGGATTTAGGCCTTTGTCCATTGTGTTCACGTATGGCATTAGTGCTTTGTTTCAGGATGGCTTGGGTTAGGGCAGTGTGGCAAGAAAGGAAAAGGCAAGAAGAAGGGACGGTGCCAGACAGCTGGGTAGACACAGAAAACATGTTACTGTTCTGGCCAAATGTGCCTATTATGTGCCTTTTGTCATATCAAAGTTGCTTTTTGCTTTGCCTGTGTTAATTGTTATTTATGATTTGTAGATGATTTTAAAGATTGTGATAACTGCGACTTCACAAGTAGTACAGAAATTGAAGAAGGGGCACTGGCCGCAAAAAGAAGAAGAAAAAAGACATTTGAAGATTGTGTGACAGGTATTCTTTTAGCTTTTCATTCTTTTAACTATTCTTTTGTATTTTGTCATTCAGTGTTATACCTTGTATACAGGTATTCATTTATTAATCAACCAATGCTTACCTCTTTTAAAGCAGTTATTCATTCATATCTTCCAGATGTGAAGTTGGTAGCTCAGTGGTAGAGTGCATGTTTTGTGTGTATGAAGTCCTGGGTTCAAATCCCAGCTGCCAACTCCGGGTTGCCGTTGGCAAATGAGAAATTATCGCAATAGGCTACTGGTAATGGAATTTTCATGTACTCTTCCCTTGTTGGAGAGCACTATCCTATCAAGAGTAAATAATGTCAATGGAGGACCAAGTCTGCCAGAATTAAAAATAAAAGAATATATAAATAAATGCACCAGTACAATTATTTTACATAAAAATATACGTAAAAAAAATATAAAATTATAGAATTAAAAATGTATTAATCTGTCGTTTTCTCCTATTTATTTATTTCCACAATCATTTATTTCTGTAAGTATTTATTTCCGTCTAGGCCTTTATTTATTTCCGTTTAAATTTATTTCTGTTCATATTTATTTTCACAATCATTTATTTCTGTAAGTATTTATTTCCGTTTATATTTATTTCCGTTGACATTTATTTCCATTTATATTTATTTCCATGTATATTTATTTCTGTATTTCCTCAACCTTAGGCAAATGAGGAGGGTGTCAACTAACCAGCCCAGTTTCGTATAGAATGGACCAAAACGGGTCCAGTTTCATATAGATTGACCAAAACCACGTATTTAGGAAAAGTCATGGAAGGACGAGGCTTTAGCTTTTCAACATTACATATTTATTTTAATTACTAACTACAACGCCCGCGGGCGCGGGCTGTTGGCGCGGGCTGTTGGCGCTCCTAGTTTAACCGCAGTTGGTATCAACTTTCGCAGTGCATTGCCGCCCCCTGCTGTCCTGAACATTTACATCTGTTTCTCCCTCTCTGCGCTTGATTGCTTTGGTTGAACGATTAAGTCCCGCCCCCTCATTTGCTTACGGTTGTAGAAATACAGAAATAAATATATACGGAAATAAATGTAAACGGAAACAAATGTAAACGGAAATAAATGTAAATGGAAATAAATATAAACAGAAATAAATACTTACAGAAATAAATGATTGTGGAAATAAATAAATAGGAGAAAACGACAGATTAATTAAATTTTCTTACGTATATTTTGATGATTTATTTATTTATTTTTAATTCTGGCAGACTTGGTCCTCCATAAAAAACAAGACCAAAATGAGGAACTAATGCCAGTTTGATAAGCATTCACACTCCTCTACTATTAAACTTGAAAAGTTTGGTCATTGGATTACCATGCTGTTGCATAGTGAAGTTCTGTAACTGACTTTGAATATCTATATATCAACATCATAGGCCACTTTATGTGTAGTAGTGTAATAATAATTTTAATAATATTTTTTTCCTGGGACCTCAAAGCACTTTACATGGAAGGGGAATCTCCTCAACCACCACCAATGTGCAACTTCCACCTGGATGACGCGACGGCAGCCATATTGCGCCAGTGTCCCCGTTACTATACCGGGGTGTTAGGACCCACACAGACAAGAATGCAGCCCTTTCTAGCGTTAGGTAATTTGTCTTTCTAAATAGGCAATGTTGGGCTATGCCGATGGTGCTTAGCGTTAGCTCCTGAAGTAGTATGGATGGATTAGCTTTTTCTTTTGATAACATACTCATTGACTCTTTGAAGCTACAGTGTGTTTAGCTTTATTAAACCTTTTTTGTAGAGTATGTAGCAAGGGCATAGGTTTGCATTTTTCCTAATATGTTGACAATGACGTTCAGGTTAGTTAACTTATGTGTTCAAAAGAAGATAAAATACAGTTCTATATCGTTTAGACCGTTCGGTGTAGATTTTTCACACTTGAACAGTGTGCAAAGACTTTGATTGCTGCATGAATCTATCTTAGTTGAATTGAAGTTTATGTAGCGGTACTACGATGTAGCGGTACTGTTTCCCCATCCCTTTCCTGCAGGGGGTAACTTGTTGCTGATTGAACCTCTCCCTGCTTCAACACAGCTGATTGAAGCAACTTCAGGATTCATAATGAGTTGATCGATTTCTCCCAGCTCCAAAACAGCTGATTCAAACTAACACACAGGGTTATAGAGTTTACATTATCCACAGAAAGAAAGTATTCTGATCTTCTGCCAGTATGTAGCCAGCTGCAGCTTACAGTTTAAGAACACCACCATGTAAAGTTGAAATGGCTTTAACATGTACATGCAAAAAATGCATGGCCCTTACTGCTTACTGTATTCCACTGTATTTTATATGCCCCAAAGATTTACAGTTTCAAATATTGCTTACAGAGAGTGTCCAGAGGACAACTGCAGAAACGGAGGCAAGCATTGCAGCGGCTGTCGCCTTCTGTTTGAAGTATGCCCCAGACAGGGTGGGCGGAGGCGGAAGAAAACATATGATAATGTTCCTGAGGTTCCAAACAGTTTGTTGAGTTTTGTTTAAAAAAAAAATTAGGTTACAGATAGAAGATTCGTAAATCTGTGTTTTATTTCTTTCTGTACTTAATCTGTATCTTAATCATTAATCTCTGTTCTCAAAATGTCTCCTTTCTATTCAAATTAAAGGAAAGTCTTTGTTAAAACCACAAGTTTTACATTAAAGAGGTTATTTTCTTAACTCAATGAATGTCTGTAACTCAATGAATGTTTGTCTGCTCGTGTCTTAAAATGTGGGTCTGTCCAACTTTTGATCTTGACATCTGTCTAACCTTAGTATGACATCATCCCAGTTTGTCAATATGTAGACTTTTCATTTACAATACAAATAATTGGAATTTCATGTTTTTCATTTCCAAAAACAATCGAATGTCTTTTCTATGTTTGAGATTGATGTCAATCCAACGTTGGGTTTGACGTTAACACGATTTTTAGTCCAAACTAAAATCTAACATCTTTCTAATGTTGTAGGTTGATGTCAATCCAACATTGGGTTTTGACGTCAACCCGATTTTCATATCCAAGTGAAATCAAACGGTGCTTGATGTGCAGCCTATGGCCAATCATGCGCAAATCATTTGATTGCGCACGTCGCTTGTTGATCTAAACAATTTTAGCATTTACTACATCAAAATAGGGCATATGTTTATTACCCTATCGGTTTAGATTTACCGTTTGATGGATTATCATTTATTCGATTTTTAGTGCATTTTAAAATCATTGTTTTATTTTTTTATTTTAAGGTACACGAAAATAAATACAGTAACATTTTTTACTTCATAATTCATTGTAATTCAATTAATTTAGGATGATACCACAGTAGATGATCTGATGCTGTTGATGGATGGCTGGTTAATCTGTGGATGGCTGGTGATGCTGGAGGAGAATGTTGGTGCTAATTGGGATGATTCATATGCTAATGACGCTGACGGGTGCGGGGGACTGGCGCTTAAGGGGGTGAAAACGGCTCTGGCGCTCCTAGTGTTAAACCACAGTAATTTCACAGCCAAAGAATCAAGAAAAAAACAATATTAACAACATTTTAAATAAAGTTCAAAATTGCTTTTATAGTAAAGTCTGTTAGCGTTTTGACAGTATTTTATTCATGTAACTCACTCATTTTGGCACAGACACTAACTCTATTTGAAGCAATTATCCCACATAGTAAAGTCTGTTAACGTTGGAAAGGTATTTTCACAGCATTTCATTCATGTACACATGGTGAGAAATGTATGTAATACATAAGTAAATACATTTGCTTAAAACCAACTACAAACATGGAAATGGAACAGAAAACAGAGTAACGCAGAAGCACAATTACCCTGGATTTCCACTGGATGCGAAACGGCTGCGGAACTGCTCAGCTGTGGTTTGGTTGCGTGCTGAGCCGTCCGTCAATACCCACCAGGTCCGGATTTGTTGCGGAACGCCTGCGGCCAGCCGACCACGATATCTCGCGAATTAACGTATGTTCGTGCGATATAACAGGATGTCGGTTCTATACACAGAACCACAAAACCAACAGTTTCGATCCAGAGGAGTAGAGGGGAAACAACTTGTGCTTATAATTATATAGCCTATTCAACTTCAAATTACACCTTTTTATTTTGGGTTCCTTTTTTATTGTATTTGGAAAGTAGTAGGCTGTGTAAATAATGTAATAGGCGGCACCTGACGGAACTGGGACGCAGTCGTTCCGCAGCCGTTACGCAGTCGATGGAAAACGACACATTGACTTTAATGTAAACCGAATGACTCCGCCGACGTTTCGGAGCCGTTCCGCAGCTGTTCCGCATCCAATGGAAATTAGGGGTTAGAGAGACCAGAGTTGTGTACTACTTCTATACAGCATGCTAACATGTAAAAATACCAAAAAAAGATACTGCCTTGAAAAAATGTAAACAAAACATTCTGGTCACTGGCCAGTTCCATTGTTTTCCCTCTATCACATGTACATAATAAAGACACTGCCCCCACATAAAATAGCCTGAAGTTAGTACCCGGCTTTTGCTCATAACGATGATCGTATTGGACTGTGAAAGTTTGGAATGGATGAAGGAGTTCCATAACTATTTGGTTTTGTGCAAATCAGTCTGGTTTTTCTCACGGTTGAGCGATTTAGTGAACCAAGTGTAAAGACAAAGACTATGGTGGAGGGGATCTGAGGGCGGGCCAATTGCATTGATTCCATCGATCACCTATTCACATGTAAAAGTTAAAGTCTCTTACTAAGTCTCTAACTTACTGAGCTGAGCCTTTTCACTAATTAACATGTAGTGAAAATACATTTTTAGCATAATAATTACTATACAAATAAACATATAACGTAGAACACGAACGAGCAGGGAAAACATGTTCTGCTTTTGCTCGATTTCTACATTGTATGTTGACAAATTGCACAAGTCAATATCTCTGAAAAAAGTCCTTTGAGCAGTTTCCTGTGTTTGATCAACGCAGACATGTTGGACATATTCAAACTCACACTCTAGCTGAACCAGAGCGGAATGGTGCGGAAAGGTTTGAACTGACAAATTAGAAATTACAAGCATTCGTCGGCTTGCTTTATGCAAGAGGAAATACTGGAGGCAAAAGCCTGGACCTTGAAGACTATTGGTCTCCTGATTTGGGAAATTACATTTAAAATAAATAATGTCTAGACCAGTGGTGAAACCAACGGGGTGGCAATGGGTGGCAGCTGCCTCCCTAAAAAATGTCTTGCCACCCCAGTCTTCAAAACTGTCTGATATAATATATTAATATTTCATTTAAGGGAATGATAATATATTTCTTCCAATTAAGTTGTTCCAATATCTTTAGAATATCCATAAAATGGTTGAATCCCAGACGGTAGGACTCCAGTCAGAGTTTACCTGCTGCATGCTGCTTTGTCTCCTAGTTTATGTGTCAACGAAAAGCAAAATGTTGTTGGCTGTGAAGAGTAGCCTCACAAGTTTGTCAATCAGAACTTCCCTGATGCCGCCTTGTTACACAGAGGCAACAGGATGATATTCATGTTATGTCATTCATGTTAACTCAAAATTGTCTACAATAAGTACAAAAATATTTGAGACAGAGGCAGTTTCTTCACTAATCAAAAAAAGAAACATTCAAAACAGAATAAGGGAGGGGGGAATCCAACTGACAACTGTCCAAAGTTTACAGTTAAGTAGGACTTAAGGTAGCTTAGCTTGTGCTAGAGCTTAAAAACATTTGAAAAAATGTCACTCAAATAAAATGTACTTCACTTCTCTTGTCCGCTCTTTGGTTTTCTTTCTTCTGCTCTTTCTATTTCTTGTATTTTTGACGTTGTGTCTTCATCTTGGTAAGCTGATGGGAGCCTATGCTGCTAGGTTTTTCTTAAAATGTTTTCAAATGCAGTTCAACGTCCATTTCAAGGATTAAATGGTATCATACAACTATAAATCTTTATATGGGATTTTCTAGGGACTTCTGTTCTGATCTAGTTTTCTTTTGGTTCTGAATGTTTATCTCATCTAAAACTAACCAAAAATGAAAAAAATCCCAAAAGTTTAAGAGCTCATATTTGATGCTGCTGCTTCTGTCTCTCTCTCCATCTAAGACAATGACACTGATTGATAAACCCTAAACCCTGGATAGATGGGGTCAGTGAATGTGGTGTTGAATGTGTACAGGTGTGTCAGTGTGTCAGAGGAAACCCTGTAGAAGGACAGAGAGCCGGCGGGCCAGTCTAAATACACTCCAACTCTGTGAGAGTCTGAGGGGGTGACAGATAGGACAGTTCTCTCATTATTGTAACATACATCGTAACTGTTACCTTTACAGTTCAGACACCAGGACTTGTCATTGTATCCAAGAAGACAGTCATCTCCTCTCCTGTTGATTCCTTTATATGTCACTCCTATCACAGCCCCTCTCCTACTCCACTCCACCTCCCAGTAACAGCGTCCAGACAGACCCTCTCTACACAACACCTGTGGCTTAAACTCAAATCTCTCTGCGTGATCACGATACGGCTGCCACTCACTCCTCCATGTCACCTTTCTGTTCTCCTCAGACAGAGAAAGTCTTCTGTGTGCTGTGTTTGGGTCCAGTGTGAGATCACACACATCTGATGGATGAGACACAATATTACACATCATCATTCATATTATACACACACATCTGATGGATGAGACACAATATTACACATCATCATTCATATTATACACACACATCTGATGGATGAGACACAATATTACACATCATCATTCATATTATACAAACACACACATCTGATGGATGAGACACAATATCACACATCATCATTCATATTATACACACACAGATCGGATGGATGAGACAATATTACACATCATCATTCATATTATACACACACATCTGATGGATGAGACACAATATTACACATCATCATTCATATTATACACACACACATCTGGTGGATGAGACACAATATTACACATCATCATTCATATTATACACACACACATCTGATGGATGAGACACAATATTACACATCATCATTCATATTATACAAACACACATCTGATGGATGAAACACAATATTACACATCATCATTCATATTATACAAACACACATCTGATGGATGAAACACAATATTACACATCATCATTCATATTATACACACACACATCTAATGGATGAGACACAATATTACACATCATCATTCATATTATACACACACACATCTGATGGATGAGACACAATATTACACATCATCATTCATATTATATACACACATCTGATGGATGAGACACAATATTACACATCATCATTCATATTATACACACACATCTAATGGATGAGACACAATATTACACATCATCATTCATATTACACACACACATCTGATGGATGAGACACAATATTACACATCATCATTCATATTATACACACACACACATCTGATGGATGAGACACAATATTACACATCATCATTCATATTATACACACACATCTGATGGATGAGACACAATATTACACATCATCATTCATATTATACACACACATCTGATGGATGAGACACAATATTACACATCATCATTCATATTATATACACACATCTGATGGATGAGACACAATATTACACATCATCATTCATATTACACACACACATCTGATGGATGAGACACAATATTACACATCATCATTCATATTACACACACACATCTGATGGATGAGACACAATATTACACATCATCATTCATATTATACACACACACACATCTGATGGATGAGACACAATATTACACATCATCATTCATATTATACACACACATCTGATGGATGAGACACAATATTACACATCATCATTCATATTATACACACACATCTGATGGATGAGACACAATATTACACATCATCATTCATATTATATACACACATCTGATGGATGAGACACAATATTACACATCATCATTCATATTACACACACACATCTGATGGATGAGACACAATATTACACATCATCATTCATATTACACACACACATCTGATGGATGAGACACAATATTACACATCATCATTCATATTATACACACACATCTGATGGATGAGACACAATATTACACATCATCATTCATATTATACACACACACATCTGATGGATGAGACACAATATTACACATTATCATTCATATTATACACACACACATCTGATGGATGAGACACAATATTACACATCATCATTCATATTATACACACACACATCTGGTGGATGAGACACAATATTACACATCATCATTCATATTATACACACACAGCTGAAAATATGTTATGTATATTACATACATTTTTTCAGTCCTGATTTCAACCAATTCTCTCCACAATGATCCAGACTGTGGAAGAAGAGGAGCAGACTGTCAGTCAGTGACACACAACCTGTTTTACACACATCTATACATTCATCCACACTCACACACCCCCCACACATACATCCATCCCCCACACACACAGCAACACCTCCCACACACACATCAACCCCCCCCACACACACACACATACACGTTCACACACACTTCCACACACTGAACCTTTTCACACACATCCACATACCCCACACAGCAGGCACCTCTCACACCCCACATACACACACACACACCCCTCACACACACTCACCCCTCACACGCTTTTTCAACTCTAGAAACCCCTACTGGTTACTGACATAGAAAACATCTACAGGACATACTTGAGTTTCTCCAGTCTCCAGTGTGGATCCTCCAGTCCAGCAGAGAGCAGTCTGACTCCAGAGTCTCCTGGGTGGTTGTAACTCAGATCCAGTTCTTTCAGGTGTGACGGGTTTGACTTCAGAGCTGAGACCAGAGAAGCACAGCCTTCCTCTGTAACCAGACATCCTAAAAGCCTGCAGAGTGTTTTACAAACTGCTTTTGCAATTGAAAACCCTCCTTAGTTCAAGATACAATCAGTATAGTTCCTAAATTCCTTGATCTGTATTACATTTTTGGGGATTTGTTTTTTAACGTCACTCCTCTATAAAACACACTAGTCCATAGGTGGGTCTGCCGTTTGTTTACATGCAACCGCCCAAAATTCATAATAACCTGCAACAATATAAAGTGAAATTCTCAATCCACATCAACCTTGAACACACAAATATAGAAAATGCTGGAATCTGGGTTGAGACAACATCTTGACAGAAGTTATGGTTTCAATGAAAGATGAAAACCATAACTACAAGCATGTTTCACCAAGCCTTTCTGATTCTTATCAGACTGTTCACACAACCAGGAAGTGTTTAGCTGATACAAGTGTTCTTGAAGGAAACTTTACAAACATGACTCAGATTATTGCCGGCCACTCAACCACAAGGAGTCGCTAGAGGACAATGTAACATGGCAGCTCTGTGTGACTTTCACCCATCCACCCAGGCAGAACTGAGACTAATTGCTCTGCAATATGCTAGATCCCTGGGCAGCGTCAGTATTCTGCAACCAGCAAACGTTGGTATTCCCTTTTGTTTTGTTGTCTTTCTGTTGTGTTGTTGTCATGTATATAGTTGTGTTATAAATAGTGTTGTTTATTTTTACTCACCTCAGATTCTCTAGTTTACATTGTGGATCTTTTACCAAAGCAGAGAGCTGCTTCACCCCTTTATCTTTCAGGTCATTGTTACTCAGATCCAGCTCTTTCAGGTGTGAGGGGTTTGACTTCAGAGCTGAGACCAGAGAAGCACAGCCTTCCTTAATGATTCCACAACCTGACAGTCTGGAGAGAGATTATCATGATGTCACAAACAGAACAAAAGTTCAGAATAACATTATAATAGTCTTTTATAGATTACATCACAGCAACACCGATTGACAATCAATTTCACATGCTGTTGTGCAAATGGAATAGACAACAGGTGGAAATTATAGGCAATTAGCAAGACACCCCCAATAAAGAAGTGGCTCTGCAGGTGGTGACCACAGTCCACTTCTCAGTTCCTATGCTTCCTGGCTGATGTTTTGGTCACTTTTTAATGCTGGCGGTGCTTTCACTCTAGTGGTAGCATGAGACGGAGTCTACAACCCACACAAGTGGCTCAGGTAGTGCAGCTCATCTAGGATGGCACATCAATGCGAGCTGTGGCAAGAAGGTTTGCTGTGTCTGTCAGCGTAGTGTCCAGAGCATGGAGGAGCTACCAGGAGACAGGCCAGTACGTCAGGAGCTGTGGAGGAGGCCGTAGGAGGGCAACAACCCAGCATCAGGACCGCTACCTCCGCCTTTGTGCAAGGAGGAGCAGGAGGAACACTGCCAGAGCCCTGCAAAATGACCTCCAGAAGGCCACAAATGTGCATGTGTCTGCTGAAATGATCAGAAACAGACTCCATGAGGGTGGTATGAGGGCCCGATGTCCACATGTGGGAGTTGTGCTTACAGCCCAACACCATGAGAAATAATGCCAACCAGCCCAGAGGTTTTACAGATGTACAGGTGCTGGTCATATAATAAGAATATCATCAAAAAGTTGATTTATTTCAGTAATTCCATTCAAAAAGTGAAACTTGGATATTATATTCATTCATTACACAAAGACTGATATATTTCAAATGTTTATTTGAATTTAATTGTGATGATTAAAACTGACAACTAATGAAAATCCCAAAATCAGTATCTCAGAAAATTAGACACCCTGATTATTTTAAATTAAACCAAATTAATTTAAATGTATAAAAAAGACTATAATATTGAGTTAACTGTGAAATTTCCGATAATAAGCACTTTTTATTTGAAGTAGAAAATTTCTCTATGCGTTTATTCAAGTCATATTCAGTTAGAATGCTTGATTGCATTGCATTGATAACATTAAACCAATTTCATTTCAATGTAGCCGAAGTAGTGATGTTACGTTTGTGAACGAATCGTTCTTTTTGAACGAATATTTTAGGTGAACGAAAAATTCTCGTTCACGTAGTCCATTGACTCATATTTCTCGTTCACTGAAATTTCCCCCTCCACCGCAGCGCGCCGCAATTGCGCGCATGCACAGCTCAGTGAACCGTGTTGCTCTGTGGACCGTTTCATCCCTAACATGGTTTCATCTGTCAAAGCATGACTAAACCTCGAGCCAATAGCCTTCGAATATGATATGAGGACGGAGCATGTGATTTGTTGGATCTAGTGAACGAATACGCCCTTCATTGAGTTGCTTAAGTTTGAACGAGTCAAATGAACGGTTACATTACATCTCGTTCGTGAATGAAAATAACCAGTTGTTCGAACGTCAAGATAATAATGACGGCGAAGTTAACAGTGCAAGCTGATGGGTAAATTTAATAAGATCAGCTTAAAATTTGTATTTACTAAAATTCACAAATTACATTAGGTAATCTGCTAACTTCAAAATGAGTGGCACCAGAAAGAGAAGTGTATTATGGCATTATTTTAATGAGGTGTCTCCAACACAGGCTTTGTGTACAATTTGTAAAACACAGTTGTCATTTAAAAGAGGATCTACAGCTAACCTTAACAGGCATCTAAAGGTAAAGCATCCAACTGTGCAAGTTGCAGGTCTTGTGACAAATACAAGTTCTTCAGCAGAGGCTGTTTTGGAAGTTCGGTCGTATTCAGAGGAGCCCCTGCAACCAAGGTCCTCAACTCACTACTCTGGTGGAAAAACCGGGCACTGATTTACCCCAGACTGACCCAAGTTATGCTGGGAAGGCTTTGCATTGTGGCAACATCTGTTCCATCAGAACGAGTTTTCAGCAAGATGGGACAGATCATCTCTGAAAAAAGAAGCAGAATCAGCCCCTCTAAGGCCAGACAGCTGATGTTTTTGAATGCCAACTTTGAGTAATCCTGTTTTTTGTTATACCTGCTTATGTCAGGGTCTTTTTTTTCAGGCTGCTCTGTTTTTTTTTGCACTTTATATAGGGATAAGCTACTGTTTACTACTGTTTATATTTGCATATTGCACTAATGTTTACTTGCTGTTTTCAGTAATAGTGCAAATAATTGTTTGCACTACTGTGTTTTAGCTTGATTTAACTTTACACTACTTTTACCTGTTTTAAAAAAATATATATATTGTTCTTTTGTAGTTTTGCACATTGCACTTTACCTGTGACTATGGTGTTTTGTGTGCATTTTGTATTATTTCATTTTATTATTGTTGTTTTATGTTTGAACAGTTTATACTTTTAAATAAAATAAAAAATCATTATGTTTGAGTCATGTCATGCACTTTTGTAAAACAAGAAATATTACATTATCGATTATTTGCGTCATGTCGTCTCATCTCATTTGCGTCACGTGACTCACGTCAGCAAATAGCAATTCAGCTCGGGCTTAGAATGGGCATGTAATTGGTTGGATCTACTCTACTGAACGAATAACATATCATCATTGACCGAGATCGCTCTGTTTTGAGTCTGAACGAGAGAGATCTCACGTTCGTGAACGAATTGAACAAACTGGTAATTAAATACCCAGTTCGTGTACCGGTTAGGTCGGCCATTCTGTCAATCTAGTTCAGCAATCAGCAGAATGCGGATGCAAAGCGCAGGTTTCCGTACTGCACGCTTGTTATATTCACATACAGAACATAACTCCTTGTTTAACATAATCTCAGATTTATGAACGTGTAAATCTCTGACCAAAGAATTAAAATGTTAACTAGCCTAGTATGTAAAAAAAAGTGTAAGAGTGTAATGACTTTGATTTAGACTTATTTTATTCATTTAATGGGTAGGGCACACTTTTTAATAAAATCAAATCAGTTTTTATTATGTAACAAGTACTAAATACGTTAGTTGAACAGAACACATTTTGCCTCACCTGCCGACGTATTTGTGTAATATAGAAAAATGGTCACTGAACGAATCAGTGAACGAATATGAACGAATCATTTTGGTGAACGAACTAAAAATGAACGAGTCTCTGAAAAGAATCCAAATTTCCACCACTAAGCCGAAGCAACGTCCTGCTGTTGAAATACAGAAATCTATCTTGAAAACTGTAAATTTCAAGAAATGAAAATAATAATTGAACACAACTTCCACCACATTGTCAAAGTTGGTATATTGTCTTATGGTCAGCTACGTTTGTGTCACTATATTCATAAAATAAAGTTGTAACAAAGTTACAACAAGGGATTTGGTATTGAATGTGTGATGTACGTTTTGCTCATCATTGATTTTTAACGGGCATTGCTTTATTATCACCAACTTTTAGTTTACATATTTTAAGTATATAGTAACTGTTTTTGCTTCTAGTTTCCCAGTCTTTGTATATATTTGTCTAAAATGTCTAAATGATCCTGTGAAGTTGAAAATTGTTAGTCAGTTAGAATTTTTGATTAAATTGCATTGATAACATTAAACCAATTTAATTGTGATGTAACCGAAACAACAGTGTTGTGTGATTCACGTAAAACCTTTGCATTTACACTTCTCATTGTCCACATGAAATGCAAACCGTAGCCTAATCACTGTCAGAGTACATTTGCCATAACAAGTTGCCACCATGACATGTTCAAAAAGCGTTTATTCAAATTCTATTCGGTTAGAATGCTAGATTACATTGCGTTGATAATATTAAACCAAATTACTTGAAACTATCACTGGGTAGATTTGGAAAAAAAATACATTGTGTTGGTAGCGCCCCAATAGTATAAAAGACCTACAATTCTGTATGTGAATGTTTTATAAGGTACTCTGATTAAAAAAAGGTTCTATAGTTGTTGGGCAGGTTTACAAAAAATCATGTCACGTGATGACATTGGTATTTAAACCATAGACTGTATTAAGATATGGATGTAATGTCCGTGACGTCACCCGTAGGGTTCTGAAGACCGTTTTTGAAGCCTAAAGTGGGTGTAGCCGTCCGTCGCCATCTTGGCTGCGCGTCACTCCCGGGTAAACGAAAATAGTCAAAGAGGCGGTACGTGGATTGAGCTGAGGAGCCTGGATGTATTTATTTTTTACGATAAATTAGCTGAGGTAACGTGACGGCTAACAGACAGCAGCAGAAACACGGCTAATGATGACTAACGACCATAGACTGTAAAAAAATTACGACAGCAGCGGGACCACTCAAAAGTGGACACACCCTTAATTATGCAGAACTTTAAATATTAATCAATTAAACGGATGAGTTATAAAAAAATTCACCCCCCTCACAGTTGTTATGAAGGGCAAAATTAGCTGTATAGACCAAAGCCAAATAGAGAACCAGGCTGTAAACATGTTTTTTTCTGATGTAAAGTCGATCATTTTAACATGGGGCAGATACAGATTTGACTCACTTCTGCAGCCAGCCTCAAGCGGCCAGTCAATGAATTGCAGTTTAACTCACTTCCTTGTTGGTTTCAAGAGAGAGACGGGGAGGTGGCCCCTTGATTTAAACCCTGTGCTAACTGGACATTGGCAGTTGATATCAGTACACAGTCAACTACGGATGGCCGCAAGCACACATCCCAATTCCAGCAGGAATTGTAATCTATCCAGTTATGTGTGCTTGACAATGGTCAAGCTCACATTGCTATCTCACATATATATTATTATTAAACTTCTATAAAAAAATTTTTATCACATCGCTTGCTAGATACACTAGTTAGTCACTGTTGACCTTCAAATCTGTCTGCTATGTGGCACTTTATCAAGGTGGTGGCAGGGAAAAGCAATGAGGCTGACTAGTGTATCTAGCAAGCAATGTGATTAATGTATAATATTATTTGATGATTTAGTGATTGATCCAGCTGCTTGTTTTTTTATCACATTGCTTGCTAGATACACTAGTTAGCTTGCTAGATACACTAGTTAGCCTAGTCACTGTTGACCTTCAAATCGGTCTGCTATGTGGTTTCTATTTATTTCTAGCAGTTCCAGATCTGTGCTTCGCATCTCCATTGCAGAGGAGGCTTCTTCTCTACAGTTTGGCCAGCTTCAGGTTAAAGGTTGTATTAAGTAGTATACACGAGCCAGCAATTTAAGGTATATCAAAAAGCTAATTTAGTCTGTATACACTTTTATTGACTCTTTCATCCCAGACCCAGTCTAAATTCTGGTTACCGCTTTGTTTTTACAATTACACTAATCAGCATTGTCTTTTGGACCACATATATAACTGTGAAGGGCTATTCATGAGTAATGACTGATCTAGCAGTAGCTAGATAGTATGTGTGGCTGTGTGGCCAGTAGTCGACTGTGTACTGATATCAACTGCCGAACTGAGGTCAACACTGCTGCTCCATGCACCATAGTATGAAAAGTGTTAAGGCCCAATCCGAATACTCCCACTTACCCCTTAGCCCTACCCCTTAGTTTACCCCAACCCCTTGGCCCTCGAAACCGAGTGGTAAGGGCTACGTTCCCCTAGGAATTGGGACACCACTCGGTTTTGGCTACGTCATCATACATCGTAGCTAGCTGGCTGCTACGTCACCAGAGGCGACACAAATGTTGATCTCAAACTTCGGAGATGCAGTCTGGAAAAGTGTGTATGTTGTCGATTGCGTGGATTTTAGTTATGTTTTTGCGATTGTCTGCAACAAATCGCAGAAATCAAGCGAGAAGAGGTCTACGACACCTACGAATGCTGGTAGTTTAACTTATGGTATGTATCGATTGGTTGCAAACAACATTATCGTATTGTATTAAAAGTTCATGGAACTAACCAACAAGGTAGCAAACATTTCTCCCAACTCAGCCATTAATGGTGTAAAATTGTTTTATTTTCCAGACTGGTGGTCCAACAAGATACTGTGCCATAAACCCCAACACGCCTATACTGCGCATATGGTTTGATGTATCTAGTGTTATTGTTATGTTTACTTTGGTGGCGGTGCATATGGATGCAGATGTTCTTCTGTGTACTATTGTTTTTAATGTTTTTGTAAAGCACACGTGCTATATAAATAAACCTGCTTGCTTACAACTGAAGGCTGTTTTCAATAAATATTTTCATCAACACTGCATGGTGTTTTGTATATCTGTTTCAGTGATCACTGTTTTTAATGTCATTGATTGATGTTCAGAAACCCTTAATTAAAAACCTGTATTTATTGAACAACATTGTAAAACATATACAATTGTTAAATAACAGTACTATTTAAATTAAATGTGCAAAACCCACAACAATGTGCAAAGTGCAACAACAAACAAACTACAGTTTTTCAACCATTTTTTCAAAGAGGCCCAATAACCTCTCTGTCTTGGCCTCATCAGTGTCCTGTATCATATCCAAATTATGTTGTACACCTAATCTTCATACAGACTTCTGTTAATTTTCTGCCCGAAAGCGAGTTATTTGCCGGGTTTCCTCCGGCGTCCCTGTGTGATTCGGGACGGTATGTAAAGCACTTTAATCGCTATTCCAAAAGCAACAGGTTATGTTATGCACTGATATGAATTATCTGCTAAAAGAGTTAACTGTAGACAAACATGCATTAAGTAAAGGCTAGTCAGAGAAATATGGGACTTTAAGTGCAAATTAGCAATGTATTTTTGGCGTTGAAAAGTAGCGATTTAAGAAAAACCATCAATTATTAAAATGGTAAAAAATATATATGTACAGGACTGCGTAGATCACAAAAAACGTGTCGTAATTTTTAAATTCGTTATTTAATCCGAAAATACTACATTTATGGGTCTCATTTGCTGATCTAGCAGCCATTGTTGACGTCTCGCAATGTGTTCTGGGTACCCCTTGGTTTCAAGTAAGCTCTCGGAATTTCTTGGTTTCAAGGGGTATATAACCCTACGTCTTACCCCTTCGTCTTGATCAAAATGAGTATTCGGACAGCACTTGGGTGTCGCGTGAACGCGCAAAACTAAGGGGTAGGGCTAAGGGGTAAGGGGGAGTATTCGGATTGGGCCTTAACACTTTTCATACTATGGTGCAGGCAGCAGCAGTGTTGACCTCAGTTCGGCAGTTGATATCAGTACACAGTCGACTACTGGCCACACAGCCACACATACTATCTAGCTACTGCTGCGGCTGTACGTTGAAAGTGTAGGCTGTATCTCTGGGCTGTTCACACTCAAAACATCTCATGCTAGCTCGCCAGTTAGTACTGTATGTAGGCTCACACCAACCTTAGCATGTCAGCGCGCTAGCTAGCTACTCCTGTATGTGAATCTATATGTTTATTAACACTGCACTGTTCTAGGTAGCTCGGCTACAGACATCTTTTCATTGTACTTATTACTTCTGTATCCTGTACATATGACAATGAACTTGAAAAGTATAACTTGAAACTAACTAGTTAGATTTGGAGAAAAAAATACTTTGTGTTGGTAGTGCCCCAATAAGTAACTAAGTAATTGTCTAAGTTCTAACTTCCAAATTAATATAATGTATAAAAGACCTCCAATGGTATATGTGAATGTTGTATAAGGTACTCTGATTTTCACTAGTTTTTTATTTGTTTTTGCATTCATGTTAGTTTTTTGTGGGCCTATTTCGAATATACGATGTTGAGTGATATTCTCGTACATGATGGAAACATTTTAATAAAATATGTTTAACAAAAATATGAAAAAGGTTCTATAGTTGCTGGGCAGGTTTACAAACAACCATGTCACGTGATGACGTTGGTATTTAAACCCTGTGCTAACTGGACATTGGCAGTTGATATCAGTACACAGTCGACTACGGGTGGCCGCAGCAGAAATTGTAACCTATCTAGTGTACAATTGTATTTCCTGTCAATATTTTAAAAATTATTTCGAGATTAGTTTGGTTTAATTAAAAATAATTAGGGTGTTAATATGGTACCATAAAAGGCCAAATCTATATGCATTTATTAAATAATAGTGGTCACTTTTAGGCCAACTATATTCATTTGCCAGGAGGTTTTAACATTTTGGTTTCACTTCATTCGCCACTGGTCCTTTGACGCAAAGATGAACAAGATGCGCCATCTACTGGTCATTGTGTGTCAGCAACATTCTCCCATTCAAAACATGCATGGGTCAAGTGACCCAAAACCACGAAATGCATGGGGATCAGAGCCCTCATTCATACATAGTAAACTCTACATCAATGATGTCATCACCCCCCCCCCCATGTCCTGTTGCACCTTGCATAAAACCAGGTATCACAAATGCTATCTCTGGCTTAAGCTATGTTTCCTGTATTTCCACACTATGTCAGGCCACATCCATATCATGTATATATTATTTAACCTCCTATCCATTAGCCACCAGACTTCTGCTATTCCATTGTAGTATCACAAACTCCATCCTAATCTCCATGTCTATCTTCCCATCCTTGGTTGTATTTTCCATATTTTCATGTCCCATAACCCCTGCTTCTGATTTGACCTCTGTGACTCACACTACCGCGTCTATACGAGATGATTTCACACTAACCTGCGTACCAACATTTATTATACTGCATATAAATGCCAGGAAGTCAATCCTCTTAACCACCAGTGAATTCTCTCCAACCTTACACTCAGGTTCACACTCATTAACCACCACTTCCTCTTGTCTCTTCGTCTCCACTCGTCCTGCATTAATACCTAATTTGCTAATCTGCTCCTCGTCTGTTTCATATCTTTGTCCTCCCACTCTCCTTGTTGATTCAGCATACATAACCTTATTCTGCACCTGATACCTCTGCACTTTAACCACCTGTTTTTGGACTCAACATCCCCCAAAATCCTCACTGTGTTCTCCTCCACAATTACAACATTTAACTCAGTCCAGGGTGTCCGCGGGGTCTTGAAAAGACTTAAAAGGTAATAAATCAATTTAGCGAAAATTAAGACCCTTAAAAAGTATTGAAAAGTCTTAATCAGAATATGACATGGTATTAATTTTTTCGCAAGTTTGTCAAAGTTAAAAATGTATTCCAAATAGTTTATGTTAAAAGGATTGCGTGTATTAATGTTTTAAACTGCGTTGCCATACTCCGGATAACTTTGATGACGTAACATTTCGCGTGCACACGGAGGTCACACGCCTTATCAACTGAGTTGGGCTACTACGGTACTCATTACTACGATAGTCTGTCATTGCGTGTTATCATGGAGAAGTGTAAGTTCGCGGACAAGTGGTTGGAGGACACTCAATTTAAAGCATGGCTGAGGCCTGTCATTGGAAATAACCGGGAGGCGTATTGTTCGATGTGTAAAAAAAAAATAAGTATAACGTCGATGGGGATCAACGCTATACGGTCCCATATGCACAGCGTCAGCCACAAATCGGCTATTGTAGCATGCAAACAGCAGATAACAATGTCACATTTCTGTGCTACACCATCTTTACCGCCCAGTACCACCGCTGAAGTGGCTAATGTGATGGCTGTCGCTTCATCTTCTGCTGCTGACTTCAGGGTGACGATGGGCGCCACGCCAACGCTGCGAGCTGAGGTTTTGTGGTGCCTCGACACAGCCGTAAAACACAACTCACTTAACTCCAATGAGGGGATTGCTGATATTTTTAAATCAATGTTTCCCGATTCTGAAATCGCCAAGACGTTCACATGTGGACAAAACTGGATACATAATAAGATTCGGATTAGCACCATACTTTAAACAACAGCTTGTTCATAGCATCAACAAGTCTGGGCCGTTTGTGCTGATGTTTGACGAGAGCCTCAATCAGTCGACTAAGAAAAAACAGCTTGACGTCCACATTCGATTTTGGGAGGGTGGCTGTGTCTGTTCCAGATAGTTTGGATCTCAATTCTTGGGACATGGAAGAGCCGTTAACTTGTTGCATCACATCAAAGTAAGTGTATCTAATAGCATGTTAATTAATTAGCTGACCTTGCCAAAGTTTTGTTGAATAGGAGTCATCGTGGAATGTATGATGTGGAGAGTTTGTGTGTGCGTGATGCGGAGAGTTTGTGTGTGCGTCTGTGAGTGAGAGTTTTGTAACTGTGTACGTCTGTGAGTGTAGTGTAGAGAATAAGTTCTGAGGTTCAAACAAATCATTTAAAGTTTTCTGAATTGTATTTTTCTTTATAGGTCCTTAATAAAAATAAACATTGTTGTGCACTTTTTATTATTAATTAGCTCAGGGATGTTCAAGGAGCAACCTGTTTGTGCACTTTCTGAAAATTTTTTGCACTGTCAGTTCTGTTTTTCATTAAAGGGTTGGATATTAATGCTTTTTAGTTTTTATCCGATTCATCGATTAATCGAAAAAATAATCAACAGAATACTTACTGTAATTTAATTACATTTGATTATTTTATATTAATGGTTCGGTCACTGATTGATTGCTCTTTCTTTAAAGAGCCTACTGAAGCGGTTTGTGAAGAAGGTGCTCATACAAGACCTCACCTCCCTCCAGCTGACCAAAGTTGATGTAGCTATTGAGTCTCCCCTATGAAAGCTGAGATAGGCCTGGGGGCTGAATCTGTCATCACGGTTTGTCATTTTTATATATTTTTAGAGATACATATGTATGGATTTTTTTCCACCTGTATACTAAACCAGTTGAATAAGCTAATAATAACTTTAATGCATTAATTATACCAACTGTAAAATTATTAAGTATTTATTTTAACTCTGTAACTTCAGTAAGAGTTGGAGACAGACAAATATTAGGGTGGCCAAGTGAAAAATGTAACAATGCTTTTTCCGAATGAAACGTATATCGTTGTGTTCGTCTTGAAGACAGGTTTCATAATATTACCTTATATCCAAGCTGCTTGCCGTAGTTTTAAAGAAATCGCGAGAAAACAAGCCAATTTTAGGGTGCTTTTTCACCCTGGCTCTTCCTATCAATTCTATTGAGCGCTGTGGCACCAAAACTGCTTCAGAACACGGTCCCAATATTCTAAATCTAAGCGATTGTTACCTGTCACAATACCCATACTAGACCCATACTAGACAGTGAAATTAGCGAATCAACAACACGCCGTATAGATGTGGGAACTACAGACATATAGCACAGTACCCAGAAATGGTCAGTTACGGTGTTTGATTTGCAATCAGGAAGTTAGCGTAAAAGCTACACCATAATGCACTTGGTATGCTTCTTCATTTTAATATCCCGTATGTTAGCACGGTTACTCTTTATGCTATGAAAGTTGTAGGCGTGGTTATTTTTGTTTGGGGGGGTTGGGCATAGTTTTAAAATACTTCTATAAATACCACTCACCGACCTTCCATATCTTTCTTTACAATCAAAACCATGCAATGCCAACGATTTGCACCGTGCATCCCCCGGCCATTCCGTGAGGCTTGGCGTGGGAGGGTATCGTCCAGAGGTTCCAGTGGTGGGTAGCCCAATATTTGCAGAATATTTGTTTTAGAAAATGCTAAAATACGTTATTTTTTGACGAATCACATTTTAATGATCTTAATGTTTTCTCATCACAGCAGGCTTAAGTGTGTGTGTCCTCGCAGACTCCATGCTGAAAGGCATGGAGCATGCTTTTCCACACGCACACTTTTGGGTGCACCCTGGAACCACTCTGGAGAGGGCCACGTACCAGCAATTGTACCACTTTCGTGGTGTGAGTGGTCCATTGTTGCTGGTAATTCACATTGGAACGAACAACGTAGCTACCGGGGTTCTCCTTATGACATTATTAGGAGAATGAGGAAACTGATGATGAAAGTTAGGGAGGAGTATTTATATGAAGTAAGGTTTGCCATTTGCTCCATCCTGCCCCGGCCAATAGACGATGCTACCACAAAAAATATAGTTAGGGAATCTAATCCGAGTAATCAGGCCTAATTATCCTTAACAGACATAAGTATAGAATAAACATGGACTCATCATGTAGCCTTCTTTAGAAAGGGAAAGCCTCAAAAGTTTACATTAAATTAGCAGTAATAATTCATGGTGGGGGGCAAGGTTTGCTTCACACCGGCTTCAAATGTCTTTCCTGGGCCTTTACACCCTATCCTATCACCGTGACCTCTGAAAAAAGAGAAGATAGTACAATGGACAGGAGTTTAGCACAAGTTGAAATATTCTCAGTTAATATGTACTCATTCATTTTTATTTACTGGTTTATACTTCCCCATCATACGTGTCACTTTTTACTTAGCAGGACAACAGAGCCAGGGTGAGCTTTGATAAGCCTGTGAGGGACAAGACAAAACAAACCCCACAACCGATAGGCAAAAAAAAAACACTAGTGTTTGGTAAACAACCCTACTAGTGTTTGGTAAACAACCCTACTAGTGTTTGGTTAGGGGGGTCTGGGTTCATAAAAAAGGGAGAAAAAAATATTTCCAGATCAGACCCACGTTTTCTTGTCTAGTGTGTGCTGACATGGAAGCCCGCTAAACTGCTATATCTTATTGAAAAGCTGAGGTTCTGCTGAATAAAATGATGCCCGACTTGAAAAGATCTGGAAATATACATTTTGAGTAATTTGCCTCTAAAGACCGGCATCACTCTCCTCGCCATAGGAAACCAATGCCAACCAAAGAGTGATGCCGGTCTTTAGAGGCAAATTACTCAAAATGTATATTTCCAGATCTTTTCAAGTCGGGCATCATTTTATTCAGCAGAACCTCAGCTTTTCAATAAGATATAGCAGTTTAGCGGGCTTTCATGTCAGCAAATACTAGACAAGAAAACGTGGGTCTGTTTAGAACTCTGAGCTCTGCCCATTCATTTCCTATGGCGGGGCATGGTGAGCTTCAGAGGCAAATTACTCAAAATGTATATTTCCAAATCTTTTCAAGTCAGGCATCATTTTATTCAGCAGAACCTCAGCTTTTTAATAAGATATAACAGTTTAGCGGGCTTCCATGTCATCAAGCGTTATACAAGAAATAGTCTGAAATATCATTTTTCGAAATACTTCCACCTAATGCAAATGTAAGCGCACTTGATACCGTAAACGACCAGATGTTTACTACATAGAACAGTTGTTATTTTTCGATTTCGTCATCAAATGAGCTTATAGTAGCAAAATAAAAAAGCCGACCTGTTTTGGTGCCATTATGCGGAAGTGGGACATTTAGCTTATTGTTAGGTTCGAAGCGGCTTAGTGGCGGTTGTTTTCAATACGTTTGCTATGGGCACGCGCATGCGTTCCAGCGTAATAGGCTATCTAGAGACGGCGCTGTTAGCATGGGTGAATTTATTAGCGTTCTATTGGCCACCCTACAAATATATAGCCTAAAAGTTCTTTTCTGCACCATTTCCTTACTTGTCAGGCAATTCAGAGCAAACCAGGAAACCGAGTAGGTGAGCTTTCTGTGCTAACCTTCAGGAGAGAGTGCATGCAGGGCCTGGTTAATCTGGTTAGGAAAGTGCAGGAAAAAAGCCCCCTGAAATTCCCAATGGTGAGGCACATTGCATGTTTGGACCCAACAAAGATTCACATGGATCCAGAGTGGTGCATCACAAAGATGAAGAGAATAGCTCAAACATTCCTGCAGGACAAGCAGTTGGCAGGAGGCCTTTCAGCTGGTAGGAAAACATGAATAAGGACCGTAGAAGTGGATAGTAATTCTAAGCTATTTCAAAATGCTTCTGAATATGTGAGACATGTATTTATAATCTAATGACTCGAATGAAATGTAATAACCTCTGAGTAATTTCTTTACATTTCTTTATCAATGTTGTTGGTGAACTGTTCATCCAACAGTTTGAACGCTTTCTCTCTGTTGAGGGTAGAGATGAGCGTTTCTTATCCTTTCAGCCACTGGAGCAGCGGCTTGATGTATTCCTGCACTCAACACTCAGCAAGTCCTACACTGAGCTGTTAAGGTTCTGTCAGAGCCTTCTACTTCTGTCCCATGGACAAGACACAGTGGTGAGGATTCTCCATCAACAAGGAGGTTGAAACCTGCAACATTCTTGAAGAATCGTTGGAGGCTCAAAGGATGATCTGCGACCATGTTAGTGTCTGTGGGGGGGTTCTGAAGGTACCACTCACTAAAGAGCTCCTGGCTTCGGCAGCTTCTGCAAGGTCACAGTACATGATTTACCTTGAACAACAGCGAAGAAAGAGAGTGCCACAAAGAGCCTCAAGAGGAAAGAAATTGAAGATGAAGGGCTGAAAAAGAAAAAAGGTCCTAAAGGATGTGAGTGACGTTCTGCAGAAAGATGCGGATCAATTAGCAGAGCAGGCAGAGGGAAAATCTGGATCGTTAATGGCCCAACTGATCACCAAGTCTAACACCCTTAGAAGAAGACAGAAAGAAAAAGTCAGTGAGCTGGTGCAAACTGAAAAATTGTTAGAATCCAAAGTAACTGAATTGAGGCACATGCCATAACCTTTGTTTTTGTTTATCATTTGTATTTACCCCGCCACGTACTGTTATGCATCGTGTGTTACTGCAATTACTTTTAATAAACATTGTTTTTGGGTTAGTCGCTTAATCTATTCTCTATTTGCTTTGCGCCCTCTGAATTCTGCTGTATTGATACAGCCTGCAACAGAGATTTTTGCAAACAAGAACAACTTTCAAAATGAATACACAGTATATTTACTGTAAGTTACAGGTGTGAATCAGATTTAACTGGTTAAAACTCGGTGCCATGGAGGTCTTAAAAAATATTGAAAAGGTCTTTAAAAAGGTCTTAAAAGGTATTGAATTTCACTTCAGGATACCTGCATATACCCTGTCAGTCCATTTCACCACACTTCCCATACGCATGTGAACCCCCACATCTGGCACATCGTATTTTCTCACTACAAATACTTGCTACGTACCCCATGTGCTGACAGTTGTAGCATCTCAACGGAGGCAGCACAAGTTCTCCTACATAATAACGTGAATATACTAGATAAACTATAGTTGCCAGTACCTTCTCAAACTCCAACAACATTGTCATCTATCCTTTCCTTCTCTCCTATCTTTCCTATTTATTCTCCTGTCACTCACCACCTTCCCTTCTTTCACCTCCCTCTGAAATGCTTCAATGGATAACTCCACCAGTAGAAAGAAGACACAAGTAGAAAGAAGGTACCAGTGGAAAGATGCAACCCTGTGCGGGGGTTTGGTCTTTACCAGGGAAGGAGGCTTGGACCTGCTGGCAGCTCAGAGTAGGTGGAAACACAGCAAATGTTTTTATTCCCTTGTGTTTTGTTGTCCTTCTGTTGTATTGCCATATATAAATTGTGTTGTTGTTTATTATTACTCACCTCAGAGTCTCCAGTTTACATTGTGGATCTTTTACCAAAGCAGAGTGCTGCTTCACCCCCTCATGCAGGTCATTGTTACTCAGATCCAGCTCTTTCAGATGTGAGGGGTTTGACTTCAGAGCTGAGACCAGAGAAGCAAACCCTTCCTCAGTGATTCTAAAATCTGACAGTCTGGAGAGAGATTATCATGATGTCACAAACAGAACAATAGTTCAGAATAACATTAGAATAGTCTTTATAGATTACATCACTGTCACGTCAATACTAATTAGGACATACTTTATAAACTGACAGTCAATACATGACAGAAAAATGTAACTTCCTATATAGAAAGTAATTATGGTTTTTCATCAATACCTGTAGTGTGTGTGTGTGTGTGTGTGTGTGACTAGAGTAGCAGAAATGATAATAACTGAAAAAGAGAGGTGGATCTGTTTGTAATCTGTAAGGATAATTGGTCAACTTATATAGTAAAATCTGTTCCATTTCGTCTGTTGATTTGTCATCATATTGCCTAATAACCCACATACCGTATAGTTGGTTACTCTGAACACAACAAATTCACATATTTCCTGAAACATTTCTGATCCTACAGGCAGCAGTGAGCTACACAGTGACCCAATATGCATGTGAAAGAATCTAAAGTGCCTGATTATTCCAAACAGAGAAATAATGATAACTAGCCCAGAGGTTTTACACAGATATATTGTTTTACTGGCAGAGTAGGATCAGGTACATTTCTGAATTAAAAGAATGAGCTCTCTAACTTTCCTTGTCTCCTTTTCTGCTATTAGTTGTATTTAGCATGTCATCACTAGCTAATGGATTCAAACCATGTTCTCTCAATCAAACAAATTGTCTAATGATGTATACGATCTCATTAGACGGGTGGTTGTGTTTGGACACGGTATGTTTAAAGAAGGCACAAGCTACCTCACCTCAGTGTCTCCAGTTTACATTGTGGATCTTTTAACAAAGCAGAGAGATGCTTTACCCCTGTATCCTTCAGGTCATTGTTACTCAGATCCAGTTCTTTAAGATGTGAGGGGTTAGACTTTAGAGCTGAGACCAGAGAAGCACAGCCTTCCTTAGTGATTCCACAACCTGACAGTCTGGAGAGAGATTATTATGATGTCACAAACAGAACAATAGTTCAGAATAACATTAGAATAGATTACATCACTGTCATATCAACTCTAATTATGACATACTTTTAAAACTGACCTTATTGATGCACAACACAAAAATGTGACTTCCTATATAGAAAATAATGATGATTTGTCTATAAGAATTAGATGCAAAAATACTAAATGTGTGTGCTCACATAAAATGGCTGTTTGATGAGTGATGCAATTAAGTACAACACATGAACACCACACATTGTAATAGTGTTTCACTATGATGCTAATAAAGTTATATCTCTCACACTCACAGGTGTATGGAAAGACAGACCTCCCCTGGTCTAAAATAGATAACTAGCTAATGGATTCAAACCATATTCTTTCAAAAAAATATTGTCTAAATATCCTGATGTATAAGATCTCTTTTGTTGGTGGTTGTGTCTGGATACAATATGTTTAAGGAAGACACCAGTAGATAAGCTGATTGGACTTGAAAGCAAAGTTCTTCCCCAATTACGTTCCATTGCTACATAATACATTATTTTACAAGCATAGTGTATTTCTTAAAGCATAAAAAAGTGACCAGGTAATAACATAAGATTACTGAATCATTGCTAATGAAATGTAAAATGGTAATCATTTTCAGACTCCTGTCATGGCGCTGGGTAAAGGGAGACACAGACCCAGATAATTTTACAACTTATATTGTCAATACATGACACAAAAAAGTAAATTTCTATATAGAAAGGAAACATCAATATTATCAGATAATAATTGAAGACACAAACAGAACAAATGATTCAGAATAACTGTCACAGTGGTAGATATGCTCAGAGTCTGGAACAAATGATTCAGAATAACTGTCACAGTTGTAGATATGATCAGAGACTGGAACAAATGATTCAGAATAACTGTCACAGTGGTAGATATGATCAGAGACTGGAACAAATGATTCTTAATAACTGTCACAGCGGTAGATATGATCAGAGTCTGTCACAGTGGTAGATATGATCAGAGTCTGGAACAAATGATTCAGAATGACTGTCACAGTTGTAGATATGATCAGAGACTGGAACAAATGATTCAGAATAACTGTCACAGTGGTAGATATGAGTCTCAAATGAGTCTGGAACAAATGATTCAGAATAACTGTCACAGTTGTAGATATGATCAGAGTCTGGAACAAATGATTCAGAATAACTGTCACAGTGGTAGATATGCTCAGAGTCTGGAACAAATGATTCAGAATAACTGTCACAGCGGTAGATATGATCAGAGTCTGGAACAAATGATTCAGAATAACTGTCACAGTGGTAGATATGATCAGAGTCTGGAACAAATGATTCAGAATAACTGTCACAGCGGTAGATATGATCAGAGTCTGGAACAAATGATTCAGAATAACTGTCACAGTGGTAGATATGATCAGAGTCTGGAACAAATGATTCAGAATAACTGTCACAGTGGTAGATATGATCAGAGTCTGGAACAAATGATTCAGAATAACTGTCACAGTGGTAGATATGATCAGAGTCTGGAACAAATGATTCAGAATAACTGTCACAGTGGTAGATATGATCAGAGTCTGGAACAAATGATTCAGAATAACTGTCACAGTGGTAGATATGATCAGAGTCTGGAACAAATGATTCAGAATAACTGTCACAGTGGTAGATATGATCAGAGTCTGGAACAAATGATTCAGAATAACTGTCACAGTGGTAGATATGATCAGAGTCTGGAACAAATGATTCAGAATAACTGTCACAGTGGTAGATATGATCAGAGTCTGGAACAAATGATTCAGAATAACTGTCACAGTGGTAGATATGATCAGAGTCTGGAACAAATGATTCAGAATAACTGTCACAGTGGTAGATATGATCAGAGTCTGGAACAAATGATTCAGAATAACTGTCACAGTGGTAGATATGATCAGAGTCTGGAACAAATGATTCAGAATAACTGTCACAGTGGTAGATATGATCAGAGTCTGGAACAAATGATTCAGAATAACTGTCACAGTGGTAGATATGATCAGAGTCTGGAACAAATGATTCAGAATAACTGTCACAGCGGTAGATATGATCAGAGTCTGGAACAAATGATTCAGAATAACTGTCACAGTGGTAGATATGATCAGAGTCTGGAACAAATGATTCAGAATAACTGTCACAGTGGTAGATATGATCAGAGTCTGGAACAAATGATTCAGAATAACTGTCACAGTGGTAGATATGATCAGAGTCTGGTGCAGGTTGTAATACCTTCTATCTCAATCAGGCTATTAAAAGTACACTTAACTTTTTTTTAAAACTGACATTGCCTCAGAGTACTGTTGATGTAAAAGGGCGGATTGAGTGGGTGTGTGGGCGGGGTCATTTGCATGACTGTACTTACAGAGCAGTTCTGCAGGTCTTAATTACTGGCAGCAACCCCAGAAAACCTTTCTCTGATCTGGAGTATTTATTCAGTTCAAACACATCAATCTCCCTTTCTGAAGTCAGTAACACATAGACCAGAGCTGACCACTGTGCAGGAGACAGTTCTTCCCTGGAGAGACATCCTGAATTCAGGTATCTTTGGATCTCCTCCACTAGAGAATGGTCATTCAGTTCATTCAGACAGTGGAACAGATTGATGCATCTCTCTGAAGAGGGATTCTCCCTGATCTTCTCCTTGATGTAATTGACTGTTTCTTTATGGCTCTGTGAGCTGCTTCTGGTCTTTGTCAGTAAACCTTGTAAATGCTTCTGATTTGACTCCATTGAGAGGCCCAGAAGGAAGCGAAGAAAAAGATCCAGGTGTCCAGTCTCACTCTGGGAGGCTTTATCCACTGCAGTCTTGTGAAAATCTATTTCAGGTATTTTCCGTTTCAGAAATGTTAGGATGGTTGATTGTTGTTCATTCATTCGATTTGTATTATTGTTGTTGAATGAGAGAAACACATATAGAGCAGCTAGAAACTCCTGAATGCTCAGATGGACAAAGCAGAACACCTTCTCCTGATGCACAGCCTCTGTTCTAAACATCTGTGTACAGACTCCTGAGTACACTGATGCTTCATTCATATCAATGCCACACTCTTTCAGGTCTTTCTCATAGAAAATCAGATTGCCTTTCTGTAGCTGTTGAAAAGCCAGTTTTCCCAGAGTCATAATTCTTTTTGTATTCCAGTGTGGATCTGTCTCTTTTTTCCCATCGTACTTTACATTCCTGTGTGTGGACTGAAACACAAGGAAGTATGAGTACATGTCTGCAGTGTTGTGCCTGAACGCGTTCATTGAACGATAGTTCATGAACGCGTTCATATTTTGGGCGAACGTGAACTGAACGTACTGCTTTACTGGCTGATGAACGTTCCTGTGAACTCGTTCATTCTGGTGTCTTTGAACGGCACGTTCTTTTAGTTTACCCTCGTTTAATATGATGCCAGATTTCTATAGTGACTTCCTTGCGCAAACCCGGCTACAACAGAGATTAATATGTATCGGAAAAAACACCCAATCTGGCAACATCAGCCACTAGTGTCGCACCGCCGCATCATCATTAAAATAAAAACCAAGAGTATCTATGAGCGACAAAGGTGCAAGGAGTGGTCGAATTGTACTTTTAATGAGTTTTATGACAAGGTCGGTGAGGATGGGCAAAATCAGACGTTTTTGTGCAAACTTTGCCCGCCGGGTTTTAAAAATAAAATCCGCACATCAATATCATCCAAAGCAAACCTGAAACGGCATATTTAATTAAAATACTTCGCTAGCCTTTCAAGGTATGTACAATCAACGACAAAAAAACAAAACAGATCCTCGACCCAATCAACTCAGATCCCAATGCCTACAGTAGCGGCTCCGTTGTCATCTCCCAGCCGCAGCTGGACAACCTGGTGGTGCAGTAGATTGTCGGAGACCTGCAGCCTTTGAGTAAAGTGGAGCCAGCTTTCGTTAACTTAATTAAGGGGTTGCAGCCATCCAAAAACGTGCCATCAAGAAAGAAGGTACAGACACTGTTAAACCAGAAATTCAAAGCTCAGAAGGCTGTTCATAAAACACAACACTGCCCTGCCCTCAAGCACTCCAGTAGAGGCTCCTCAGCATCGGTGGTCTAATATTCAGGTAGGAATAAACAGTGATTATATTACAATAGTATTATTCTTTGGTAATAATTACAGTAAATACCCAGTCTCAATCAATAGTTATTGGTGATATTATTATAGTTCTGGTTTTCAATATAAACATGTCCAATTATTTCAGTGATTGCCTCAGCTCACAATTGCTTTAATAGATATTACTGTGATCATTTTTGCCATGATAATCATGATGTTAATATTTCTTGTTCTTCATGTCTGTGGTTCTATATGGGCTCTGGAAATAATATGGAAAAAAGAACTATAAATGAACTAGTTCAAAATTTGAACTATGAACTATGAACTGAACTAGTTCATCTTAAAATGTGTGAACTGAACTTTGAACTAGTTCATGTAGAAAGTGAACTTTCCCAACACTGCATGTCTGTTAGGGTCTTGGGCAGCTCTAATTTATCATCTGTACTCAACATGTACTCAAGGATTGTAGCAACAATCCAACAGAAGACTGGTATGTGACACATGATGTGGAGGCTCCTTAATGTCTTTGTGTGTGAGATGATTCTGCTGGCCAGGTCCTCATCACTGAATCTCTTCCTGAAGTACTCCCTTTTCTGGGGGTCATTGAACCCTCTCAACTCTGTCACCTGATCAACACACCCTGAAGGGATCTGATTGGCTGCTGCAGGTCTGGTAGTTATCCAGAGGAGAGCAGAGGGAAGCAGATTTCCCCTGATGAGGTTTGTCAGCAGCATATCCACTGTGGTTGACTCTGTGACATCACAACAGGTCTTGTTGTTCTTGAAGTCAAGGGGCAGTCGGCACTCATCCAGACCATCAAAGATGAACAGCACTTTATAGTTGGTGTAGTTTGAGATTCTTGCTGTTTTGGTTTCAATTGAGAAATGATTGATCAGTTGAATCAAACTGAGTTCTTCCCCTTTCATCAAACTGGCAACTCTCTGGTAACCTAGCAACGTAGGGAGTGACACGCTAACAGCCAATCATGTAACAGTATCATGTTTGGTTGCGCCATAACATTGTCTCGTGTTGGATTCTTCATTAACAGAACCGGCATGGAGCAATAAAATAAGTGCCGCAGCGAGTGAGGAAATTGTTGCTAGAACAGGAAAAGTCAGCTCGCCAGTATGGCAGTTTTTTGGATTTAATCTGTACGTAGTCAGACCAATGTCATCTGCAAATTATGCAAGACCGTCGTCCCCACCAAGACTGGTAATAATACCACAAACTTGTTTTACCACCACAGCCGCGCTAACGTGCTAAAACAATACCAGAAGGTGAATCAGCTTGTGAACTTCCTAGCACTAATGTCACGAGTGGTATGGGGGCGTTGCTACACAGTATTTCGGTGACTCACTCCCGTGTTTTGTTTCTCACTAGCTGTGTTTACTTCCTTGTTCACGTCTTCACAGCTGATAGTAATATTTGTAATTAGTGGGCTATAAAGGGTTGTGAGCAAGTCACCTCCATGCTTCTCATTGTTTGTATGTCATGGTTGCTTTAGAGGTGAGTGGGGATATTTACTGCTGTTGTCATCCTTATTTAATGTATACGTTTAAGACGCTATATGCGCGTTTTGATTTCAACAGTTTAGTTTTTCGCCGTTCACGGTTTGTTTTATTTTGGTTGTTAAAATAAACCTGGTTGAACGGATACCTGGCTCTGGAAATGGCTTTCAACCCGCACTACACCTGACAGTTTCGTGACAACTAAACTTGCAGAAAATAGTTCTCCTCAGGTTTCGCTATGTTTATATTTAAGACTTTGCACTATTTTATTACACTTGATAAGGGAACTCTTACGTATTCTTTAATTTTGCACCTTAACGTTAAGGGATAATTGTTAAGTGTTTTCTATGCTTGTGTTGCCATTTTTGTCTTTATAACTAAGGGGATTATAATCAGAGGAAGGTTAAGTTTAAAATAAAATTTTTAAATGTAATATATATTTTTCCTGGTCCTTATTTTAAATACGTCATAAAAAATATTAATAATTATCGATATCGACCAATATTAAACACTTATATCGTGATACAGTTTTTAGCCATATCGCCCAGGTTTTCAGTCAATATTTCACGATACATGGCCCCATTCATTCTTTCCTTTACACTGATCAGTTGTCCTGGTTCCTTTGCAGAAAAAACAGCCCCAAAGCATGATGTTTCCATCCCCATGCTTCACAGTAGGTATGGTGCTCTTTGGATGCAACTCAGCATTCTTTCTCCTCCAAACACGACAAGTTTTTCTATTTTGGTTTCAAAGTTCTGTTTTGGTTTCATCTGAACATATGACATTCTCCCAATCCTGTTCTGGATCATCCAAATGCTCTCTAGCAAACTTCAGACGGGCCTGGACACGTCTTGCACTGCAAGATTTGACTCCCTGGCGGCGTAGTGTGTTACTTATGGTAGCCTTTGTTACTTTGGTCCCAGTTCTCTGCAGGTCATTCACTAGGTCCCCATGTGTGATTCTGGGATTTTCTTGTGATCATTTTGACCCCATGGAGTGAGATCTTGCGTGGAGCCCCATATCGAGGGAGATTGGTCCCAGACGGTCACAGCCTGGAGCAGGTCTACAATTTTGTTTCTGGTGTCCTTTGACAGCTCTTTGGTGTTGGCCATAGTGGAGTTTGGAGTGTGACTGTTTGAGGTTGTGGACAGGTGTCTTTCATACTGATAACAAGTTCAAACAGGTTCCATTAATACAGGTAACAAGTAGGGATGGTTAATCTGTCTGATTTTTCGATTCGATTACGATTATTGAAGTCCCGATTCGATTACAGTCGATTTTAGATTATTAACGATTCTCGATTAGCGATTATTGATTTTCCATTTCACAACAGTAAACGAAAATATACTACAAAGTGATTGCAGTATTAAAAAAGTCAGCTGCTGAATTACTTAACTCTTTTATTGAGTAACAACAACTCAAAGCACTTTCTGTGTCGTGTAGTTATAACTTCAGAATTATTTGTATGCATGCGTTCTATCAACATGTCTAAATCTAACCCTGACCTCGGAATTGATTTACCCTAAGATGGAAAACTCTTGAGTTTTCGGTTTCAGAACAGCTGAATTGAGTTGGTTCAATCAACCCAGTCTAGGTTCACTCAGTTACGCGCGTGCACCGCGGCTATAAAAAGGCAGCATGAATGGAGCCGCGATTCTACGATTCACCATGGCAACCAGCATTACTACCGCATACTTCACCCCTTGAAATACTGATGCAGGCTTACAGCGACTATGAACATGTATTTAGAAAAAAAAATGCTACTCGGGTCAACGCGTAAATTCCAATATAGTGTTTTCATTTGAAATTTAATTTACAAAATAATTTATACTTTTTATTAATTCCCAGTTGGGAAATTATTTTTTGACATTGTTAGAACAAACTATACACATGCCTGAAATACACCCCCATGCTCATATTTTATCACAAGTGTTATTACTGGTAAAAACTGGTAGAATGGTATTGACGCTATATCTATTTCATTTAGGTGCAATCCTGTGGGTGAAAAACACATTTGTGTGACATCAATGCAGCCAATCGCATTAGGAAATCCTAAAATAAATTCAAATAATTTATACCAGTCTGATCTTGCAGCACCATGTCATTAACCAAATTATAATTAATACCTATTCATCGTAAAGGGTTTTGCATTATTCACCTGCAATGCTGTGGACCTCCTCTTTAATGTCTCTCACTGGTTTGTGTCCAGGGAACACTACAAACATGTTTAATATAACGGCTCTGCATACAGTGGCTGTACTAATACTGCCCTAAAACTGACGTTTGCAAAAAACGTAATGCGACACAAATAATCTGCTCGGATGTAAGAGCATGTCCACGATGGGTTACATTAGTGATATGAGGATAGATAAGGTTATGTAGCTACATCTGAAAGACTAGGCGGCAGTGGCTCAGTGGTTCATGTAGGTTGTCTACAAACCGGAAGGTGGTTCAATCCCCGGTTCCACCTGACCAAGTGTCGAGGTGTCCATGAGCAAGACACCTAACCCCACTGCTCCCGACGAGCTGGATGGCGCCTTGCATGGCTGCCATCGCCGTCGGTGTATGAATGTGTGAGTGAATGGGTGAATTGTGAGGCAATATGTAAAGCGCTTTGGTGGCCCTTGGGTCTGTGAAATGCGCTATATAAATGCAGTCCATTTACCATTTACTGTAAAGAAAAACTACCGCTCAGATTGGAAGTTATCTGGAAATTAAAATTCATCTAGTCGGGTTTCCTCAATATAATCTCCCGACGTATGTTTAACTCCCTGTGAAGTACAGTTTCTTCATCTGCAGGATCGTGTAACACAAAGGACATCTCATGTTCGAGAAAAAAAACTTTAATCTTTAACGTCACCTAAGTAAGTTAGCAATCCTATTTTATTCATGCAGATGACAACACTGCGCTAAAATTTGCCTGATACAGACTGAATTAATTAAAAATGAAATGAAAGAGCGCTGTGTCAGAGGGAGGAGACTGAGAGAAACTCCAGGTTTATTGAAGAAAAACTGCTCCCGACCAGGTTAGGTTCACAGACTCAGTTACCATAGTAACTGACTCTGAGGTTAAGTTACCTCCCTTTCTGAAACAGAAAACTCAGTGTTTCCCTCATCTCAGGGTAAACAAACTCAGAGTTTTCACTAAATCTCCTTTCTGAAACGGGCACCTGCTCTCACTCGCTCTGCTAACTTGAACTGGATCACTTTGTATTATATTTTCGTTTACTGTTGTGAAATGGAAAATCAATAATCGCTAATCGAGAATCGTTAATAATCTAAAATCGACTGTAATCGAATCGGGACTTCAATAATCGTAATCGAATCGAATCGGGAAATCAGACAGATTAACCACCCCTACTTGTTCGTGACGTTCAACTTCCGGTATAACATTTTTTACAAAATAAAATAATGCAAAAAATTTTTTATGTAATTGTGAGACACCTATTATACCTACGAACACGTCTGACATAACCCGGCTAAGGGTTGGCGGAGATATCCGTGACCTGTCAGCCAATTTCCTCTGGAAAGTGTGGGACTGTCACGGAGTGGTTTCACTGGGCGCTCCTCTGTAACGTGGCCCAAAAGAGCGCAGAGGACCAGTGTTGCCCACTTAGCGACTTTGTCGCTATATTTAGCGAGTTTTCAGACCCCTCTAGCGACATTTTTTGTTAAAAGTGACTAGTGACAAATCTAGCAATTTTTTTCTGGTGTTATTGGAGACTTTTGGAGACTGACGTTAAAGCACGTATGGTCGTATTGCTCCTACTCTGATACTCTTCTCTACGAGCAGCAGATGCTACCGTGTTCCCCACCCCTGTGCCAAAGCACTCAGAAACCGCCCAATACCTCCGCATTAGTCGCTCCCATCTGCAGTCAGAGCAGGAGATGTTCACCCTTCCACGTCCAGACTACAAATGAATCGCACATGCGTGAACCCGCCGATGACTGATCTTGCCCTGGCTTACATTAAAAAACAAACCCAACTTATAGAAACTAAACAAAAAACATGAAATTTAAAAAAATATGAATAAATAACTCCGCCAGAGTATGTCTTTTGGGTCACATTTGCCTGTACCAAGCCCGGATAAAGTAGCAGGGTTGGAGTTGCGACATTTAAAAACGCATTTGTAGTTCTAAACATATATTTACACTAAAAAACCTATAGGATCAATACTTAATCCACACATGGAAGTCAATCTGTTCCACTAAAAAACCTATAGGATCAATACTTAATACACACATGGAAGTCAATCTATTATATAAAACACCTATAGGATCAATACTTAATACACGCATGGAAGTCAGTATATTATATAAAACACCTATAGGATCAACACTTAATACACACATTGGGAAAAAGTTCAAATAACAGCTTCCAGCCAAAACTACTGCTTTGGATTAGAGAGGCCTTCAATAGAATAATGCATCTTAATACATACGGTAACATAGTTTTTGTTAATCATCTTAATTGTTAATTATCAAGGTATGACCCATGAGGTTTAATTACCTTTGATCAGTAGAAAAGTCTCGCTCTCTGAACACTATAGGATGTGTCATAGACCGGTCACTCTTCATGGACACACAGCTGGGTACCGAATAGGTTGGTCCCAAATTATGCTCCCTGGAAATAATAGTTAAATACAACAGAGTGTTCATGTTTATTGGGGACTTTCTATGGAGTGATTGTTGTATTTGGACCCAAATTCCTGGACCCAATAATTTATAATAAAGGAGGTTCCAGTGTGTTTTGTATATAGTGGACATAGGAGTGATTAGTGTGTTTGAACCAACTAAGAACATCTGACAATTAACTGTCATGTTTAAATGTTAACAAAATAACATTAATATTGTACAATTGGGGATGTAATTGTTACTGATGTGCACTAATACTCAGTAAACACATGGAAATCAAACTATTATACAAAAAACGATGGGATAAATACTTAATACAAACATGGAAGTCAATGTATTATACTAAAACACCTATAGGAGCAATACTCAATAATGACATGGAAATAAATCTATTATACTAAAACATATATAGGATTAATACTTAATACACACATAAACATGGCCTGTTCACACTGCTCCCATCTGGTCGACGTTACCGTAGTATTGGTACACACACTTCCAGACTAAAAAACTGTTTTTACCCACAGACCATTAGACTCCTCAATCAGCAACACTTATCTAATGTATCCACTGCTGGCACTAAATCACTTTTATTGCAGTATTTAAGTGCTTAAGGTTTGCATACTGTCCATATTCACACCTCATTATTTATATTTTGTAGCTATGTATATTCTCTATATTCTGTTGTAATTATGTTGTTTTTGTTCTTCTAACTATGTAAATGTTGCTTGACATGTCATAAGAATTTCATGTTCAGTTTGATGCAAGTCATTCGGTACACATGACAACAAAATTCTTTGACTTTGGAAGTCAATCTATTCCACTAAAACCCCATAAAGGATCAATACTTATTACACACATGGAAGTCAATCTATTATACAAAACACCTATAGGATCAATACTTAATGTGCACATGGAAGTCAATCTATTTTACTAAAACACCTATATCAGAATCAGAAAAGTGTTTAATCGCCATGAATGCATGTACAGTCAAGGAATTTACAATGGCAGGAAGGTGCATACATAAAACATAAAATGAAGAACAATATAAATTATACTAAGGGGCATATGGATAAGTAATATAGAATAAAGATAGGTAACTAGTGCAAAAGAGTGAAAATATTATAGTGCAAATGGCATAGGTAAGAGTTCAAAACTTGTGTGCACCCCTGGCCTTCCTAGCTCGCCTCAGAGCCCTCGATGTGTGCAGGTCCTCGAGGCTAGGCAGATTGCAGCTGATCACCTTTTCAGTCGAGCGGATGATACGCTGTAGTCTGCTCTTGTCCTTAGCTGTAGCAGCAGCATACCAGGTAGTGATGGATGATGTGAGGATGGACTCAATGATGACTGAGTAGAAGTGAACCATCAGTTAAAGGCAGGTTGAATTTCTTCAGCTGCCGTAAGAAGTACATCCTCTGTTGTGCTTTCCTGGTCAGTGATCAGATGTTCAAATCCCACCTGAGGTCCTGAAAGAGGATAGTGCCCAGGAAGCGGAAGGACTCTACTGTGTTGGCGGGGGAGCCACACAGGGTGATGGGAGAAGGTGGGGCAGAGTTCCTCCTGAAGTCCAAAACCATCTCCACTGTCTTTAGAGCATTGAGCTCTAAGTTGTTCTGGCTACCACAGGTTGTCAGCTTCCAGCCTGGAGTCGGAATCGTCCCCAACGGAGATGAGCCCAATGAGGGTGGTGTCGTCCGCAAACTTCAGGAGCTTGACAGATGGATGACTTGAGGTGCAGCTGTTGGTGTACAGGGAGAAGAGCAGAAGGGAAAGGACGCAGCCCTGGGGGGACCCGGTGCTTTGATCCACCTGCAGGTGGAGTCCGGTACGTTGAGCTGGGAGAGCTTATCTTGAAGAAGGGCAGGGATGTTGGTGTTGAAGGCGGAGCTGAAGTCCACAAACAGGATCCTAGCATATGTTGCAGGGGAGTCCAGGTGTTGGAGGGTGAAGTGGGGGGCCATGTTGACTGCGTCGTCCACAGACCAGTTGGCTTTGTAGGCAGGGGGTCCAGAAGAGGGTCGGTGGTTATTTTTTCAGGTGTGCCAGCACAAGGCGTTCGAAGGACTTCATTACTACATAGGTCAGCGCGACGGGTCTGTAGCCATGTCCTATTGGCCTTGGCTTTTTGGGCACTGGGATGATGATGATGATGGAGGTCTTAAGACAGGCTGGTACGTGGCATGTCTCCAGGGAGGTGTTTAAGATGGCAGTGAACACCGAAGACAGCTGGTCAGCGCAGTGCTTAAGGGTGGCTGGAGAGCTAGAGTCTGGTCCCGCTGATTTGTGGAGGTTCTGCCTCTTGAAGAGTCTGTTTACATCTCTCTCTCTTGAATGGAGAGAGATGCCTCTGTGGTGGGGGGACGGGGGAGGAGGGTAGTTCAGAACAGTCCCAACTGGCCTATCAAATCTGCAGTAGAACTCATTTAGGTTGTTGGCTAGGCGAGAGTTGTTAGTGGTGTGGGGGGCTCTGGGCTTATAGTTGGTAATCTGCCTGAGCCCCTTCCAGACAGAGGCAGAGTCGTTAGCAGAGAACTGTTGTTTTAATTTATCTGAGTACCGTCATTTAGCCACTTAAATATCCTTGCTAAACCGGTTCTTTGACTCTTTCTCCAGCCTTAACTTTCGGAGTTTTGCAGAGAACTGTCAGGGTTTAGGTAATCGGGGAAAGGAAGGCACCAGGATGAAACACTATGAACACCCACAAGATAGAGATAGAGACAAGCACACAAAACATGAACCCAACACAAACCTTACAAGAATCAGGCCTTATCATTGTTAGAATTCACCCTGTCATGTGGTGTGATACAGCAGTCCTCACAGAAGCTGATGTAAGATGGCACAGCGTCTGTGTCCTCGTCTAGGCTGTTTGTAGCAGTCCTGAACATGTCCCAGTCCGTAGCGTCCAGGCATGCCTGTAGATCCTCCACCGCATCACTGGTCCACTGTTTTGATGTCCTCACAGCAGGTTTTCAGAGTTTTAGTGTCTGCCTGTAAGCAGGAATCAAATGGACCATGGCCGGAGAGACCCAGTGCAGCCCGAGGGACAGCATGGTAGTCTTTACTAACCGTAGTGTAGCAGTGATCCAGGGTATTCCCTTCTCTGGTGGGGCATTTTATAAATTGTCTGTATCTTGGGACTTTGTGACTGAGATGACCTTTGTTAAAGTCACAGAGTACGATAACCAAGGAGTCCGGGTTGGCTCGCTCCACATTCAGTATCTGGTCGGCAAGCAAGCGCGGTTTCTTTAACTTGTGTGCCTTGCGCTATGTAAACACCGACCAAAATGAACAACGCGAACTTGCGATGCGAGTCAAAAGGTTTGCAGTTTATAAAAAACTATTCCAGGTTCGGAGAACAATGTTGCAGAATCAGTGTGATATCTACACACCAGCTATTAGTAGTGAAAAAGCAAATACCTCCGCCCTTTGACTTGCCGGAGATCCCGGTCCGCTCTCAGCAGCCTAAAGCTGAGCAGTTGTAGTGCAGAGTCCGGAATTAGATCACATAGCCATGATTCCGTGAAACAAAGTACCGGAGAAGTTAAAAGTCTCAGCTGAAGTTTGTCCATTTTATTGCACAGTGAACGTACATTGGAGAGAAAGAAGGACGGCAGCACCGTTCAGGTCCCGCGGCGTCTGAGTCGAACAAGAGCCCCCCTCGCTTTACCCTGGTCTTCCGCCTATTCACTGTTTCAGCGAAGCCGGACTGATAGTACTATTATACTTTACATCTATAAAAGTAATACATATTCATATAAATGATGTAATTATATGGTGTTATTGATAGGACTGATTACTAGTACTATTATATAAGTTGAAGTACCAATGTAGGACCATAATGCATTTTTTAAGGGTAGACTTTCATAGTAACTGTGAAAGTGTTTTCTTTACACTCTTAATAGTAGTGTCTTTAATCTTCATTTAAATGTTTAACCCATGAAGACTGGCTGTTGTTTTGGCATCAGATAATGGGAAATAATTATACAAATAAGAGCAATCACTGACCCATGAGGTTTAATTACCTTTGATCAGTAGAAAAGTCTCCCTCTCTGAACACTATAGGATGTTCCGTAGACCGGTCACTCTTCATGGACACACAGCTGGGTACAGGAGAGGCTGGTCTCTCCAGCTTGATTGGGCTTCAACACAACAGAGGGAAATATTCAGTCACATTGTTACTCTGAACTCAGAACGGAAAACACAAAACCAAATTAAGATATTGTCACCTTTTAGCTGTGGTGTCATGTTTTCCAGAGAGACTGATTTCAGAGGCAGTGCCCCTGTCTTCTCTCCCTCCAGTAAAACTCATTTTAAAGGATGTAGCCCTCTTCTCTCTCTGTTTGCTTGAACCTGTAAACACAATATGGAGAAACACACACTTTGGATCAATAATTATCCTGTAAACAAAACAAACTGGAAAATGACAGATAACAATGATCAAGGAACTACAATACATCAAACATATAATAGATTTTTCTCTTAACTAAAGTAGCAGCACTTACTTTAACACTGATATTTACTTACTCCAAGTTGTTGTTCTCTCTACTTTTGTATTATAATAATCATTATTAAATCATTTGGTTTATAATGTTCAGTTTAAAATGTAAAATCTTACAGTGCTCCATCAGAACAAAATAGATACTGAACAGGTATTTAACTTTTGGTTTCACCTGTGCTACCTGTCCCCTCCCTCAAACATGTATTACATAAGATACCAGTAGGTGGAGCTAACAGACATTTGATCTCAGTCACTGCAGGTCATCAAAGTCAAAGTATTTTATTGGTCAAATGCACCTAATAACATAGAATCATTCTGAACAATGGCATTAGTGTGACACATCACACAACATGTATACAGTAATATTTGAAAAAAATATAAAGCAAGAATAATATAAAAATATACATACAATAATGACAACTATAGTAGCAATTGTTGCAATGTTATGAATGGTTAATATGAACAACATTAATATAAATACTATGAATATAAGAGTAATAGTGCATTCACATAGGTACATTAATATACACTAATGTGTATTGAATGTACATGGAAAGTGACCAGAACAAAAAAAGTAATTGATTAATATATATGATCAGCCAAATTTGTGGTGATGGGGCTTCATCCATTTTCCACTGTGGAATCGCCATCTTTCAGGTGAAAATGTGGGCTATATCAAAATTGAATTTCGTTGATGAATGTGAATGCCACCTCTGTACCATGAAGACATTCTGTGTACAAGACTGGACAATAGTTTTTCGAGGCTACAGCCTACTCAATCCGAGGCAACTCCTATTTATCGAGAGGGGGAAGTGGGGGAGAATTGTTATGAGCTGTTGAGCAGAATAGGCTACTAGTAGTAGTAACCTGAAGAGTTAGGTGTATGTTATAACTATTTTGATAGTAATATTTTTATTTCTGGCTTTCAAGTTACAACAGTGACTCCTTTCACCATGGCTAAGAAGGCTGCACTATCCAAAGAGAAGGTGCAGGAAATCCACAGGGCAGTCACCAAATTTGTGGTGATGGGGTTTCATCCATTTTCCACTGTGGAATCGCCATCTTTCAGGTGAAAATGTGGGCTATATCAAAATTGAATTTCGTTGATGAATGTGAATGCCACCTCTGTACCATGAAGACATTCTGTGTACAAGACTAATAGATATCATATTTATTTTATTTATAAAGGGAGATGAGCACTGCCCTGAATCACATATACCAACCACCATCCAGGGATGACATAACCAACATGTACATACCCACGTGGTATTCTGTTATAAAACAAACATCCAGGAGCTGGTGCAGGTCAGCAAAATTGCAATTACTTGCGATGGATGGACCAGTGTGGCACAGGACCACAATCTAACAGTGACTGTCCATTACATTTACAAAGGCAGCATCTAACAGAAAGTGCTGAGCACTGAAGCAGTTTATGAGTCCCAGACAGGGCCAGTGGTGGCACAGGAAATCCACAGCATTCTTGAGGAGTTCAAGTTGACTGGAAAAGTCATAGCTGCCACAGTGGACAACGCATACAACATGGATGTTGCCCTGAGAAATTTGACATTTTTAAAAGTTGGGGGCTTTGTCCACAAACTCAACCTGGCCGCACAGAAGGTGTACAGCATCCACGCTGTGACTAGGTGGTGTGCAAAGATTCGCGTAGTGGTGGTGTGGCTGAAGCGCTCCACCATGAGCAAAACTGTCCAGAAAGAGAAGCAGCGACTCCTCAGTAAATAGTAGGGGTGTTACAAGATCTCGTGTTACGAGATCTCGCGAGATTAAAACGCGACAAGATTTCTCATCGAGGTGATAAGTTGTCTCGTGAGTTGTGATGTCAGCGTGTATGGAACGCCAAGTGGCTGAAAACGTGACACACTTCAAGCGTTTCTTGTGGCTGAAAACGTTCAAATCAAGTGTAAATGTGTGAAATACAAGCGCTGACATCGCCTGTTATTAGACGTGCGTTCTCCTCATGCCGTCCAAAGCGAGTGTCAAAAGTGCATTTCACGCGATCACAATGCCTGTTCTACAACGCTCGTTGTCTAATAAGACGTTCAAAACACCTGTTCTACAACGCACGTTGTCTAATAAGACGTTCAAAACGCCTGTTCTACAACGCACATTGTCTAATAAGACTTTCAAAACTCCTGTTCTACAACGCACGTTGTCTAATAAGACTTTCAAAACTCCTGTTCTACAACGCACGTTGTCTAATAAGACGTTCAAAACGAGTGTAATGATGTTCAAGTGTATCTACATGTTTTTTGCACTCGCTTACTTCTAGTGTAATGTCATTTTGACACTAGTCGTTTACGTCTTTAATTTTGGACGCTCGTAATTGGTCGGTCTTTCTCAGACGCTCGTAATTGTCATGTCTTTCTCAGATACCTCTCGGACTTTGGCACCATTCATTTTAATTTTTAAGGCTACAGTGCATGCATATTTTGAGAAGCTGATGGAATCTTTTTTTATTTTTATGTTCGATTTGTGGAAAGGAGTTCGATTTCTCATGTGAAATACAGGGGAGAAGCCAGTCGGTATTTTATAGCAAAATATTTTGCAGTGTTTTCATGTCCTTTACTGCATAGAATTCATTAAAATAATATTCATTACAAGTTGATTTCAAAATGCACCTAAATTGTTTTGCATTTTGTGATTTTCAGTTGAATAAAATAGTATTTTCCATTCATATATCATCATTAAGGATTTCTTAAAAAATTTGTAAAAATCTCGTCTTGTCTCGTTCTCGTGAACCCAATCTCGTGTCTCGTCTCGTAGAGTAAGCGTCTCGTCACACCCTTAACAGGTACTGTAGGTGGCAGTTATCGCGAGGTTAGTGTGTGAGGTCGGATGATGAGTGTCAACGCGGGAAAAAAAACAGAAAAAAAACAGAGACGGATGATGGACGCTATGACAGAGACGGGAGGCATTCCTGCCAAAAAAAAAAAAACCTCATGTAAATATCGCGATCAATGGGACAGCTAATTTACTTTTCTGAAGAGGAGCAGGGTGGGGGACAGTCACGTGTTTTGTAAGTTTTGTAATTGCGACTTTAGCATCTCACACAGGGGAAGGAATGATGTATGTCAGCACGAGAAATCCGCTAAGCACAAGCGCGGGCTAGAGGCACAAAAACATCCCCAGGGGATGTCGGCATTCGTGACGAGAAATGCCACCGAGGCAGACCAGGTCACACGTGCAGAGGTAAAAATGGCAATGCTGTGTGCCAAAAACAACATTCCTTTTTCCTTCCACGACGACTTCAACAAGTGTGTTGCTGACATGTTCCCGGACTCTGCTATTGCACGAAAATACTTAACGGGAAAAACTAAGGCTACTCAAATCATCAAAGGTAAGTTAGCTAACCATATACCTACCTATCTTTATTACTGCTGGGCTACTGTACGTTTGCTAAAACGGTATAAAATGGGTTTGAAATGTGTTTGAATATTTTAACATTTGAGCATTAAGTTAACCCATGGCATGCATGTTGTACGCTACATTACTAGCTAATTACTGGACACTCAACAGGTGCCATAGTAGCAGAACTAGAGGACGAGTTGGCCAAAACATGCCGATCGCAGCCCATTTCACTGATGTGCGACGAAACAAACAACAGAAAAACAGACAAAGAATTCGTCATCCTGACTAGACTCTATGATGAGGCCAGTCTGCAGGTGTCACGAGTGGTGATTATTGGGTACTGCACTGGTTGGGTTTGCGGGTGCACCTCTTCCTAGTCACAATTAGTCACAGCTGTTTTGTATTGTATCATTAGTCTGGGCTTTAAAGGGAGTGTTAGGAGGGCACCTGGTTGCTGTTCATTGTTTCTATGGGAGGACTGCGGAGAGTACACCCACGGCCCGGGTGCTGCAACAGCAGCCACCCACTGCTCCGGGGCTGCAGCCAGGACCAGCAAAAGCCCTGGAGCTGCAGCTACCCGTCCAGACCCGACCGGTCGAGGACCCCTTCCGGCCACCAACATCCAGTGGCCAGTTACCACCAGAAGGCCTGGAGTACCAGCCTCCAGAGGTAGTTAGGAGATGGTGGGGGGTGTGGTTCACCCTACTGGAGATGGGCCCAGACGACATGGAGAGAGAGTCGAGACTTCAGCAGGAGTGCCTTGAGTGGCTCCTCCCACCTCAGCATGAGGCCCAGGACCAGCCCCTACCACTTCAGCAGGAGTGCCCTGAGTGGCTCCTCCCACCTCAGCATGAGGCCCAGGACCAGCCCCTCCCACTTCAGCAGGAGTGCCCTGAGTGGCTCCTCCCACCTCAGCATGAGGCCCAGGACCAGCCCCTCCCACTCCAGCAGGAGTGCACTGAGTGGCTCCTCCCACCTTAGCATGAGGCCCAGGACCAGCCCCTCCCACTTCAGCAGGAGTGCCCTGAGTGGCTCCTCCCACCTCAGCATGAGGCCCAGCCCCTCCCACTCCAGCGTGAGTGCCCTGAGCAACCCCTCCCACCTTGGCGTGAGTGCCCTGAGCAACCCCTCCCACCTCGGCGTGAGTGCCAGGACCAGCCCCTCCCACTCCAGCGTGAGTGCCCTGAGTGGCTCCTCCCTCCTCTGCCGGAGTTTCAGGATTGGCCAGAGCTCCCGGAGTGTCATCTCCCTCCTCCGCCAGAACTCCCAGAGCGTCCCTGACTGCCAGAGCTCCCGGAGTGTCATCTCCCTCCCCCGCCAGAGCTCCCAGAGCGTCCCTGCCTGCCAGAGCTCCCGGAGTGTCATTTCCCTCCTCCGCCAGAGCTCCCAGAGCGTCACCGCATGCCAGAGCTCCCAGAGCGTCACCGCCTGCCAGAGCTCCCAGAGCGTCACCGCCTGCCAGAGCCCCCAGAGCGTCACCGCCTGCCAGAGCTCCCAGAGCGTCCCCGTCTGCCTCCGCCTGGGCACCAGGAGTGTTCCCTATACGCGACGCCGCCCAAGATGGCGGACGCGACGCCGCCCAAGAAACAGCAGGGCAGAATGAGATCCGAGCCTTTTGTTCACCTTGGTACCCTGGGCCATATTACACTCAACCATAGACCTTACTGAAAATATATGTTTTTAATTGTGATTTAAAGGTTTGAACAGAATCTACATTTCTAACCCAGATTGGCAACTCATTCCATAATAGAGGAGCTCTATAGGAGAAGGCTCTACCTCCAGCTGTTTGTTTAGAAATTTTAGGTACAATTAGGAGACCAGCATCCTTTGATCTAAGGTTACGCGTGGGTATGTATGGCTGGACTAATTCAGCGAGGTAGGTGGGAGCAAGTTGATGTAAAGATTTATATGTTAACAGTAGTACTTTAAAGTCTGCCCTAGCCTTAACAGGCAGCCAATGTTAAGAGCCTAAAACTGGGGTAATATGGTCAAACTTCTTAGTTCTAGTTAAGATTCTAGCAGCCGTATTAAGTACTAATTGAAGTTTGTTTATTGATTTGTCAGGGTAACCAGAGAATAGAACATTGCAATAATCTAATCCTGAGGTAACAAAAGCATGGATTCGTTTTTCTGCATCAATTTTTGATAAATAATTTCTGATTTTTGCAATATTCCGAAGATGGAAAAATGCTGTCCTTGAAATATATTTTATGTGATCGTCAAATGAGAGATCCGGGTCAAGGGTCACTCCAAGGTTTTTGACAGTTTTTTTTAAATGACTATACATCTGTTTAGGTTCAGCGTAAGGTCTGTCAATAAATCTCTCTGTTTCTTAGGTCCTAGAACTAGCATTTCAGTTTTATCAGAATTTAGGAGCAGAAAATTCTCTGTCATCCACTTTCGTATATCTGAAATACAAGCTTCCATAGTGGCTAATTTAGGGGCTTCTCCATGTTTCATAGCAATATACAGCTGCGTGTCATCGGCTTAGCAGTGAAAATTGACATTATGTTTTCGGATTACATCACCCAAAGGTAACATATAGAGTGAGAACAGAAGTGGTCCTAAGACTGAGCCTTGTGGAACACCAAAGCATACCTTTGATTTGTTAGATGATAAGCCATCTACACAAACAAACTGAAGTCTATCTGATAAATAAGATCTAAACCAGTTGAGAACATGTCCTCTTAGCCCAACAAGGGTCTCCAATCTCTCCAAGAGAAGGGAGTGATCAGTAGTGTCAAAGGCAGCACTAAGATCAAGAAGCAATAGGAGAGATGCAGAACCTTTGTCAGAAGCCAATAAAAGGTTGTCTACCACCTTAACAAGTGCAGTCTCAGTGCTATGATGGGGTCTAAAACCGGACTGAAGTTTTTCATATATATTATTTGTCTTCAGAAAGGCCGTAAGTTGTAGTGAGACAGATTTTTCTAGGATTTTTGAAAGAAACGGGAGGTTTGATATTGGTCGGTAGTTTTTTAGGATGTCTGGATCTAAGTTACATTTTTTTAGCAGAGGCTTAATTTCTGCAATTTTTTGTGAGGTTGGCACTGATCCGGAGGATAGGGAGCAATTTATTATGTTCAACATTGATGGGCCAAGCACAGGAAGTAACTCCTTAAGTAATTTAGTTGGAATTGGGTCTAGTTGACAGTTGGTTGATTTTGAACTATTTATTAATTTTGTAAATGTTTCAAGAGACACAGGTACAAAAGATTCAAGAGTCGCCATTGAAACTAAATCAGGGCAGCTCTGCGGGCTCTTAGGACAACAAAGTTTTTGAGAACTGAGGCAGTTAAGGGTACAATTAGCAATTTCTTTTCTAATGTTGATTATTTTTTCATCGAAGTAGTTCATGAATTCATCACAACTAAAGTGAAGACCCACTTCATTGGTTAAACATTGCTTTTTAGTGAGTTTTGCAATTGTGTCAAAAACAAATTTAGTATTATTTTTGTTTGTGTCGATTAGATTAGATAAGTAGGCTGATCGAGCACTTATAAGTGATTTCCGGTATAGCACAGTACTATCAATCCAGGGTAGTCTAAATACTTCTAACTTGGTGGAGCGCCACTTTCGCTCCAATTTTCTGGAGGCTTGCTTAAGTGTTCTAGTAGTGTCAGTGTACCAGGGAGCAAGCTTCTTATTTCGTATTGGTTTTGTTTTTAGGGGTGCCACAGCATCTAAAGTCTTACGCAGTATATCGTTTAGATCCTCTATTTGATTGTGTATAGATGATGTAGCTCTACCATCATTTAGCAGGCCGAACGAGCCTGGAAGTGCGTCAATAAATTTATTAGTAGTCGTAGAATTTATGCAACGGGTTTTAAAGATCCCTACCTGGGGGGCAAAAGTGTCACTTGTTTTAATGCTAAATGTTATAGGATTATGGTCAGATAAACCAGGATTTTGAGGAAAAATAGTTAGATCAATTACATTTATTCCCTTTGATAACACTAAATCTAATGTATGATTGCGACAGTGCGTAGGTCCTGAGACATGCTGGAGAAAACCTACCGAGTCAATTATGGCACTAAATGCCTTTTGAAGAGGGTCATTGGTATTTTCCATATGGATGTTAAAATCACCAGCGATTAAAATTGAATCTGCCATGACTAAATGCTGCGCTTTTATATACAGATCCTGCGTCACATTCACCCATTCATTCACTCATTCATACACTGACGACCGCATCTACCATGCAAGGCGACTGCAGGCTCGCCAGGAGCAGCTGGGGTTAGGTGTCTTGCTCATGGACACCTCGACAATTTTCAACCAACTCAAACCACTGAGCCACTGCCGCCTACAATGTTGGACAAGAATTCTGGAAACTCACTTAGGAACAATGTGTACGGCCCAGGAGGCCTGTAGATAGTAGCTATCAAAAACGAGGTATTGCCCTGATTTGTTCTCATAAGTAATACTTCAAAAGACACAAACCCAGTGATTTGTTTTAATGAAAGATTATATTGTGTAGCATAAATATTAGCAACACCCCCCCCCTTTACGGGATGCACGGGGAATCTGATCACTGGTGTAACCTGGAGGGGAAGATTCATTTAAAGGAATAAATTCATCAGGCTTAGGTTTCACACAGGGCAATTAAGTCTAATTTATGATCAGGAATTAATTAATTTACTGTAATTGCTTTTGAGGTAAGTGATCTAATATTTAGGAGACGAGATGTTAATGTCAGTTTTATTCATGACTGGACTAATTGAGGGCCTTATATTAATAAGGTTGCTTTTATTAACACTACCTTTTTTATTTTATTGAGCCTAATTTTAATGACGTGTCGATGGTGCAGGGTTTGCTGACTGCTCTGGCTATGCTATCAGCAGATCCCACTAGACTAGCGGGTTGGCTAACAGCCTGCTGCCTGACCTGCACCCTATCTCATGTTAACACTATAGGAGCGAGTCTCCTAGCTATATTCCTAGACAAAAGAAGAGCACCTCTCCAGCTAGGATGGAGTCCGTCACTCTTCAGCAGATCAGGCTTGACCCTGTTCCTGGGCGAGTCCCAAAAACCGGGCCAATTATCCACGTAACCTATCGATTGCGGCGGGCAGAACTCCGTCTTCAGCCAGCGATTGAGCTGTGAGAGTCTGCTGTAGATCTCATCACTGCCCCTAGCTGGCAGGGGGCCAGAGACTATTACTCGATGCCGACACATCTTTTTAGCTAAACTACACGCTAACGCTAGGTTCTGCTTCGTAACCTCTGACTGCCTCATCCTAACATCGTTAGTGCCAACGTGAATAACAATATCTCTATACTCCCTACGCTTTCCAGTTTTAGACTTCGCTAGCACCAACTCCAGATTAGCGGCTACGTCGGTGGCCCTGCCCCCCGGTAAACAATGAATGATCGCTGGCTGATCCTCTAATCTAATACTGCGAGTAATGGAATCGCCAATAACTAGAGTTTTCAGTATTTCCGTGCTGCCAGCAGAAATTGCAAGCCGTTCGTTCCCATCAGAGCACGGCTCGGGCAGTGGTTCCGACTCTAAGGGAGAAAATCGGTTGGAAAGACAAATTTTCGCCGGTCGGTAGCAATTCTTTCCAGTAGCCGAGAAAGACTTGAAGGAGTTGCCCGGCTGCCAGGGCTGTGCCGAGGGGCTAGCTCTATGCTGTGTTCCTAGTGGCACAGGCGCAATAGCTTGCCTGTCTACTCTACCATAAGCCTTCCCTGACACATGCACCTGTAACCGAGACTCTAACTTCGCTATCTTCTCTTGAAGGCGGTAGTTCTCCTTCAGGTTAAAAGTACACTGACTACAGTGAAAAGGCATAACACAAACGAGTACTTAACTTTCTAGTGCGCAGATGAGTAGCACTACTTATCCAGACGGAGACACAGGAAGGTCCCGGTGAATGTTCGGATAAGTTTGTAAACTGTAAAACAAAATCAGGGAAATTAAGCAAGTAATTATATAAATACGAACGAGAAAACTAAAGCTAAGTAAAACTAAATCTAGGTAGGCAGGAGCAGCCGCGTGCGGCGCGTCCAGTTGGAGCAAACAGGAAACAGGAACTAGCTGCTGGAGAGCAGGCAGGCTGGAGAGCAGGCAGGCTGGAGAGACAAGATGGCTGCCGCCCCGCAGCACAAGATGGCTGCCGCCCCGCAGCACAAGATGGCTGCCGCCCCGCAGCACAAGATGGCCGCCGCCCCGCCGCTCCAAACAGCCACCGGTCGGACACCCCACGGACCGGCTTATCCGGTGTCTCTCAGGCCTGTGCCACCAACAACGAACCCCGCGGCCTTGGAGTATGAAGGACAAAATATGACATAAGAATAAATAAATACAGAAATAAATGTGGAAATTACAAATTAAATACATAAATACATTAAAATTATATACATTTCGGTCAATAAATAGGCTATTTCTGTATGTTTATATTTATTCTTTATTAATGTATTTCCACATGTATTTATTTACACTTTTCTAAATTTCAACATTCATTTATTCATATATTTATACACGTATTTATGCTTTTCTTCATTTATTTATGCTTTTCTACTTTCATGTATTTATGTGTCAGTATGTTAATAAGGTAGGTGGTCCTACCTCAGTCTACAGCTGGATTGGTTACATTGGTGTGAATCTACTACTACTGCCTTAACTTGAACACTACATGTGAGATTTCCCTTTAGCTGCTATCAGCTGAAATAAAGTTCTTAGTCCAGTGTGAATGATGGAAAGTTTTATTCGAGAAATTGCCAATGATTTAAGATCATTGGCAGACAGTATTGAAAACAATGCATCCAATGACAACCTTCGATTTCGTCTTGGAAGATTAATCGAGGATTTAGTGCAGCTTATTGCTGACATGGATGTAGAAGTTGACAAAGCTGTGCCTTCAAGAAGTTGACCGACAACTTCACATCCTTTCCGAAACCGAGGAAGCCACGATTGGACGTCCATCGTACATTTTACCACCCAAACTAATTGAAGCTCATCTCCTTTTGGGGCATGCCGCTGGGGATATTGCTCATGTGTTTGGAGTGTGCGAGAGAACTATTCGTCGGAGGATGGTACAGCATGGGATAAGGTAGTTTTAATCAACGTTTTGTCTATCAATACTTTACTGACATGATTTTCACAGGTGTAGTAATCGTTACAATTCTGTCGAGTGATCGGGCTCCCCTCAGTAGCAGCAGGTGAGCTGCGGATATTCGGTTTGCGGTTGATTAGCTTGTGTCATGTAATTGTTAGGGATCGTTTGCTTCTGTCTGGTTCGAGCAGCTGACCAATCCTGCTTCAGACTGATGATAGGACCACCCACTTAATTAACATACTGTCACATAAATACATAAATACTGAAATGTGGAAATACATAAATACAGAAATGTGGAAATACATAAATACAGAAATGTGGAAATACATAAATACCGAAATGTAGAAATACATTAATAAATAAAAGAATAAATATTTAAATACCTAAATAGCCTATTTATTGACCGAAATGTACATTATTTGTTATTTCTACATTTATTCATTCTCATGTCATATTTTGTCCTTCATATTGGAGAGGGCCCTACAGGAGGACCTGGGGGTGTTTGTGGACTTTCTGGCCTGGGTTCAAGAGGTGGCGGTGATGGTCGACGAGCGGAGGTGGGGGCACGGGGAGTTCTTTAGATGGAGGAATGGACAGGAGGACCTCTCGTCTACACTCCTGGACTACCTGGTGTCCCAACTTCTCCGCCATGCACCTGACTTTCAAAGCCCTCCATCATCTTGCTCCACCCTATCTCACTGATCTCCTCCTTCTCTACACACCCTCACGCTCTCTCCGCTCTGCTCATGCTGGCCTACTCCTCATCATACCCGGTTCCAAACTTCAGAGTTTTGGGGACAGGGCCTCCTCCAGGACGGCCCCGCGACTCTGGAACTCACTCCCACAATCCATCCGTGAACTTGACTCCATTGACATCTTCCGCGCACGTCTTAAACACCATCTTTTCACTCTAGCCTTCCCTTAGAACTCTTGTTGTGGTTGTTTGTTGGGTGTTGTTCTTTGTTATATTTATATATATGTTTTTGTTTTTCCCCCATTGTGTCTGTTCTTGTTTACAACTGTTCTGCTGCCTGTCTGTCCTGTAAAGCGTCTTTGGGTTTTTGAAAAGTGCTATAGAAATAAAATGTATTATTATTATTATTATTACCTCACCTTCGTCCAGTCCCGGAGTCAGAGCCAGTCCCAGTTTCTTTGCCTGAGCCAGTTTCTTTGCCTGGGCCAGTCCCAGTTTCTTTGCCTGGGCCAGTCCCAGTTTCCTTGCCTGGGCCAGTCCCAGTTTCCTTGCCTGGGCCAGTCCCAGTTTCCTTGCCTGGGCCAGTCCCAGTTTCCTTGCCTGAGCTCACTCTAGCCCCGGAGTTTACTCCCGTCCAGCCTGAGCCAAACCACATCCCCCAGTCTGAGCCTGTCCCCCGCCTCTCTCTGGTCCAGTTCCCCGGCCTGTGTCTGGTCCAGTTCCCCGGCCTGTGTCTGGTCCAGTTCCCCCGGCCTGCGTCTGGTCCAGTTCCCCGGCCTGCGTCTGGTCCAGTTCCCCGGCCTGCGTCGGGTCCAGTTCCCCGGCATGCGTCGGGTCCAGTTCCCCGGCCTGCGTCGGGTCCAGTTCCCCGGCCTGCGTCGGGTCCTGTTCCCCGACCTGCGTCGGGTCCTGTTCCCCGACCTGCGTGGGCCTGTCCGGCCTCCTGACCTGCGTCGGCCGGCTCGACATCCTGACCTGCGTCCGCCGGCTCGACATCCTGATCCGTCTCGGCCAGCTCGACCCCCTGACCTGCATTGGCCTGTGCGGCCTTCTAATCTGCGTCCGTCGGGTCGACCTCCTGCACCGCATCCGCCTGGTCGGCCCCCTGATTGGTCACTGGTACCCCCCCTTCCGGCCTGTGTGGTTTTAGCGCTTCAGGAGCCGCGCTTGGAAGGGGGACTTGTGGACAAAAAAAGGACTGACAGCCTCAATCCTTTCTACAAGGGCATGCTACTTCTGTGTTGAACAAAGTAAACCTGTACACATATTGTTGGCCCTTGAACAAGTAGCTCACCCACACACTGCACAGTCTATTAAGGCATGTGTAGACAAATGTTTGGAAGAATGGGCCATACCAAAGGAGAAGATCCTGACGGTAACAACGGACAATGGGAGTAACATGGTGGCAGCCTTTAAAACCCCCAAAGCAGAAAAACCAGCTCAGAGGATGACTCCCCCGGGTCCACGATGGGAAGTGACTCTGAAATTGATGACCAGCGGTGAGCCATGTTTGGTTTATTATTTTACATTACAGTAAATTATCACATGAATTATTTCCCCCCCGCCACACACTATACACAGTATATACAGACATAAGCTAGCCACTTTATTAGGTTTAGACATATTTGGTTGTCTTTTCGTCTTGTTATTAGGTACCATCGTGTCAACATGAAACACGACATGGTGACCCGTGCGTGGTGCATACCTTACAACCTGTGGTCCACATGTTGCAGAAAGAGGCAACTGTCAAAAGAGTGATAGAGCAGGGTCTGTGGAGGAGGGTCTGTGGTGAAGCTCTTTCCTGCCCTATTTGATCTGCTGCGCCACCTTACAGACTTTGCAAAGAACACTTGCTACAGAGACCTTGCCACTCTTGATGAGAAAATGTGATCAAATCTGAAACAGTGTTTTGCTTGCCTCTTGGATTCAACCGATGAAAAGTTCACAGCACTGCAGCAGCTTCCTGCTTTGTCAACCCAACTGTCTGTGAAATCCTTCTTAATGTTGATGTGGCTGATGGAAATACCCAGGAACTGTTGAAACAGGCAGAAGACTATGTGGTCAAATGCACTTCCCCACACTCAAGACCGGAGGACTTTGGTTATTGAGGATCCAAAAGCAGCGCCATCCTGAAAGCAGCCGTTGTTTAGGCTCTCAAAATTCCGCACCACAAGGCCTAAACAGAAAACCTTGTTGTGCAAGTAGTCCATTGGAGCAAAGTGCTTTCCTTAAAATGAACAGAAACAAATAGAACTACTGCGGTTTACAGCATTGCCTGTAGTGTTATATGCACAACTTGAAATCTGGTATTTGTTTTTTGTTTAATATAAGATCAGAGAGATTTTGTTTTGTTCCATGCAATATTGGCATTACTGCTAATTCTTGAGTGTTTTTTTACATTAATAATAAAACACATGTTTTGTATTACAACCTTTCAAGCTACATATTTATTGCATGTTTAAACCTTAATACCATTCCATAACAGACTGATGGAAAGATTCTTCAATGACCAGAAATTCTGGAGAAACATTTAGTTTAGTCGACTAAGTGTAACGAATACTCAGACGACAGAGTTAGGTCCAATCGCGGAACCGCGATGCTTTATTTAGAGTACAGACAATCAGTAGGCTAAATCGTTGTCAGGCAGGCAGAGGTCAACACGGAGAGATCAGAGGCAGTCAGAGGTACAGTGGGATCGGGCGTAGTCGTAGTCGGGTAAACGGGCACAGGATCAGGACACGGGAATCACTAGGAGACAACAGAAGGATTAAGCAATAACGGGAATCGAGACACTGAGCAATGGACTGGTACAGGGGAAGACTTCTATGAATAATTCTCTCTCTATAAAGCGCTCAGCAAGTCACTAGGAACAATACCTCGCAGTGAGTGAGCCTCTGAGCACACCTATAAACCATACATAATTACCAGCAGGTGTGCTCAGAACTCAGGTGAGGTTGATCGAGTCTGATGACTCCCCCTCTCTGTTGATCCGGGGAGTGTCAGACTCTGACTAGACCCAGAAAAACCCTGGTTCCTTATACTAAGACTAAAACTTATGATATTTAGTCGTCTAAAACTAGACTAAGACTAAGGCCCAATCCGAATACTCCCACTTACCCCTTCCCCTTAGCCCTACCCCTTAGTTTACCCCTACCCCTTGGCCCTTACCTACCGAGTGGTAAGGGCTACGTTCCCCTAGGAATTGGGACACGACTCGGTTTTGGCTACGTCATCATACATCGTCGCTAGCTGGCTGCTACGTCACCAGAGGCGACACAAATGTTGATCTCAAACTTCGGAGATGCAGTCTAGAAAAGTGTGTATGTTGTCGATTGCGTGGATTTTAGTTATGTTTTTGCGACTGTCTGCAACAAATCGCAGAAATCAAGCGAGAAGAGGTCTACGACGCCTACGAATCCTGGTAGTTCAACTTATGGTATGTATCGATTGGTTGCAAACAACATTGTCGTATTGTATTTAAAGTTCACGGAACTAACCAACAAGGTAGCAAACATTTTTCCCAACTCAGCCATTAATGGTGTAAAATTGTTTTATTTTCCAGACTGGTGGTCCAACAAGATACTGTGCCATAAACCCCAACACGTCTATACTGCGCATATGGTTTGATGTATGTAGTAGTTATTTGTTTACTTTGGTGGCGGTGCATATGGATGCAGATGTTCTTCTGTGTACTATTGTTTTTAATGTTTTTGTAAAGCACACGTGCTATATAAATAAACCTGCTTGCTTACTACTGAAGGCTGTTTTTTTAATAAATAATTTCATCCACATTGCATTGTGTTTTGTATATCTGTTTCAGTGATCACTGTTTTGAATGTCATTGATCGATGTTCAGAAACCCTTAATGACAAACAATGTGCAAAGTGCAACAACAAACAAACTACAGTTTATCAAACATTTATTCAAAGATGTCCAATAACCTCTATGTCTTGGCCTCACCAGTGTCCTGTATCATATCCAAATTATGTTGTACACCTTCATAATCTACAGTCTATGGTTGTACAGCATGAAACTTCGGTTCATTTTCTGCCCGAAAGCGAATTATTTGCCGGGTTTCCTCCGGCGACCCTGTGTGATTCGGGACGGTATGTAAAGCACTTTTATCGCTATTCCAAAAGCAACATGTTATGTTATGCACTGATATGAATTATCTGCTAAAAGAGTTAACTGTAGACAAACATGCATTGAGTAAAGGTAGTCCGAGAAATACGGGACAAATTAGCAATGTATCTTTGGCGTTGAAAACTGGCAAAAAGTAGCGATTTTTTATAAAAACTTCAATTATTAAAATGGTTAAAAATATAAATATACAGGACTGCATAGATCACAAAACAATTGTGTCGTAATTTTTAAATTCGAAAAAAGTCTCGCAATGTGTTCTGGTTACCCCTTGGTTTCAAGTAAGCTCTCGGAAAATCTTGGTTTCAAGGGGTATATAGCCCTTCGTCTTACCCCTTCGTCTTGATCAAAATGAGTATTCGGACAGCACTTGGTGTCGCGCGAACGCGCAAAACTAAGGGGAAGGGCTAAGGGTAAGGGGGAGTATTCGGATTGGGCCTTAAACTCTTATGATTTTAGTCGACTAAAATTAGACTAAGACTAAATGATTTCTGATGACTAAAACTTGACTAAAACAAAATCAGAATTTGCTGTCAAAATTAACACTGGAGGACACCCCGCTCGGGTTCCCCCCTGAACACGCCTTCCTATTCTTACCATATTTGGTGTAGGAACACAAACCGGGTGCTTCAACTAGTTCTGTGTGAGAGTCGATAAAGGAATTTAAACGTTGCATTTTCATGTAAAACATAAAGCAACAATACAGATCCTTAAGCACAACAATTAAAGATAACAAGTTAAAGTCATGTTTAAATCCAAGTGGTCTTTATAAAGACTGACTGGTCTATTATACTCTGCATTAGTTCTCAGGCCATTGCTCAATGGAAAAAAGTACACGAATCCGTTAAATCTATGATGTAACCTAACGGGAACTGAGCTTGTTGACTGAAACCATGCCGGGATATAGACATAATAAATTCAAGATGTACAACCCTGAAATCTGTTTTTTTAACTACCATTGTGGTGAAAAGTATCAAGTCACCATTTAAAGTATCTTTTTGGGGTGGTTAGACTATACTACTATTATGAATGCAAGCATAAGAAACCAGAAGACATCTATAACTAATGTTTTCTGTTAAATGTTTTATAAACAATATTTTAACAAAATTTTGAAGTTTGGAGTGCTTTAGTGTACCCTATTTTAACTCTCTTGTCAGAAACGTGCAGTGCTATCGCCCACTCCAGAAGGACCAGGGGAAGCAGCAGATGTATTGAATTAATTTCAGAATGTCTATTTCTGACCAATTTAGATTCAGTAAATCATTAAATTAAGTTTCAGTTACAATAACATTGCTTTTTCCAGAGCAGGACTATACATTTTCGGAGGGGGCAGAACAAATAGATTTTGCCATGGTACAGCTTTATAAAGCCATTTGCACATTTTGAAACATGGCACCGAATATGTATTACTCTACTGCTGTTGTTCACATTATACCACTGCTAAGCAACTACGAAGCATGCCCTACTTGACGATCAAATCTGGCCCTGTTGTTTTTGTTTTGATTAACTGCTAAATGTTGCGGCTAGTTCCCCCTTGTGATTTTTGGTTGGCCGTTCAAGAGAGGTTACCGTAGTCAGTGGTGCTGGCCCTACAGAGGCCTACCCGAAACAAGAAAAGAGGTCTCTGCCCCAGCAGCTGCTAACAGAGAGCACCTCAGAAGTTACTTCACTGTTCCTCGTTGACATTCAGTCACTGCTATAAAGTCGGTTACTGCTATTTTCAATATCAACTGAATTTATTAATGCACACAAGACGTTAAACAGAATTCTCCATCGTGTCAAAACAAAAAACTAAATGTAAAGAAGAAATAGAAAAAAGTCGTAAATGTGCTCTTTTTGAGTGTGTTTTACATTAATAATAAAACACATGTTTTGTATTACAACCTTTCAAGCTGCATCTGTATTGCATGTTTAAACCTTAATACCATTCTATAACAGACTGATGGAAAGATACTTCAATGACCAGAAATTCTGGAGAAACATTTAGTTTAGTCGACTAAGTGTAACGAATACTCAGACGACAGAGTTAGTTCCAATTGCGGAACCGCGATGCTTTATTTAGAGTACAGACAATCAGTACGCTAAATTGTTGTCAGGCAGGCAGTGGTCAACACGGAGAGATCAGAGGCAAACAGAGGTACAGTGGGATCGGGCGTAGTCGTAGTCGGGTAAACGGGCACAGGATCAGGACACGGGAATCACTAGGAGACAACAGAAGGATTAAGCAATAACGGGAATCGAGACACGGAGCAATGGACTGGTACAGGGGAAGACTTCTATGAATAATTCTCTCTCTATAAAGCGCTCAGCAAGTCACTAGGAACAATACCTCGCAGTGAGTGAGCCTCTGAGCACACCGATATCCCATACCTAATTACCGGCAGGTGTGCTCAGAACTCAGGTGAGGTTGATCGAGTCTGATGACTCCCCCTCTCTGTTGATCGGGGGAGTGTCAGACTCTGACTAGACCCAGACAAACCCTGGTTCCTTATACTAAGACTAAAACTTATGATATTTAGTCATCTAAAACTAGACTAAGACTAAAACTCTTATGATTTTAGTCGACTAAGACTAAAAGATTTCTGATGACTAAAATTAGACTAAAACTGAATTAGAATTTGCCTTTCAAAATTAACACTGGAGGACACCCCGCTTTCCTATTCTTACCATATTTGGTGTAGGAACACAAACCGGGTGCTTCAACTAGTTCTGTGTGAGAGTCGATAAAGGAATTTAAACGTTGCATTTTCATGTAAAACATAAAGCAACAATACAGATCCTTAAGCACAACAATTAAAGATAACAAGTTAAAGTCATGTTTAAATCCAAGTGGTCTTTATAAAGACTGACTGGTCTATTATACTCTGCATTAGTTCTCAGGCCATTGCTCAATGGAAAAAAGTACACGAATCCGTTAAATCTATGATGTAACCTAACGGGAATTGAGCTTGTTGATTGAAACCATGCCGGGATATAGACATAATAAATTCAAGATGTACAACCCTGAAATCTTTTTTTTTAACTACCATTGTGGTGGAAAGTATCAAGTCACCATTTAAAGTATCTTTTTGGGGTCTTTTTGGGGTGGTTAGACTATACAACTATTATGAATGCAAGCATAAGAAACCAGAAGACATCTATAACTAATGTTTTCTGTTAAATGTTTTATAAACAATATTTTAACAAAATTTTGAAGTTTGGAGTGCTTTAGTGTACCCTATTTTAACTCTCTTGTCAGAAACGTGCAGTGCTATCGCCCACTCCAGAAGGACCAGGGGAAGCAGCAGATGTATTGAATTAATTTCAGAATGTCTATTTCTGACCAATTTAGATTCAGTAAATCATTAAATTAAGTTTCAGTTACAATAACATTGCTTTTTCCAGAGCAGGACTATACATTTTCGGAGGGGGCAGAACAAATAGATTTTGCCATGGTACAGCTTTATAAAGCCATTTGCACATTTTGAAACATGGCACCGAATATGTATTACTCTACTGCTGTTGTTCACATTATACCACTGCTAAGCAACTACGAAGCATGCCCTACTTGACGATCAAATCTGGCCCTGTTGTTTTTGTTTTGATTAACTGCTAAATGTTGCGGCTAGTTCCCCCTTGTGATTTTTGGTTGGCCGGTCCAGAGAGGTTACCGTAGTCAGTGGTGCTGGCCCTACAGAGGCCTACCCGAAACAAGAAAAGAGGTCTCTGCCCCAGCAGCTGCTAACGGAGAGCACATCAGAAGTTACTTCACTGTTCCTCGTTGACATTCAGTCACTGCTATAAAGTCGGTTACTGCTATTTTCAATATCAACTGAATTTATTAATGCACACAAGACGTTAAACAGAATTGTCCATCGTGTCAAAACAAAAAACTAAATGTAAAGAAGAAATAGAAAAAAGTCGTAAATGTGCTCTTTTTGAGTGTGTTTCCATATTTCAATGTTGGATCATTATATTTTAATAGTAATAGTGTAATTTGGTAAATATGTAATTAGCAATAGTGTAAGTAAGGCATTACGACAAAGAGTTAATAAAATAAAGGAATACATTTGAAAGCCAAAATATTTAGGCTGCAGTCACAAATGACATCACACAAATTAACCTCTATCCCTGAACGTTGGATGTTCGTTTTTCATTTGCATAATTTGGGGTATCATCACACTATAGACAATGATGACAATGAAGACAACAATCAATGTCACAGTCAGGGTCACAATGTTGAAGCAACGTGCAGTCTTCCCGTGTGCTCTTGCTCCCTCCAAGTCTCCAAGCACCTTCCTATCCCTGGACTGAAAAACAAAATGTAGAACAAAGAGTCAATGATGTACCGCCTATTGTTTTGTAGCATATTTGTCAAGAATCAACCCAAACCATAACCAGAACTATAATAACTGTAATTTTTAAGCTCAGAAAGGACACAAAAACTTAATTATCTGATCGTTTTAAAAGCGTTAGGCTGAAGTAATATAAGCTAAAGATTTACTATAAAAAGGTCCTGCGTTTACAGATGAAACTCAGGAATGCTCAAACTTACCTTTATGGAATAATACACTGCTAATATCCCACAGCAGAGGTTTCCATAAACAAGGCTGCAAAGGGACCAGATAATGTGATCCCTGGGCTGGGGCGTTTCATTCACAGCTTGTCTCATTATAACGGCATGTTGTCCTTTTTGAGAGTCCTCCAAGTTCCTGTTTCCTTGCAATGAAACAAACTCTGGTTGGTACTGTGGTTGATTCATGATAAACAGTCAACTCAGTGTTACAAAAGAAAAGCTTACTGGACAAACAGCAGAGCCGAAGGAAGACCTGTTCATTTATAATTTTTTGCGGGTGACGGGTGATGAGAGGTGTGGCCAAGATAAGAGGTGTGGCCAAGAATGATTGTGACTTTCATAGAACTGTTGATCGCCCTATGTAGAAGTATCTGGGGAAATTAACAAAAAAAAGGGTTTAGCAATCTTTAACAATTATTACAAAGTTATAGGAAACAATAGACCACAATACACAATGCTATCTTTGTGCGGATCTTTGAAAACAGCTTTCCGTGTTTTCTGTATGTTTGGAACCAACAGTTTCTCCAGTAAAAACAATTGTCCTAAATGTGCCTGGTTCCTTTGGTAACCCAAAGATTCTGTGTTTTGTTTAAATTCACGTATTAATTGAGGTCTTAGCTTTAAAAAAGTCCACTTTTATGTTTCTCGGCGCCTGTGTTCTGCTATGAAGACAAGAAAGCCTAACAGAGAGTTAAACAGAGAGACTGACTTGTTCTCACTGTTTAGTTTATGTTCATTGTGTGTTTTTAGTTCCTGTTATCTTGTTCAGGCATCATCCTCTGTTTGACCTTTGGTTTTGCTCTCTTGTATTGTTTAAGATCCCGGTCTAAAGGACTCATCTCGTGTGCCTGTTTGCCTATCCTGAGTTTAATAAACCCTATTCATTAAAACCACCTCTGCGCTTGTGTCCTCAACTTGCTTGGAAGCCCAATCCTGACACCATGTTTACATTCCTGTTTCCTTGCAATGAAACAAACTCTGGTTGGTACTGTGGTTGATTCATGATAAACAATCACCTCACTGTTAAAAAAGAAAAGTTTACTGGACAAACAGCAGAGCCGAAGGAAGACATCTTCATTTATACCTTTTTGCGGATGATGTAGAGTCAGTTGAGATATGTGGCCAAGATAAGAGTTGTGGCCAAGAATGATCAGACGAGCCACCAAGATGTGGTGGAAATCTAAATTCCTAATACACTAATGAATGTTACAAATACTAAAATAACATTAAACACTGAATTCAGACTCAAAGTAAGCAGGACCAAAGTGTTTCCAAGTTAATGCTGAACAAGTTTATTGCAATTAAGTATAGTTTGAGGAAAACAACACAGACACAGATGACAACAGTGCTGTGGTCAGACTAACCTACTTTAACAAAGGACAGTATGGACTATTTATAAAAAGCAAGCACGCACACTTTTCCACACATGTAAATAAGTGAAACTACTGGTCTCTGAAACACATTACTCCTTTTAGGACATTCTTCTCTGAATAGAGGGCGTCATAGAATGTCCCTAACCCCTTTTCCCCAAGTGGAGGGTCTCGTAGAATGTCACCAGATGGCAGTCAACAAAGGTCCTCATTATCTTCCATACAATTGCTTCTAGACATGCCGACACCGACTGTAAATTAAACACACACACAGATCTCCTATTTAAAACTTCTTAAGAAATATATTTCCACAACACCTGCTAACCTAACAGAGAGTTAAACAGATACTGCACATGTTATATTTCTCTGTGTCTGTGTCCTGCAATGACAAGAAAACCTAACAGAGTTAAACAGAGAGACTGCACACGTCTTCTGCGTAGGCCAACTATTGCTATGATTGTTGCTGTTTGTTTTAGATAAATCCAATGTACCAAATTACAAATGCATCACCATATTAATGTAACTAATTCAAAATTACTAAAACAATGTGATTGTATAGTGTTCATTTTACTACTTCATATATGTTATTCTACCATGTTTTTATGTCATCCATTATGGTTAACCTACCCAGATAGAACATAGTACAGAACATTCTGGTTATTACAACCAGAGTAATGGACAAAAGCGCTGACACGGAGACGAGACCCAGGTACTGTACAAACAGTGATTTATTGAAGAACAAGCTGGTATGTCAGGGGCTGGTGGTACAGAGGAACTGGTTGAATCATGGTCGGGGACAGACGAGAGGTCATACACTGGATCAGATGGTTGACAGTACCGGGGAGTAGGCTGGTTCATGGTCGTAAGGCAGGCAAGAGGTCAGGCAGGATCAACAGATGAGGATAGGCAGGACAAACGATCTGGCAACAGGAAACACTGACATATAAAGCCTATGGGATATTGACCACATGGGGAACACCTGGTGGGGAAACAGATGACAAGCCAGGTGAAACTGATCAGGATCTGTTTCCGTAGCAAAATTACAACCAAATACCTTTGGTGTCCTCAGAAAACACTCTGTCGTCAAAAACATATTGCAAAATAATGAAATTCTGACATTTTATTATAATTAGCCTAAACAATTACAAACACATCAGAGGCCTATACTACGAAGCAAGATTTGTGGTTAGCGAGGTAACTTCAGGTTCAACCCTAGGTTTTCGGTATCAGGAGGTAGGTTACCCTCTTAGCGCATTGCATCGCCATGGTAACTTATGCTGCAAACTAGGGGTGGGGAAAAAAATCGATACAGCATAAAATTGCGATATTTCCCGTGCCAATACTTTATCGATACACAGACGCCAAGTATCGATATTTTACTATTTAAATTGAACATGAGAATTTAACTTTTTGGTAGTAGAATAATACAATCAATTGCGTATTCAGTCCCGGGTGACGTGACGGTCAGCATGCATGAGGATGCAGATACAGGAATCCACTGACGATACGACTGTATCCGTGAAAAAATGGCGTTGTCAAAATATATATTCGCCAGCTTTTCTAATACTCTTTCGCTCGTATTAGTGTATATTTGCGGTAGGGCTTTTACCGTGAAATACTTGCGACTCGGCAGCTGATATTTACGGTCAACTGCACCTTTTTAAAGCCGGTCTTTTTCTCCTTAAGACTGGCAGCATATCCTTCACAGTGTAATATGTCAATGCATCGCGTTATCTCCTTCCCACTCAAACTTTTCTTGTCATAAGGGATGACGTTTGTAAAGGTCTATGGTTATGTGTCTTTTAACCGACATGTTTGGATTCGGGACACTATCAGTGTTTAATAGTAGGCCTAATGTGTATTTTAACAGACATGTTGATTCGGGACACAATCAGCGTCTCATAGTTTCACGCATTCATCCACCGTGTGTTTCGGTTTTAGGTGACGGTAGAGATCGATTGTACTGCTGTATTTAGTAGGAATGGCCTTTCGACAAATTTTACACAACGTTAATTTGCTCAATATCGGACTTTTTAAAGCCGAACAACTTCCAAATTACATCATAAACATCGCTTCGCTTTCTCTGGGTGATTTCTTCCTCACTAGAAGAGGAGGTGCTCTGTGCTGGCTCTTACAGCTGATACACTTCAACTGAACCCGCCCCGATATAATGGAGACCGGCTTTCAATGTTTGTGATTGGTGGATAACCGCTGTGCTGTGATTGGTGGATAACCTCTGTGCTGTCACGCAATTGGTCCATTATTTGGGTTAGGGTTAGTTTTCCTTCGGGGACAATAATGAAGTTGTAAAATGGTAATAAATTGCAATATATCGCAGAATATGGCAATATGTTTAAAATCGCAATAATATTGTATTGTGACCTAAGTGTCGTGATAATATCGTATCGTGGGGCCTCTGGCGATTCCCACCCCTACTGCAAACCTAACCTGGTCCGGAGCAGGTTTTAGTCGAGATATCAGATTAACGCAAATAAAAGCACCGCCTACTGACCTACTGAATATGTCGTCCACATTCATAGAAGATCCCGTTGGGTGCATGAATAGTGGGAGGTTCACTTAAAGGAGCAACGATATTCAGGGAAACCGTTTACTTTTCTAGATGACTATCTTTATGAAATATATAGGTTCTCAGCGGAAGGACTGACATATCTTAGTCAGCTACTTGAGCCGTATGTTGCCAGTGCGAAATGTAAATTAAATGCAGCATTTGGTTTGAATTGGTTCGAATGGTTTTCTTATGTTTATTCTTTATTTGTTCCCAAAATAAAGAATAAACACACTGCCAGGGTTGCAACTAAAGGTATCCAGCAAAAATAAAAACACAAGAAAATTCATCTCTTGCTTTAATTGAGTACACATAATTATAGCGAAATCAAGTCGAAGGAGCCCGATTGGGGCAAAATGTATTGGCTGTAAAAAATAAATATTGTGGCTGAATATGTGTAATAAAAAACGGAACGCATTAAGTGGATGCTTGCATCCAATCCCATTTTTCTGTCAGTAAAAAATAGTTGTTTCAGTTTCGCTTCTCTTTGTTTCGATTACAGTTTTTTTTACGACCAAACTTTTGGTCCTTTTCTGGCGTAAATTTTTGCCAGTATAACTGTTTTATATTCTTAATGTTTTTCTATTATTCTTTGCTCCTCTTGCGTGAAATATGCTCTACACTTGTCCATGTCTGTGATTGGTGGAATGGCAGATAATGTAAACTAATCCAGGGCATGTTGAACTTGCTTCGTAGTATAGGCCTCAGTACAATGATAATTCCTAAAATCTGTTCCAGTAAGATCCACCCCCACAACAGGTTCCTTTGCAACATTGCACACTCTAAATTTTACCCCCGAACGTAGCGCCAAAAAACAAATCACAATCGCCGTAATAACACCTGGAGCATACGCTATTTGTAGGCTTCCCTACACAGCAAATTTTATAGTGTTATATTGAGTTAAATTCCCAGTGTAAATTATTCCGAGTGAATGGGTGTTGATTTGTGTGTTATTTTAACACACTTGCAGTTCTGAAAAAGTTCATTTCAAGGAGTCAGGGGCTAACACTCATTTAGAGTTACCTTCCATATCAGTTCTTTTTTCGTGCTCATAGAGACTCTAAATATAACAGTTCGCTTTTGGGAAGTATTTTATTGGAAATAACGTTGCTAACATGTTTTTTTTTTAATCCACGTTTTTACCAGAATGACGAGTACAATTCCAGTGTTATTGCAGCTGCACAGAACCTTATACATGCGCTGACGCAGAATTTAACACAGACCCAGCCGAGTCCAGCTCAGGGCCAGCAACAGCAAGGAATATTGCAGCAGCAACAGGCACCATCTACTTCTGTAGACCAGGATATGGCCAGGTTTTAGTAGAGTAGTTGTGCTTATTTGTTCATTGTTTTATGAATGAATAAATAATTTTAGACGTTTATGTATAGTAGAAGTTATTTAAAGTCGAACTATGTTGTGTCACTAAGACAGTTTCCAATGTTTTAATTGCACACCTCTAGATCCTTTCCTGGATTTTTCGGCAAGAAAACTGTCCTAGGAAAGAGAAGGTTTACACATTTGCCAGTAAAAGCACATGTAACACATTCCCCAAATGTATGGAAGGCATTCAGTTTCTACATATATTTGTTAAACATGAATGCTGAGACAACTCCAACTTTGGCGGAAGAGTTTGAGCTCACCCAAGCAGGTTTAGGAAAAAGAAACCTCACAATGTCCAAGGACATGACCCATGCAGAGGTAATCCACCTGGTTTACACAACATCAGTACAAATTATTTTAAATAGAAAATGCTGAGGTGATTACACTTCACTGACCCCCTCTGTAATTGTTCTTTTAGTTTTTCAGACAACTGCAAGATGTGTATCCAAAGATGGATGGGCTGACAGGAGGTTGGCTACTTAAAAAAGCTACAGGTGTAGTAAACCATATTCACATTGTTTGCTAGCTTCATGTGTGTGCAGGCACACAATTAGACGTTTACAAACTCACCAACCCGCTCAATGGCTTACAGATGTTTTATTTTCAGGTGGTCATGGAAAAATAAAATTAGTTATTGTTCCTCCAGATTCAGAGGGTTACACAGGGAGTTTGATCCGAAGTGCCTCAACGTCGGGGAAAAACCTACTCTACGTAGTCCCTCTGCAGCAGGAGCTCGACCTAACACCACTGCCTGCAGATGCCTCTGAATCCCAGAGTATGCCAAAAGCAACATGTCAGACCTGCAAACTCAGCTTCCCACTGCAGATTCTGGCTCTTCACATCCAGGGCTGCATGGAGTCGCAGTCAGAGGATGACGGGGTGAATTTTAAACTGTAATGTCCAAAAAAGTAAAATGCTAGATATAATATACACATTTTAATTTAGACATGTAATTGTCTTTTTCTGCTGCAGGCCAGTCAAAGTGATGTTCAACTTGTTTCTGTGACTCAGACAAGTCAGTCTGGATGTACAGAGGTATTGATATGTATTCAACTGTGGTTAAACGTGAAAAGTCCAATGTAGTCAATGTGCCATTAAAAACGTCTTTCTTCTTCAGGAGGTACCATGCCCAATCTGCTTTTCAGATTTCCCGTCAAACTTCCTGGAAGTGCATGCTAGCACATGTGGAGACAGGTATTGTGAAGACAAAATGTATTTGTTAATTTACAAAATTGACAAAATATTAGGTTCATGTATTTTGGTGGTACTACACTATTTCTTTGTTAGAGCAAAATAAGATTTTGAAGAGTCTGAAATTGGAGTGGTAAGCCAGAAAGGTGAAGAGGAGCACATTAAATGGTACTTTTTGTAACTACTACAGCCATAATTATGACATTACACTTGAAACTACATGGTTAATGTACATATTTGTTGATATGTTTCACCTGCCAGTGTTGATGATGTGCTCAGCGCTATTAGTGGAAGCGTTGACACGGAAACATATTTCCGCATCAACATTTCATGAACCAACATTTTGGAGAGGGGCCTCCTGCAGTGACAACGCCAAAAGAAGGTTTCACCAACAGCTACACTAAAAGTGACGTTCTTTGGAGAGGCAGGAATTGACACAGGTGCCCTCCGTAAGGAATTTCTTACAGTTAACAAATACGACTATAGACAACTGCATGAACTGAATGACCTCATTGTTTTCAGCCACTCTTATCTATACTACAAATGCTTTACAGAAATGGTAGCTGCTATTGAGCATCGTTTTTTTGAGGGGCAGCAGCATGGAAAGTCTCCACGGTATTCTCTGACTGATCTTGATAAGGACTTTTACAAGTATGCTAATTTTCATTCACTGGGTTCGAAGTTTTGTGTTTATTTGGGCAATTTGCTTTTGAGATGTATGAAGACACTCTATTTCTGTTCAAAAGGACTGTTGGACAGATATTGTCTGTTAGTCTTGCACAAGGCGGTCCAGCCCCTGGTTTCTTCAGTGATTGGAGCTACAGCTACCGCTGTAGTGGGAAGATGGACCAGAAGGCTGTGAACAAGGAGGATATGGGAGACACCCAGTTCAAACTTTTGATTGACAGGGTAAGATACACACCACATCAATGAAATGTAAGGTTTTGCATTTATTCTACTTTGCGTGCATAGCTAAAAAAAAATCTCCTTGGTTTTCTCAGGGGGTGGGGATAAATACTACAATACCTATTAAATGCATTGGTTTTGAAGCTGAATTACGTTGACATGAGTACTTTTTAGGTTGAGTCTTCGACTGATGACACAATCCTGGAGCTGGCTGATGAAATCCTGAGCTGTGGTTACACAGGTGTTGTCTCCAATGAGAACAAGGAGTCGATCATTCGGTATGCAAGGGAGTGTGTTGTGTTTGCATGTTTTATCCCTGAACTTGGAATGTCCAATTCCCTATTTTGACCACTGAGTCATTAAGGAGGCCGGATTGGTTCATGTTTATTGTAGAACAATGTTGAGTTGGTGTCATTTTGATTAATTTCTCTTACAGTGCAATCACACTACACGCAGTTCTTAGACTACAGCCTATGTTGGAGCAATTGAGAGAAGGCATGCAGCTGTATGGCCTCCTTTCCATCATGAAGCAGTACCCAGAGATCTGCCGGCCCCTGTTTGTCCCTGAAGGAGTAACAAAAGTGAGTAAATACTGAACTTAGTTCATTCCTTATTTTTACATGTAACAAGAATACAAAGTAAATAAAAATGAATATTTTGTAAAATACAGGTCAATGCTGAATTTATTATGGCGTCCATCCATCCACAACGTAGCGAACACGGTTCTACCAGACATCAGGTTGAGTTGGAGATGATGAACTTCATTCAGGACTTCCTTTATGAAATTGATAGTAAGTGTAAATTACAATTAAGCTACTTATGTAATAAAAAAAAATCAACTGGAAGGTGCTTTTAATGAGCACAATGTAAAAAGCAACTTATCAGGACTATACAGCTGACTGGAGTCTTTTTTTAATTCTACAATGCTTATAAGTATACCTATTTGTTTAAAGCATTGACATTATTGATTAATGAGTCCATATTACTTTTCCAGTGGAGCAAAGACATACAGATGACCAGGACAGCCCTCATCAAATAACACCAGCCAGATTTCTGCAGTGGGTAACAGGACAGGGCCACATCCCAATTCTTCCCTCAGAAAAGAGGGAATTTGCAGTTAGGCTAAGGTTCAATCATGACTGCAATACAGACTATGGGGATATCCACAAAGTGTGTTACCCAGTTGTCTCTGCATGTGCTCAAACGATTACACTACCTGTAAAGCATATGACAACCTATGAGACATTCAGAAAGGTTCTGACAGATGCTTTTCATCTAGGCCAAGAATTCAGCAATGTGTAGGTTTTTGCAACAAATATGACCATCAACAAAGACGTTCAAATACATTTGCATGTGTATTTACTGTGCAATAAGAGTTCATCAATCAAATTGGTGTCAAAGTTTTGACTTTAATTTGTTCACAGAAAAATAAAAATACTATGAAAGTAACTTGTCTTGCAAACCATATTTTTGGCTGGTTTAAGCCTACTTACTATATATGATTCAAAACATAATTGAGTACAGCCATGTATATGTCTCTGCCATAGGACTGAGAAGGAGCTGTTACGTCGATGTCTGTCACGAGGCTGGTCATAGCTTCGTCACTCAGGGGCATGCAACTGATGGTAGGACGACTCCACTGCTGGGTTCTTCTGACTCCCTGTCAGTGGTCCAGCCGTGCATGTCCTATGTATCATATAGAAGGTTTTTTACAATGGTTGCTGTCTTAACTGCAGATACTTGTTTAAAGGAATTTTCATGATTTGTCACAATGGTCTAGTACCTCTGATATGTCTGGAGCATTGACAGGATGTTGTAGGTGTCCCATTGCCCAAAGTTGATTTGGTGACTGTTATGGAATTTTATGATCATTCAAGAAGCTTAATACATATAAGTCTCATAGATGTTATTTAGGCCAAGAGGCACAAAGAAAGGGATGCTCAGAAACCTTCATCTAGTTATACTGGGGTGAACAGGGATGACATCTGTATGTCTTAAGAGGGGCCCAATGCTAGAAATAGATGTCTTGATTACATTACTTGTGATGGACTGTCAAAGCAAATGTATGGGTTTACATGTGTCTCACCATAAATGGATATGTACCAGGCCTCCCCTTTACTTGACTGGGGAGTGAACCTCGGGTTTCATGACAGCTCCATACATCACCCATATTATACTGTATAGTTTGTTGAGATTATCTGACGGCCTGATCTGTTCTCCATTGAGTATTGTTTAGGTTGGTGTGTCAATGAGTGTGCGTAACTTCATTCCTTTAAATACCCTGCAGAAGTTCTTCTCATTAGGTCAGTCTGATCCAGCACAGGTTATTGTCCTGTTGTCTGATGAAGACTTTCCTCAAACCCTATTCTTTAAAGCTTGCTATAGGGATTGATCTGATCAATGCAAAAGCTTAAACCTGTATTTGAGAAATGGTTTCTTACTTGCAATTAAACAAGTTAAAAGTGTCAACTGTATCATACTCTAGTGCGTCTTACTTTAAGTTCAAATTCAGCGATTAAAGTCTAAAATTTCCACGACACTTGGGGGCATCGTCCGAGATTCTTAACAAAGTAATCCGTATTTTTTCCAAAACAGGCTACATATCCTAAAGAGCGATGTAATTTTTTAAATTTTTTTTGAAAAATAATAGGCCAGGACTGTTTTTGGAGATAAGTGATACTATACAGAATTTTGAAACTCAAGGACCTAAAAATGCTGAATTGGGACAATGTTGGACGACAGTTTGACAACGGTTTTGATAAATTAACAAAATAGGCTCGTTAATTTTGACTTAATTCGTAAGGTTATTGTAAGATTTTAAACTTCTCTTAGAAATGGAAAACAGTACTTCTAATCGGGTATTTGTTGATTTTGGTCTGGTAAAACGTGCACGTCAGGAATTATTAATTTCTGCAGCTCCAATCCTCCTCAACAAATGGGTGAGTGGAGAGCGCCAGACTGGAGCAATATTTACCTGTATGAAGTGTTAATACCTGTATACAGTAGGAATAAAATGCTGTTCAATATAGGTTATCTGGGTGCGGTGAGACAGCTCGGTTATTCAGGATATCTCACTTAAAAGAACTGACGAGTTCATTAACACATATAGGACACTTCATTATATGGTAAAATTAGATTTGCGTCTTAAATATCGGTAACAACATGGGTAATTACATGTGTATTGGTAAACCTTCGGTGGATACTGAACGTTACGTTGTTGGACCGGCTAAAATAATGACAGACAAATACGGAGACTGGACATGCGAACAATTAGACCTGTGGGAGTTATTGGGATTTCCTGCTGATGGCAGTTTTAGTCAGAGACAGATACTGTTGTTGAAAGACAAGTTGGAGGATTTTGAACAGGGTAAAATTAAGGTTTCACGGGGTAATCGGCAGAAAGTTGATTGGAAGGCATATAATAAGTGGAGAGAGCAGACTGATATACGGGCTAAGCGGTGTAGCACGGGGCTTGTTAATCGGTGTGTTCTAGCTTGTCCCGACCAGGTTGATGCTGCCTGTCCTCCTGCTGACCGACCCCCACCCTATCGCGGCGTTACCACAACAGCCCCAGCGGTACCAACTATGCCAACAGCATCGGACCTGATGGAAAACATTCGCGGAGGAGGACTCTACCCATCCGTATTCGGCCTCCACAGAGTTTCACCCGCCGCTGAGAGAACCCAGAGTACCACTGCGGCCTGTCCCAGAGAACAACACAGCTTTGATGCCGGGCAATTCCCTATGGTGGAGGTAGCCAACCCAGCTGGTGGAGGAGACACGGATAACCCAGCGACTATACTAGTCTACAGACCGTGGTCACCCGCCGACCTGAGAGACGTGGCTTCTACACTACCTGACCCAGAAACAGAAGGTGGAGAGGAATTTGTCCGTGTGTTTCTACAGATCGTGAATCAATATAGACCGACCTCTGTGGAGATTGAAACGACTTTGATGAAGGCCTTGCAACTAAAATGGGGGAGAGTGAAAAGAAACTGGCCTAGCGAGAGAAACATTATGTTCAATTGGGATGCGCACTCTAACTACCGGAGTGCGGTGGAACAGCTGAGCACTGGACTTATCGCTGCTTTTCCTAAGCGAATGAACTGGGAAAAGATCTCTGATTGTAAACAGACACTGGGCGAGAAAGTTTCAGACTACAGGAATAGACTCGAAAAAGCTTTTGAATTACACAGCGGAATGGGAAAGAGACCGGACGGTGATGAAGAGTCGGCCTGGGAGCAACAGTGTAAAATGAGGTTAGTTGCAGGCCTTCTACCGGACATTAGGAAGCACATTCAAAACCACTGTGTAGACCTGGATGAGGGTCGCATGGAAACCGTCTGGCCGTATTTTAAGCACGCTGAAAGAGTCTACGAGGACCAGCTGTACAAACAGACCGAAGAAAGACGGGAGCGTGAAACGCAAATTCAGATGGCCCAACTGGACTTCTACAGCAGAGGCTACTCAGGAGGAAGAAGGAGACGGAGACGGAGAGCAAGCAGGAGAGGACAATACAGACACCAGGGTGATAACTACAGACACCAGGGTGATACCTACAGACACCAGGGTGATGATAACTCCAGCCAAAGTCCCAACTCTGATAGCTGTTTCAACTGTGGTGCATTTGGACACTGGGCTCGTGACTGCACTGTGCCGGACACTAGAGACTATTACCATGGGAACAGAGACAGTATGGGAGACGGTGATGGCACAACAGCAGACAACGAAATGGAGCGTCACAGGACCCATGGCTGCCACAGACGGGGGTACTGACGGTCAGAGGGGACGGGCAGGAAAGCATCAACCCGGTGAGATCAAACCATTATGTGATTCCTGTAATTAGTTAATTACGGTAGTATCTAAAGTTAAAGTAATTTTGTTCGGATGTTTAGTGAAGACTTGTCTATTCTCTGTTTTGAGTTGATATGCAGACGTATGGTTGTGTGAGATTTTCGTTCCACTGGGGAGGAGTACCGGTGTCTTGGCACTATGCTTACGCTTAAAGTTAAGTGTTTAGCGTAGTGTAGCGTACATTGCGTATCGCCTGATAAACGGGGTTTGTCAGGTCCGTGCAGCTCGGGGAGCGTGACTGGACCCATGATGGTTGATTTCTCATTGTCCCTAGTTTACCGGTTACAACTAGGGGACTGCATATATAGCTACTGTCAGGGTAAATTCTCAGTAGAAATCAGCTCGTTGTTAGTGAGAGGTCTTATTTTCGCTGTCCAGGGTCGTTCTTACGCGTACGCAAATATCATATTAAAATACCCTAGGTGTGATTCATGCATGATCTGGGGTAAAGCTTCATGAAGTTGGGACAGGGGTCCCAGGTCAAAGTTTTGTCGACACATTTATTTTCAGGTTTTCCTGTGCACGAGGAATTCCTATTTTATTGTATTGTTTTTCTTAGGCATTATGTAACATTTGCGCTAATAACATAATTAAGAGTATTTCCGATAATAACTCTGCATGTTTTACCTGGAATACTATATGTACCATTTTGTTTGTTTTGTAGGAGGACTACATTCTAGGTTATAGGGAGATTATATTCTAGTTATATGCTATGGTTATTCGTTTTGTGAAGTTGAATAAGGACATTTTGGATTTGTTCCTATAAATGTTGGCATGATGATATAATGAATGACCATGTGGGTTAAGTGTATTTCTGATACACCCTTTTATTTTTATTATTGGCTTTTGGCTATTTTGAGTAACATGTTTAAGACATTCTGAGTTCTTGATTGTTAAAAGGGCAGAAAGTTAATTGTAACTCTTTATCTCCCTGTCTAGAGATGGTTTCTGTTAATTTAGGGGTGTTTATGAACTTTTCTTTGACCCTCCCTGGGTTGCTTCTCTGGCTCAAAAAGAGGGGGCACACCCAAGTTGCTTATTTAGAGGGGGGGGGCTGGTTTTACTGTGTGATTGTGAGGTGGCTCAGCCCAGAGCTAACAGATGGCTGGTCATAAACCATATTTTAGTCATGTGTTTTATCTTAGATAAATTTAACAATTTTGTCTATGACAGTAGTTTGTTTTCTCCATTGTTGATGAACTGAAGGAGAAACCAAGAGGGGATGTGACGTAATAAATATATTCAAGAATATAGCATTTGTTAAATTTGGATTTCAGGCAATTGAAGTGTATAGTTGGATAACATGTCTAAACATTTGAATGGTTGAGGAGAATGGCTATTACAAATGTATTTGGCCTAGCAAAATTAAAGCTGAACAGTAAAAACAATGTAATTCTATTGTTAAAGATGTTAACTGACACATGGAATGCAATAACTGTTTGCAGGTTGTGTCGCATTAAAAATCAACAGGTTGGACCATGAACAACTGGAGCAGAGCATCTGAGCCCTACCCCCCACACACACACACACACACACACATATATCAGAAGCTAACTGAATGACTTTAGGTACAGACCACAGAAAAGGTCAAACCAGAACCAAGGAAAAACGTGTCATCCAGACCACAAAGAAGGCAATTACAAATTGTGTGAATGTTATTGTACACTTTCCAAGGAAGTTATGGACTGTAAAGTGAAAAAGGTGAACATGTTGCAGATTTCAGAAATCATCTTGAACGTCGGTTTGAGTTGTACAAAGGAAAACAAGAACATTGAACACACACATATTGCATCTCTGGACGATTAAAGAATGGCCACTGTTTGGACACACATTAAAGGTGTTGAAAAGCCTACCAGGGCTGAGAAGATGGAAAAGGAACACTTATACACTCACACCATGATTTAAATCCTCATTTCTGATGATCAAAGAGTGCCAACATATTTACTGATGTTTTTTCTAATATGTTTAATGATTAGTTCCTCACACACTAGATGGAGGACTAGAAATCCAGAATATGAAAATGACACTGTTGAATATTGCTAAGTACTGTACTGACATTGAATTATTTCAATTGATTGTGTACTATGTTTGGTAAAAGTATTTTTCTTAACAGGTTACAGTTTCAGACGTATGACAGTGGTGAATCCATATATTCCCGATTGGTTATGAGTAATTATTAAGTTTGACTGAACTAAAATTTAGAGTTGACACTCAAAAAACATTGTTTAAATTGTTTAACATGATTAAGGGTTTATAATGTTAAAAAGGGCAGATTGTTATGGAATTTTATGATCATTCAAGAAGCTTAATACATATAAGTCTCATAGATGTTATTTAGGCCAAGAGGCACAAAGAAAGGGATGCTCAGAAACCTTCATCTAGTTATACTGGGGTGAACAGGGATGACATCTGTATGTCTTAAGAGGGGCCCAATGCTAGAAATAGATGTCTTGATTACATTACTTGTGATGGACTGTCAAAGCAAATGTATGGGTTTTCATGTGTCTCACCATAAATGGATATGTACCAGGCCTCCCCTTTACTTGACTGGGGAGTGAACCTCGGGTTTCATGACAGCTCCATACATCACCCATATTATACTGTATAGTTTGTTGAGATTATCTGACGGCCTGATCTGTTCTCCATTGAGTATTGTTTAGGTTGGTGTGTCAATGAGTGTGCGTAACTTCATTCCTTTAAATACCCTGCAGAAGTTCTTCTCATTAGGTCAGTCTGATCCAGCACAGGTTATTGTCCTGTTGTCTGATGAAGACTTTCCTCAAACCCTATTCTTTAAAGCTTGCTATAGGGATTGATCTGATCAATGCAAAAGCTTAAACCTGTATTTGAGAAATGGTTTCTTACTTGCAATTAAACAAGTTAAAAGTGTCAACTGTATCATACTCTAGTGCGTCTTACTTTAAGTTCAAATTCAGCGATTAAAGTCTAAAATTTCCACGACATGACAGATTCTGTTCTGTTCGTAGTGGGTGGTGTCAAGGTCCTCCTGAAGGCGTGGTAAAAAGACATGCTGGGCACAGAACAAGTGAACGCTATCTGAGGGATCTAGCATGCCCTCTTCCTCAAGGCTGTGGAGAAGTCCGTAGTAAAGATTTGAAACGGCCATCCAGACATCTCGCCACAAACGCTCTATTCTGTAAAAACATGTTTGAAAATGGGAATTCAAGCCCCTTTTTTACAATCAAAATACTTTTGAAAATGTCACAATGCAATAATACTAGTTAGAGACAAAGTTATGTTAATGTTGGATGCCACTATCCTTGACCATTGTAACAATTTTATAGATTACAGGAAACCAAAAAGTATTTCAATTGCCTTTGATTGTGCACGCTCTTTCCTGACAGGAAACTTCCCTGGCCACATCCACGAATGGTAAACATACATCGCGCTATGTCCACGTTCTCCACCCCTTGGTCTCCTCTCACTCTAAAAGGTGGCACATGCAGATTATGAGAACACAATTGTTGTATTAGTACCATAGTGAAATATAGATCATTTAAGGAGGCTGTCAACAAAAATGCTTTTCAGTTGGGTGTAATATATTTTACCCAAATAAGGTATTAAACATGAATCTGCAGTGTTCGTTATGGTTAAGCCTCACTGGAATAATCAACTAATGTCCAATCATACATGGTACCATAATTTACTTTTTTCAAATTGCATGCTGCTGGTCGACTATACATATTGAATAGCCATTAGTGCTGAAACATTGTTACCTTAAAGGAAAACCATACTTTTCTACAGACATCAAGAAGAAGTGAAGTGCAGTGGATGCCTTATTATTGGTTGCACATCCGAGGAACATTATCTGCAGCAGATTTTTTTAAATGAAGTGAGGAATGCAAACAGTGTGTTTCACATTTGGCAATTGGATATAATCATTGCAGATTACATGGGTCATATCATTACCTTTCTTGAGAAGCCATCAATTCCACCAATCTATTGAAAGAAAAAGCACAAAGACAATTTTCTGTTTAATCCTGTGTAAACCGATCTTGTACATAGGACTGCTTTAAAGTTTCATTCAACCAGGCAATTCAAACACAGTTAGGGAAAACTACATATTAAAGACCTGCCTGATGAGTTTATGATTTGTGTCTATGTGGACCAGGTGAAGAGGCCCCCTGACTGAGTATGTCCTTCTCACGACACACCATAGCCTTGCCATTCTAGACAGTACACCGACAGAATCCACACGATGCATGGAGGCTGATACTCGTTCCCACTGGACACGGTGTCCCATGGCTTGCAGGCTACCCTTCATCATCCTGTATCCTATATGGGGTGACCTAGGCTTAACAGACATCACCAAGTTGTCCAACTCATCGTCAGTCAAATTACTGTAAGATCCTCTTACAGTGACTCCACATTCCTGCATATGTCGTTTTATGGTTCGCTTAGAAACCCCAAGAAGTTTTGCAATGCATTTAATGGGCAAAGACATATTTATCATGTTTTGGAGACACTGATGAGACACAACAATCCTTGGCCGTCCCATTTCACCATGCAATACCTCTATACATGTTGATGGAGAGCTTTCCTCGACATGAACATTTACAAGTCTTGACAACACTGACAAAGCTTGGATCACATCTTGTGGAATCTCAAACCGGCTTGACATTGATCCCATGAGCACAGTTTCATGGTTAACTACAAATTGTAGATAATCTAAATCTAGAGGAAGTCGTTGCGTAGCCTGCTGAAGTCTTGACCGAAGCCTTTCCATTGACTCCCTTCTCCACTGCTCCTTTGAACAGCAAAAACATTTAGCTAGGTTATTTCTTAAGCTCATTCATTGACTGGTCGCGAGTCCGCCATGTTTACACTCACGGCTAACAGCAGTGGGTGGGGCTGAGTCATTGATAACCCCGCCCACACGCCAGAAAGGGGCCAAAAGTTTGGTCGTAAAAAAAAAAGAAGAAGTGAAACTGAAAAAAAAAGGTTTGACTGAATTGTTTTTGGGATTGGATCCAAATATCCACTTATTACGTTCAGAATCTTTTTTATTATGTTTAAAATGTATATTTTTTCAAACAATATTTTTTTTTTCGTTTACCATATTTTATTTTACATTTGAAAAAATATTTTTCAGTCAAGATTTTTTTTTTTACGGCCAATACATTTGGCCCCAATCTGGCTCCATAATTTAGGTTCTAGTTTGGGGATTGCACTTCGCTTAGCATTGTTTCATGTTTAACGGTATTAGAGTGTTTTTAGCACGATTGTAGTGTGTGTGTATTGATAAGATTGTTTAAGTCGCTCTATGCGCATTTTCCTTTCCCACTACAGTTTCGTGTTTTTTCACCGTTAACGGTTTGTTTTATGCTGCATGTTAAATAAAACCACTGTTAAATGGATTATACGGTGACAGATGTAACTGGCAGAAAGATCGTTTTTTGAGGGCTGTGGATGAGTAAACTTCACTGCATTCCCTTTTCAGTTGCAGATTGGCTGTGTATTGTCATTATAGCATAATTATGCCCTAAGCATCCTAGATAATTTCACAAATTACCTAACTAAAATGGATGATCGACATGTTGCATACCAGGGTTCAGCCATTTGTTACCGCTTCTGAGTAGAAATAAATGGCCACATGTTCTGCAATTACATTAACCCAAGCAAGCGGATGCTTATTCATTTTAATCTACACACTTAGGGAAGAGAAAGCCAGAGTGGTTGTCAACATTCTGACTGGCCACACTCTCTTCACTGTGTTTGTCGAAGGAGAGCAAAGCTCCGCAAATACATCTTGAATTGAATGCAAACTTTAAACACAGTTTCAACATAGAAACAAGGAACCAAAACATAGAGAAAACAAGATAAAACACTGCCCTAAAAGGGCCTCTAGGCCACCATAGAGATACCTAAAGCTCTCTTGTTCTCAAGTCCTGACAGCATCACACCAACCCGTACAGACGGTTGATATTTCATTGTATTTCTGTACATGCTTTGTGTGTATGACGTCCTGGGTCGAAACCCAGCTGCTCCCCAAGTCGCCTTTGCAAATGAGAATTTGTTCTCAATCGGCCTACCTGGTAAAATAAAGGTAAAAATAAAAAAATTTGCTTACACTTTTATAATTTCATGTAATACGGTCAAATTAGAACAGAACATGGTTATCAGAACAATAAAAAGATCAGTAATTGAACTAAAGTAAACGTGTATCTGACATATGCAACATCGCAGAACTTTAATTTAATCCAGTACAGGCTTTTTCGCCCTTTAATGTTTGTTTTAATCTGAGATACACGCTCTGTGCCTGGCTTTCATGTTCCAGTCTTGTCAGGGAGGTCACGGTTACCTTCAGCATGATTACACAGTGCACCCACACAGAACAAACCACACTGCACACTATAGAATAGCCTGATTTCCCCATTTTGTTGGGTCTGCCCTGGCGATCTAGTCATGAAGTCCAGTTTTGGTGGCCACAGAGGGCTCTGACAGGGTGGTCACAGGAGTGTCAGGAGTGGGTGCTTCCGTCGTCTAATTGTCCATTACCATCACTGTGACCCAGATTTATATCACGTATCCACTGTCAATGTAGTTATGTGTAACGCCTCCTGGCTCACTAAGAACATCTAGGAGGCCGTTGCAGGTCTTTTTATAGTTTATGTTTTAAACTCACCTGTTTAGCATTTGGGTGAGTGTCACATCTTGCTGGGATTTGTGTGATTATGGTTCCAATATAAGTCTTGAATATTGGGTGAGTGCTTTTGATATGTATTGCTGTGTTTACGTACTTTGTTAGTCGACACAATGCACAATTTTTATTTAATCCAGCACATGTATTAACACAGTTTACCGTTTCTTTTGATTTAAATAAACTAAGCGGAGATACATGCTCTGCGCCTGGCTTTCATTTGGCACTACACCTTAAACAGTTCGTGACAGCATAACCAAGCCATAAAAATTGAAAAACAGCAGAGCTGGCGGTGGGCTTTGGCCCTTGCTCTTGAAAGACTAGGCCGATTGCCTCCCCTGTTTCACATCACCTTATTATTTCAACTTGTCACATTAGTCCAACTTTTTTGGAATGTGTTGCATGCATCAATTTAAAAATTAACATTTACCTTAAAAAACATTGCAATTTGATTAGATGTATTTTAACACTTTATCTAAATTTCAGAGCTTGTAAAGTATGTTCGTATGTTTGTCAGAATGCACAATAAAAAACCAACAGCATTCTTCATTGTACTTTGTGTAAGAATAAAAGTATTTTAATGAATGTGTATGCTACTCTATCTAAAGGTTTGAAACTATAGCCCAAAAATGAGGCTGCCAGAGCACACCAGTGTAATTTCTCATTGCATACAGTAAATTGTTCTGAAAACTACAGTACTAAAAAGACCTAACAATTTATTTTGATTCAACGTTGTTCCACTTTCCAATAGTCCAAAAAAGTGTCCCAATAAGGTACCATTTTACAAGACAAAACTCGATATGACACTTTGCACTGCATACATGTAGCACAATGGCCCCCTGGAAGTCCTAATATTTGCTTTAGAGACCTTGCAGGCAGAGCCATTTAAAGCAGGTTGACGATCATGGCAGATCACAACGCATCAACTCCACCTGCAGATCCCTTGTAAGGATTTCTCATCCTGCAAAAAAAGATTTTTTAGCAAATGTGTAACACATCTACATTGTGCATGGCACAATTAATGTTTGACCATAATGACCATTGTTATGTTGGAGGAGAATGCGGAAGACTTGAGGGGCAAAGAGCATCCAAACCGTGTAGCACGAGGGTGGCAGCATCATGTTGTGTGTTTGATTACATTAATTTCCCTGAACTAGAATAGGCACACACGTTTCAGAATAAATACCCTTTTTTCAGGCCACTTGAGCCTGCAATTGAACCCACAAACCGTAAGTTAAAGCTTGGTCGCAGATGGGTTTTCTAAATGGACAATGACCTCAAGCATACTTTCAAAGTTATGGCAAAAATGTACCCAAATGTGGGAAGCTTGTCGAAGGCTGCCTAAAAAGTTCAACCCAAGTAAAACTATTTAAAGGGAATGCTGCCAAATTGTATTAAGTGTATGTTAACTTCTGACTGGGAATGTGATGAAAGAAATAATTCTCTGTACTATTATTCTGCGAAAAAGAATGTTTGTGTTAATTATGAAAAACTACCCATATTGTCACATTGGTAGTGGAGTAAGAGGCTGCAGCAGATAGCGTTGTTGCTCTTTAATACTTTCAGACAGTCACCAGCAAACGTGGACTTAACGTACTCACATTTTCGGAAAACAGCACAATTATGTCTAATAGACTGAGTGGATTAACTGATTGTCACAGACAAATCCTCCGTGACCTGGTTGGGGATGTATGTTTGTCTGTTTTGTTTTGTGGTTGGTCTGTGCCCTCTGGTGGCACTGGTGGTCTCGACTTTGGATTATCTCTCACCCACCTGTTACCAATCACAATAATGAAGGAACTCTCGCAAAAGACACACACACGTAACAGCAAACAATTCTAAAGACATGGGAACCTATATACTTTACTAATGAGGGAATGGACACCAGGTGCGAGTGATGACGAAGACCAGACAATGAGGTGATAGGAGGACGGTGGAGCTAGAAGGACGGTGGAGCTAGAAGGACGGTGGAGACGAACGCTGCAGCTTTGATGGTGGCTGTGTAGGCGTTTTTCATCATGGACATTGGCAGTTTATACTTTTTTAGCTGCTGTAGTCAGTACATTCTTTGTTGAGCTTTCTAAGTGAGAGGTGATATTTAGCTCTGACTTGAGGTTCTTGGCGATGGTGTTGCCCAGTAAGCGAAAGGACTCCACTATGTTGACAGAGGAGCCCTCCAGGACAATGGGACGAAGCTGGGATTCTCCTAAAGTCCACTCTCATCTCCATTGTCTTTAGAGCAGGGGTGCTCAATACATCGACCGCGATCTACCAGTCGATCTCGAAGGTACTGTGGGTAGATTGCGTGACATCAGATGTCATCTGACTTTTTCTGACACTTAGGTCACTGCGCATGCGCAAACAACGTTGCTAAGTGCAGCAAAGTTAGTTCCTAGCTAACGAGTTACTTCCAATTTTTAGCCCTCGGTTTTGTATCTTAAACTTAAGGAACCGAGGTAAAGTTGGTTGGATATTTGATATTGAATATTCAACGGATATTCGAAGCCTGAAATCAGGTCCGGTATTCCCGCAAGCAGCCACACTACACCCCGGTGATCGACCGACAGAAACATCCGACAGCTTATTGTTAGGGACCGTTAATAAAGTAAAAGTCTCAACGTTATTAATACAATAGCAGTTTAACCATTTGGCCTTAAAATTTCAAATCACTTTCAGATTGTTTATAGAGGACACCCACATGTTGCACTGCCTCTGTTTTTTAAGGAAATAGTGAAAACAAATGTTTAATAAACATTTAAAACCTGTAAAATTTACCTGTAAAATGTAATAGCTTTTTTGTGCAATGACCTATCAACCTCAAACCACTTTTAGCTAGTCTGCAGGGGCCACCCACATGTTGCAAAGCCTTTGGTTTTTCAAAATAAAAGTTTGCAAACTTTTAATATACATTTCTAACTTGCATATCTCAATATGGTTTTTGTGCAATGACTTATAATTATTAATAACAAGAAGTCCTTCCAAGGCCGAAAGATGGTAAACGAAGCAAGGCAGAAATATTATCTTCGATCACAGCTCTCCAATTATTTATGTGAGTCGGCCTTTTCACACATGAGAATCATAAAGTCAAAGTACCACCATGACTGATGTTCATTTGTTAGTGTGCTTGAGGCTGGCTGTCAGCAGCTACTGTCCGGACAATGCATCCCTGGCTGAAGTCATCAGAGTTAAGTCAGGTAAAGACAAAAAAGCACTTGGTTAATTGTGTTGTGTAATATGGGCTCATGCAGGTATGCAAGGTACATCAACATACATTGTAAAAATAATTCTTAATATAGTTATAGATAAATCTACGTTTTGCATTTTCGTAGTAGGTAGATCATTTTGACATGGTCATTTTATAAGTAGCTCGCATGCTGAAAAATTCCAGTTGTTTAGACTGCACCAGTACATTCCCACCTGTAGGCGGTCCTGTTCCAATCAGAGATTAGTCCGATGAGGGTGGTGTCAATTGCAAACTTCATACGTTTGACGGAGTGGTGACTGGAGGCGCAGTTGTTGGTGTACAGGGAGAAGAGGGGACACAACCTTTAGGAGAGCCGGTGCTGATGGTCAGAGGTGTTTCCCTAACCTCATGTCCCCCCTGTTGGACAGGAAGTCTGTGATCCATTTGCATGTTGACACGGGCACTCCCATGGTGTAGAGGTTATCCTGAAAGGGGCTGGGATTATGGTGTTGAAAGCAGAGCTGAATTCCGGGTATAGTCATCGATTTTTCCATTTCAGAAAATCCATTCCATTTCAGAAAATCTAGGTAGATCACAATATATCCAAATATATTTTTAACGGATTCCATTTTACTATACGTCTGATAAATCACTGCCTTCCTGTGTGTTCCTAGTAAATGTCAATACAGAGACATATCCGATGCACACATGGAATCAGCAATCTTGGTATTGTGATCCTATAAAGGTTTGTGTATGTCTATAATAGCTCAGAGATCAATCTGATCCTCGATAAGAACACCAGTCAATGTCTTTTCTTCCTTTTATTTTTCTCTTTGCAAAAAGGTTTATAGAATCCAAAATAGTATTATCGTCTTATGAAAGAAGCTTAGAAAAGGCACAGGAGTCCAGATAGTTTGACTGGGTTAAAGCAAGCCTAAAACCCACGTACAATTTATTACTTTTTTAATTTATCAGCATACATTTACAAAAGTAGTTATTAATCATCAAAAACATTAAAGAATAAAGGCAAGGCTTTTCAGATTATTTTGACTACATAGTTTCTTTCTAACGTAGTTTCAGCATATGCTCTACCTTCTCCCATCAATTTGCGATAAGACTACATTCAATTCTGGGTGAATTTTACTAGATTTAAGAACGGAGAATAACTAGGCATATTTAGTCAACATTGCAGTAAGTAGCCTGAGAAATTATATATTTTTAAATGTCATCATGATTCTTTGCACGTTAGCAATAACATTTAGGGACGGTTAGTATTTTGATCATGTTCCTCTGAGTATCGCGGGTGACAAGTGCAACAAGAAGAACGGCACACAGGTGGTGAAGGCATCACATCTTGGAGGAGGCAGCATTGGGTCCATGCCTGTACACTCTCACCGTGTCCTGAGAGAGTGGGGAAGGATATGAGAGAGACATTTGTTACATGATTTGCCAAAGAAAGTAACATACAAAAAGTATGACCTTGAGTGCTATGTCTGCACTATGTGTGCAATTTAGATTTTCTGGACAAAAAAATGTATCATTTTAAGGATATGATTATACTTTATCAACATACAGAACATTTTTTTTTTCCCATAATGTAATTTATATATTCTAGACTCATTACACATAATGACACATCTCCAGCCTTTTTTTTTTCAAATCCTGATGATGGCATGGAAATAATAAATCCAGAATCTCAAAACATTTGAATAAAGAACGTATAATACTTTAATGTCGACCTTCTGAAAAGTATGTTAATTTATTAACTCAATACATGGTTGGGGCTCCTCTTGCATAAATTACTGCACCAGTGTAGGGTGGCACGAAGCCAATGTGGGGTGGCACGAAGCCAATGTGGGGTGGCACGAAGCCAATGTGGGGTGGCACGAAGCCAATGTGGGGTGGCACGAAGCCAATGTGGGGTGGCACGAAGCCAATGTGGGGTGGCACGAAGCCAATGTGGGGTGGCACGAAGCCAATGTGGGGTGGCACGAAGCCAATGTGGGGTGGCACGAAGCCAATGTGGGGTGGCACGAAGCAAATGCGGGGTGGCAAAAAGCCAATGCGGGGTAGCATAAAGCCAATGTGGGGTGGCTAAAAGCCAACGCGGGACTCACCTTTTTGGGCTCAGCTCTGTCCAGTAGTGCCTGGACCCTGGTCCCATAATCTGGATGCACAGTCATCAAGTTCTGAACCTGGACAAACAGGAAGTGGAAAGGGAAAGTGAGCAGAACCGTGTTGGTGTCCATGTGCAGTGGCTATCAAAAGTATTCAACCTTTTGGACCTATCCACATTGTGTTACAAAATTACATCATCATTCGTTTAAACCGGGAGTCTCAGGCCATATAATCTTCTTCCACTTCGTCCCAGACTCTCCCACATGTGGTCAGGCGAACTAGCGGAGACATTATGAGATGTGAGCTTCCTTTTTGTCTCTCCCCCATAAAGGCCTCTTGTGATTCAGCCTGCACAGTGTCTTACTAGCTTAGCCTATGAAGACAAACTGCTATAGCGCTGCCAGATGCCCCTTGGTTGTCATCCGGACTATTGCCCTTGTGGCCCGGATACCCTGTTTTTAGGATGGCCTTAGTATTTTGCCCTCTTCCTCCTGCACTCAACCCTGACCAATCTCCCAGTTCCTGATGCTGGGAAGCATCCCCATAGCCTGAAGCTCCCACCACACAGGAATAAAAGTTTGATTTCTGACTCATTTGTGCTCTGTGTCCTAGTCATAAGTGGCTTCAGTCTACCATACTGGCCTGATTAATGATATCTAATGTCCGAGGACGCAGGACACATCTGAGCTCCATTTGGAGAGCAATGTCTAGGGGTCCGAATAATTATGCATTAAATATTTCAGTTAATTATGAACGTATTACTCCCTTGCTATTAGCTATGCAAAGGAAGGTCCAAATACGCTATCAATAGTAGCGGCAGTTAAACAGATATATTAAGCATCACACTGCAAATGTGACTCTTCAGATTGTCAGGGAAAACATGCAGACGACTATAAGCAGTCACAATAGAGATGACATTGATTTCAATAAATACATTTTTTTGTAAAAATGGTATCACAACGATGATGAGGACGGGGACAACTAACCCAGCGTTCCTGGATGAAGACTTGGGCTCCTTTCAGGGCACCAGCCATGTTCTGACAGAGCCTCTCGCGCTCTTCATCATTCAGCACCTTCATATAGAAGGTCCGCACCTGCAACAACACAGACAGCAGCTTTTACAACATCTGGCCCACTGGAGCATTGGTGGGGATGCCCCACCTGGAATCCGTAGCAAAAAATATATACCGACCTCAATTATGTATGTATGTATGTAATAAACTCAAATAAGTGTGGTAGATGTGTTGACGTATAAAATAATCATTTCAGTTGACATCCAACTGCTCCCACAGCATTTTAACAGCAGTATTTAGCCTGTACTACCAACTGACTTTTTTGCTTTTCGTAATTCCGTGTACCATTAGCTAGTTTACATTACAATACGGAATTCCCTTTCCATTACTTTTTAATTATGGCTCAGATCAGGTCCCTGACCCCGAAAATAAACCTACAAACCTACTGGAGTGATAACAAATGGCCAGGAAAGTTCTATAAACGTCCGAAATGTGTTTTTTATTAACATTCCCTTTTCGAGTTATGCTTACACTAGGAACTACAGTAATCAATGCCAGGATGACTGTTTCCCGGAAATATTGCATGAATGCCAATAGTTATTGTGGAAGCACATCCTGCTGCAGAGTGGGTTTATATTCAACCAATGGCTTTTCAGCATTCCTGACAAGAACAGTACTCTCTAATAAAGCAGAATTTTTATATTCTTTTTCCACCAACCTGAATCAGTGCATATCTGAACATATAGTTGTTACATTTTTCCTCAAGCGTTGGCATATTCATTTCAGATACCTGTGTGACGTTATCGTCGTCCGCGCTGTTATAGCGGCCAACGTCTGGGGACACCTTAAACCTAGTCTCCATATGTTGGGGTTGGGTCTCAGGTGCACTGAAGCTGTTGGGGTAGTAGTTGGGAGCCCCAGCTTGGTTGTCAGACATGCACATGGGCCCGTCACGTTGGTAGTTGGCCACACGGGCCCTGTAGGGGCAGTTCACTGGCAGCTGCAGGTAATTGGCCCCCAAACGGTGGCGGTGGGTGTCTGGGTAGGAAAACAGACGCCCCTGCAACATCTTGTCAGGGCTGGGCTCAATGCCAGGGGGCATGTTGCTGGGGTCAAAGGCCAGCTGCTCAATCTCAGCAAAATAGTTGCTGGGGTTTCTGTTGAGCACCAACTTCCCCACAGGAATAAGAGGGAACTCCTTGTGGGACCACACCTGAGGAGATAACAGTTATGTTAATAGAACGGTTACCACACAGGTAATTTCCACCATCAAAAGCACTTGACTAAATAACAGCTTCTAAGAATCACTAGCCAACTGTACCAGCATTCACAGATGTTATAGACACCTCAACCAATCTCAGACCGCTGTTGGATATGACTCTGTTTCCCTCTGGTGGAAAGTCAGAGTACTGCACATTTCTGGAAACAATTTATTTTTAAGGAGATAGCAATACTGCATTTCTGTAACGTGTTTAAAAACAAGTGAACCAAGTGTTTTGAGACTACTTTACTATAAGCGGAGTGCTTCTAACATAGCACTTAGATTTTCATATTCAATTCCACAAAATGTATAAATGCATAGTGCTGTACCACTGCATTTAAATCCCCCGACTGATGAAATCTGAAGAGGGACACAAACGTGACTGGTGTTTTCATGTGCGACAAAGACATTTTCTCTAGCTACTATTAATTTTTTAAACACTTGGGTGGATGATGCGTAAGTAAGTTGATAGGCACATGCAAAGACCTAAAATGTCAGTTTGCTATATACAACTACACACGTGTAAATCTGCTTGCCATACCAAGCAGCTGCGTAGCTTACAGGCCAGAGTGGCAGTCTCTGCACGCAAAAGTTGTGAGTTTACATTTGAGAATTGGTTTCCAGGCTACATTTGAAAATTATAATTTATGATTGAATGCATTGATGTTTTTGTAATACTATGCTATGGTGTTGATGATGTTGTTTTTGTTATTCTTTGCTATTAAATTAAATTATTTAATGTAGCACATTGTGAAAAACGCGGATGAGTCATGGTTCTTGCTTTTGCGTCAGCATTTTCAAAATAAAGTTGATTGCGACAAGCACAGACATAATACATCCAGTTACACGTGTACAGAAATGTGCGTAAATGGCATATGAGGTCCAGAGTTCAATATACACAAAGGCTTATTTTCTATGGTACCTTAGTCAGATCAAAGGGGTTCCACTGGAACTTTTCTGCTTGCTCAAAAGTCATGACCTGGATGTAGAAGGACCAGGAGGGCACATTTTCATTGGCGATGGCGGTGTACAAATCTCGAATAGCGTAATCTGGGTCCGTTGAAGCCAGGCGCTCAGCGTCCTCAGGTTTCAGGTTCTTGATACCTTGGTCAGTCTGAAAGGGGAGCAGAGAAAAGCTTCAATAGATTACTAGGGACCAGTTTTGTACTCAGAAAACAGCTTTGATCTTAATTTGATTCTGGTACATACAGTGGGTATAAAAAGTTGATTGTTCACGTTATAGGTCACGTTAAAGATGGAAAAAGTTTTAAAAATCAAATTTTTTCACATCACAAAAACCAGCGGTGCGTAGACATTTTATATCCACTGTACATTGACCCTGCATTTTGTGTACTTACGATACAAAATCTTGGATAAATCTTAAGATATTCCAAATAACAAATATTAGATATTCCAACCTATTCATCTCTTATGGTAAAATACATCATTCAGTATACAGATCTTGGAAAGTGTTGGGGAGTTTTTTCTTCAAAAGGCACACTGTTTTTGCTTGTTTACATATCATTGATTCTCTATTTCAGTGTCCTACACCATTCCTGCATTATCCTGTTATCTAGACTATTTTGGTTGTTCTCTAACCTTGAAGTGGAACTTGCAATAGACAGGTTGCCCCTGGGCGTTGATCAGTTTGAAGGTGTGGGAGCCGTAGCCATTCATGTGGCGGAAGCCGTCTGGAAGACCACGGTCGCTGAACAAGAAAGAAACCTTTACAAAGACGAGGGAAAAAAGAAAATCATGAAAAAGGCCAGGTGTGGGTCTAGCACAGAAACAAGTTACGTAAATGTCATTTACATGCAATGGTAAATGGACAGAAAAAAGAAAAGCCTACTTTACTGCCATTTACATTATATAAGAATGTGTGGGAGTTGAATGGCCAGCTGGAGGAAGAAGGTGCAACAGCTACCAGCTCAGGGGGCGCAAGCACAGGGGTTCCCAATTAATCACAGCTGGGTTCATCTACCTTCTATTTTCTTAGAGTCGGGTAGAGAATAACACTGATAGTTACTTAAATGAGACACAAAACTATTGATATGATAATGGGATTTGGAATGTGAGACTGATCCTCCCGTGGAAGATCAAGGACACATTTTTAGAAAAAGATGAGAACTGTTTGCAGAAAGTACAGTAATGCGGGATACATTGTTTTGAGAAGATAATTCAGGTGCATATCCACCCCAGCATGGGGAAAGTTTGACAGACAACTTTCAAAATAACGAATAAAAACCTTCAAAACAAACACATTTCATACACTACTGCTGTGTCAAGCTAAATCTTTGTGATTTTATTTACTGTGTACTCAGTCATACATTGCTTTCTGGTCTGTGTAAATTCGGTTTATTTATCTCCAGGAAGATCCAGATCTGTGCCCCGCATCTCGATCGCAAACTAGGCCAGGCTTGGCCATGCTACACACTGAGATACATGTCATGGTAATTCTTTGTGATTTCTCATGTGTGTTCTGTATTCTTAGTCATACATTACTTTCTGATAACAGTTCCTGGTCTGTATGTGAATTTAGTTTCTATTTATTTCTAGCAGTTCCAGATCTGTGCTTCGCATCTCCATTGCAGAGGAGGCTTCTTCTCTACAGTTTGGCCAGCTTCAGGTTAAAGGTTGTATTAAGTAGTATAGCCGAGTCAGCAATTAAAGGCATATCAAAAAGCTAATTTAGTCTGTATACACTTTTATTGACTCTTTCATCCCAGACCCAGTCTAAATTCTGGTTAACGCTTTGTTTTTACAATTACACTAATCAGCATAAAATGTTATTTTGGACCACACATATAACTGTGAAGGGCTATTCATGAGTAATGACTGATAGGTTTAACACATTGCATACTATAATGCAGCAGCAGCAGTGTCACCTCAGTTTGGCAGTTGATATCAGTACACAGTCGACTACGGGTGGCCGCAAGCACACATCATCACAATTTCAGCAGAAATTTTAACCTATCTAGTTCTCATTGTCTTCTCTTTGAAAAGTTCCAACTTCCTACTAGTCAATCTGACAACAATGTAGCGAGCCAAATAAAACCTTTTAGCAAGCACTCACCATGTTACACTATTACGCCAATACCTCGGCCAATCACATAAAGATATCTTACATTTTTTGGTTGAGAGAATTTGTGTGTTTCCCAAAAGCCCAAAATGATCCTTATGACCATATATAGGTAATAATGGGAATGACAAAACTGTTTACACAGTAAGAGATTATGTAGGATTGTTGGATAAATCACACTTCCTGTTTGTATGAGCATTCTCAACTGCATTCGTAAATAGACATTTGGGATAGTTTCTATGCATGCTTAATACATAAATAGTGTTTTACCAATACAGTTTTTGTTTTGGTGACAGTACACTCAACAGATTACAAACACCACATAGTTGTCATGAGAGTCTATTACCTAAAACATGTAGGCTTCATAGTGCACTTATTATGCATGCCATTTACTCACTGGTAAAATGTGACATAATAATGTAACAAGAACAAAAAAATGATAATGTTCTTGCTGAGAAGAAGACAAAATCTGCTACTTTTTAGCCAATAGTAAAAAAAAAGTCTACTGGTGAAATACATTAGAAGGACACAGGACTATTTATGTCTTAGAGACATAAATAGTCCCCGATCTCTTAAGCATATACTTATTTTTATTGTCTCGAATCAACAATTAAGAATATGTTTTGGTAATACAGTCTAGATTTTTCATATTTACAATTTAGGTATTTACAATCTATTGCAGTCTAATATAGCTGCTCTGCTATAAAGTCTACTTTTATGATGCAAAATACGCATAAACTTCTCCGGACCCTTACATAAGTTGACCAATCTCGGCCTTCAACGCCCCATTAAACAGTGGTAGATTATGTTAGCGGCTTTGGTAGGCACTGCCCTAGCATTTAGCAAACACACAGATATTAGAATACGATAGGTTCATTTTGCCAAATGTAATGGATTAAAGTCATCTTTCACAATAAGAGTACAAGTAAAGCTCACAGAATGTAACCAAAAAAGTGCTGGTTCCTCCACCTCCAGCACATAGTCAATAACAGCTGTGCTGTAATGATTTTCTATGAATCAGTCTATTGTGATATTGTTGTTATTTGCCGTTAACCAGAGAGCTGCTGTACCTGATGCATACACTCAGGGCGTAGGCTCCAGAAGTCCCACACCATGTCTGGGTCCTTTAAGTGAGTCTGGGGGTTGCGCTTCTGAGAGTGAATGAAGGACGGGAACTGTGCAGAAACAAGGATATCAGAAAAGAGCAGTACACAGAACACGGTGTATGGAAAACTAGACACAAAAAAAACATCTCAAATCTTAGACTTCATCACATTGGATGCTGAATCATGGGCAGACGACACAACGTAGACTCACACGTGTTCAAACTCACCAGCATGGCGTCCCTGATAAAGAATATGGGCGTGTTGTTGCCAGTAAGGTCCCAGTTGCCATCATCAGTGTAGAACTTGACTGCAAAGCCTCGCGGATCTCTAACAGTGTCTGCTGAACCTGATTCCCCAGCTACAGAAGATAGAGACAAACATATTACAGAAGAAAACTCACACTCAGAGAACAAGCTATGGCTATCTTAACTAAAATTATACGTTGTCTAAATGATATAGATGGAGGGTAGTGTTCTATATAATTATGCTGATACCATCTACTGGCTGATTTAATGATTGGTAGTGTAAAGCTTAAACTATACTAACTTAATTTGAAAATCAATTGCAATATTGTCAAAAAGAATCTTGGATATATTACTGTATAATCTTGTCCTACCATCCTAATATGACACTGTCAGGAGAAATATTATTAGAGTGCATCAGAAATGTACTATAACTCAGTATAAACCTGTAACCCCATTCTCATCCGTGAATAAGTTCATCCGTAAATGTGGTATAAGTGTAAAAACATTTCCAATTCAGACATGCCTGAAATCCAAAGGTTTTGGCATCCCTAATCAGTGCTGAAGTGCTAAAGGTGTGTCTTACCCACAGTGGAGAACCGAATAGCGATTGGTGTGGTTTTGCCCACATGCTCAAACACCTTGGCCTTGGTGAAGCGCGAGATGTCGTGTGTCACCTCAAAGTACCCGAAAGCACCTGTGAGGGAATAAGCAGTATTAGTTTATGTTACTTACAGTTGTTCACTATAAAACAGCAAGTAATATTAGCTTAATTTATGACCAATATTAGCTAGAAATAAGCGTATTACAGTCATGGTAAGCGGTGTAAAACTACATGAATATTTGTTAATGTAAATGAAAAAACGAGGTGAGATTAATACCAATAAAACGTTGGTAGGTGCACTATGACCTCTTCTGAACACAAATTCCAAACACATTTCTTGTTTCTTTAGCCTAGAGTAAAGACCTGCTTATTAAGTAATGTCAGCCAGCAACAGTGTCCCATGATCAATCTTGAATGTGGTGAAACATGACATACTTCAAACAGTCTTTTTGACCTGTTTGGTTTCTTAAAATTGCATTGCATGAATGCCCATCAATTTTTGCCGGTTAAATTAATGAGCAGTTAATGCTGGACACTCACCGCCTCCTTTGGCATGCACCACCCTCTCTGGGATGCGCTCGCGGTCAAAGTGGGCCATCTCATCTATGAACGGGGTGTCCTGCACCAGGAGAGGACCCCGGGGACCAGCAGTCAGTAAATTCAGCTTGTCCCCAATTGGCTGACCTGCTCCAGTGGTCAGGTTGTCTGGTTTCTGAAAAAGAAAGAAATGAATAAGATATTTCCTTTTTATTTAGCTGCTCAACTAACATCGCTTCACATTTAAAACTATAAGTTTTATACTAACTAATTTTTGCTGGTAATATGTGCTATGGGTAAATTTGCTTTTGGTACATAAGTTAAAAGTTATGGCTCTGATAGGCACAATTTCAAGATGTTGGGTAGAGCCCAAATATTCAAATGTCCAAATATGACATAACTGCCTGATAGCGATTATTTTCGCCAGATGAAATTTTTTGTTAGGACAATTGTATTTTTCCCCAAAAAGTATCCGTTCCCCATCTTAATGTAGTATTTTTATGAAAGTATCAATACTATATATTATATTGTCATTTATTGCAATTATTAGAGAGGCAATAGATAACTAAAAGGTGATAATTGTACTGTAATAGTGGTGGGTTTTACATATCGGTTAATTAAGGCAAAACAAGAATAAACTGTGAACATGTCATTATTAGACCTTTATTGCGTAAAGCAAACCACTATCTAACATTACTGATATATGCATGATTAGATAAGAGTTGATATGACTAAAGTTCAGCTACAGCAGCACAACAGCGGCCTATTGAAGTGGCTCTGTCTAATCCCAGTTCAATAACCTTATTTAATATGCAATGCCAAATGTGCATATTGTTTACTCGTTGGCATTGCAATTAATCACGTTTATCAAGTTAAATAGTATAATCAGCCTAACTGCAATCTATTCGTTAGTGTCCAAAGAAGGTAGAGTTGAAAAATAAAACCAATCTATTGCTTAAATATTATCAGTTTTATGCACAAACGTTTGTTTTTATCTGGAAGCATCATAACCTTGCAACCAAAACATACCAATTTACTAAATAAGAGTATATGGCTGAAAACTTTTAATGCAAAATCTTCCTCCATGCATGTCAACAAACTAAACACAAAAGTGTATAACTTTGACCCCACATGCTATGAAATAGCAGTCAAATTTGCATTTATGTTATTCAAACACATTTGCAGCTGCCTGGTAGCAGGATGAGACACCGAACAACCTTTCACCTATTTCACAACATTAATATACTGAGTACCAGGCACTCAGAGAATATAATATAAATATACAAACCATGGAGGTTCGGCACTGTTTCCATAGTTTCATCTGATCAGCTGCTTTACATCTATCCTCAGCCATATTGAATGCAGAGTTAGAAACACGTCGGTGCAGAAAGGCAGCTAGTTACACAATAATGCTTCAATAGAGAAATAAAAGCCTGTAGTGTTTTGACGTCAACACTGACGACCGCGTCACCGTCGAGTGTTGATGACAACACTTTCAAAATAAAAGCCCCCCGTGTAAATGCGTTGCAATGTGCACCATTGACTCCAAATGTAGTAAATTGCAAACTAAGGCCCGCCGACCAGTTTTTATTTTATTTATATTTTACAATAGCGAACATCCTTTTTGTCCAATCTGTAGTCACATTTACAAAACACTAAACACAATTAGCCCAACATCGGTCTGTTCAGGCCATACCATTGACACAATGAATGATGTTTCCACAAATTATAAAGTCAATTAATTAACCCATTTCTAAAATGTCAATGGTGTCTTTACATACAAGCTTGGCCAATACCAAAACGATGGATCTTCCCTGTCTTATTCACAAATGCTTCACAACACGTCAGAATTGAAGAGATATTGTTCAAAATCTTAAATATTGTACAACTGTACTTCTGGAACAACTGCAGCTCAAACTCAATATTGAACGAGCTGATATGCTGATATTCCTGAATGATAACTGAAACATTGAGAAATATCAGATTTATTGTAATTTGTGAAGATATTCAACAGCTGTTTCCAATCTGATACATACAAACAAAATCCTATCAAAAGCGAACTTTCACGATTGAGTCCATCCAATGGGGTCCATGAGCAACATAGAGAAGGAAGGATAGAAAGAAATAATACTTTAATGTCAATGGAGAGGAATAGCTGGGCCAGGGAGTGTTGTAGATGGGCCAGGCAGTGTGGTAGATGGGCCAGGGAGTGTTGTAGATGGGCCAGGGAGTGTTGTAGATGGGCCAGGGAGTGTTGTAGATGGGCCAGGGAGTGTTGTAGATGAGCCAGGGAGTGTGGTAGATGGGCCAGGCAGTGTGGTAGATGGGCCAGGGAGTGTTGTAGATGGGCCAGGCAGTGTGGTAGATGGGCCAGGCAGTGCGGAAGATGGGCCAGGGAGTGTGGTAGATGAGCCAGGGAGTGTGGTAGATGGGCCAGGGAGTGTGGTAGATGAGCCAGGGAGTGTGGTAGATGGGCCAGGGAGTGTGGTAGATGAGCCAGGGAGTGTGGTAGATGGGCCAGGGAGTGTGGTAGATGGGCCAGGGAGTGTGGTAGATGGGCCAGGGAGTGTGGTAGATGGGCCAGGGAGTGTGGTAGATGGGCCAGGGAGTGTGGTAGATGAGCCAGGGAGTGTGGTAGATGGGCCAGGGAGTGTGGTAGATGAGCCAGGGAGTGTGGTAGATGGGCCAGGGAGTGTGGTAGATGGGCCAGGGAGTGTGGTAGATGGGCCAGGGAGTGTGGTAGATGGGCCAGGGAGTGTGGTAGATGGGCCAGGGAGTGTGGTAGATGGGCCAGGGAGTGTGGTAGATGGGCCAAGGAGTGTGGTAGATGGGCCAGGGAGTGTGGTAGATGGGCCAGGGAGTGTGGTAGATGGGCCAGGAAGATATAATCATGCACTCCCATGCTTAAAACTGCTGAAGCCACATTAAGCCTGCAAGTTCAGAGCTTGGAAGTAGCAAGCATGTTTATTTCTAAAGCACAATTCATACCAAAGAAAGTAAAAGGAAAAAAGAAGAAATCATAAAATACATGCATTTTATATTCATAGCAACCTGTTTACTGGCATCTAAACATTTAAAAAATTACATCTCAGTATTAACTGTATACATTTTATTCATGTCTTCAGAAATGTCTTCAGAACCTTTTCAGGTCTTTAGAACCTGGCCAAGAAGTCTTTAGAACTTCCGGGTCTTTAGAACTTTATTCACAAGGTATTGAGAATGTTTTCCGGTCGTAGAAGCTGACTGAGAAGTCTTTAGAACTTCCGGGTCTTTAGAACTTTATTCACAAGGTATTGAGAATGTTTTCAGGTCGTAGAAGCTGACTGAGAAGTCTTTAGAACTTTTGGGTCTTTAGAACTTTCGGGTCTTAAGAACTTTATTCAAAAGATCTGTAGAACTTTCCCAGGACTCTAAAATGTTGGAAAAAACCCTGATTGCAGAGTAAAAATAGTTTTGAAAAGGTGTGTCAAGACAACATGTGGAAGCTTTAAGATGTCCAACTGTTTCTTCTAGCGTTATTGTGATATATTAGTATATAAAGTATAAGTTATTTCTTGGTGGTTGTAGTGGCGATACAGAGTCATTGTTTGACTGTGTAGTTATGATGGTCTGCCTAATTTAGTTTTTTTTCATTAGATTGCGCACTGGACAAGAGTGCATGTGATATCTGCTTTAGGGGGTTGGTCAGCCTGTCGACCATGGCAAACAGAGTGCGGGTATTGTTGATGTTCTTGTTGATCAATCCCGATAAATGTTGCTGTCTAGCCCTGCGTAACTCAAGACTGAAGATACAAAAGCTTTGTTTATAGATGCCATAGTGCACGTACGTTCAGCTTTCCAACATTCTATTTTTAGGGTGTTTACCATCATGGGTTTCTCCATGGGGCTTTGTGTTGTTGTTTTTTAACCTTTAGCAGTGCAACACAATCCATGACATTCAATATTTTGCTATTATCCAGTGACTCTGCACTTATTGTTGGTGAGATGGCTATATGGCCTCCATAAACTGAGCATTGGTCAACATAAACATGCGGTGACCATACATATATGAAGCTCAGACAATCACTAATGCATTATCACATGCATGAAAAAAATCTACAACCAGAGGCTAGCGGAAAACCGTTTAAAGATTATTGGTGGTATATAGTATTTGGCAATGCAAGGAAATGTGCTCAGAGGTCATGAAGAGGATGCTGGCAACATTAAAAAGCTGCTTGAAAAGGAAACACATTTTCACAAGTCCCAAGATCCAAAATGAAAGATATCAGTCAGGAAAAGGGTACAAACGATTTTCCAAAGCAGCAGGTAAAACAAAGAACTAGAACTAGATACACTCAATGCTTGGTTCAGTAATGGCGTACACATATTACTCAACGGTCCGGCATGGACTGAAGGTCTGATGGCTCCTGAAATATCTCCCCTTGATAAGTAGATCAGATCCTGGTGTGCTGATTGGAATCATGAGCAGGTGTGTATGAGAACAGGACAGGATGACATAACCAAACACCACCAGACCACCACTCCCAGGTCACAAAGGGGAGCTTGTGACACCGTATTCTTCATATGTGTTGGCTATGGGGTAGGGTGGTAAGATGGAAGCCTTTTCTTATGAGGAACAACATCCAAGCCTGGCTGAAAATTGCAAAAACAAACACCAAGTCTCCGCAAAAGCATGTGGGATAATGTGTTATGTTCCAATGAAACCAGGGTTGGACTTTTTGGCCATAACTCCAAAAGGTATGTTTGTGGCAAAAACTACACTGCACATCACCCAAAGAACACTATACCCACAGTGAAGCATGGCTTCAGCAATGGCCCAGCCAGAGCCCAGACCTGAATCCAATTGAACATCTGTGTGTTATCTGAAGAGGGCTGTGCACAGGAGAGTTCCTTGCGATCTGACAGATTTGCAGCGCTTTTGCAAAGAAGAATTGGCAAAAAGTGTTTAAGGGTGTGCACACTTATGCAACCATGTTATTGTAAGGTTTTTATTTTCCTCCCTCAAAGATTTCTGTTGGTTATTCAATTGAATTGTTCACAATATATGTCACGTTAAAGTTGTAAAAAATGATTTATCTTTGTCTCATTTGTTCACATCACAACAAGTGCCATTTTACAGGGGTGTGTACACAATATATCCATTATGCATTACTACTTCAATTCAAGTTTATGCTAGAAAGTTGACTGGGAGGATACATTCAATTTTATGAAGGCAAGACTTATTGTGACTGGCCCAGGAAAGCTGTTTTTTTACCTCAAAACCAGGGCACTTGACAGGAACCTGAGACAATCCAGAGCGTACGACCTGAGACCAATGCTGTGAAAAAAATCTACAGTGAAAACTACCAACCCTCAGATGACACAAACAAATCAAAAGGTGTGGACATCAACAGACTCAGAAGATGATGAATATCCCTGTTAGGAAAGACTGTTATAGAGAACACTAGATGTATATGTGAGTGTCAAATGCCAACACAAATGTTAACAGTTAATTTATTTGGTCAAGACACAGTACTGTGTAAAAGTCTTTTTTTTATAATCGCGTTAACACAGAGAAACATTGATACAATGAAAACATACGAAAACATCTTTTTTGGTGCCATTCCCTGTGGAATGCAAAGCTGAACAAATTTGCTTCTATCATGTAATATGTTTTTTTAAGTACTTCCTGATTAATTTTTCCAAGCAAGATTGATTGAAGATGATTTAGATTTTTTACTGTCCAGCCAATCCTTATTTCAATTCTGTTTCGGTCAAGGCTTTGAGTTGGCCTTTTCAGTACTATAAGATTCACATAACCGGACTGGATAACTGGTTAATAGTATAACATCGTTGATGGTTTACACTAAATCTTTGCTACCAATTGTTTAAAAAAATACGTCTCCTGGGCTAGAGCTAAACAAAGCAAATTCTAGAGTTAAGGTAGGCCTACTTTAATCCACATACAATAAAAACAGACACAAAGAATTGCATTCTGATTCATTCAAATACATTGTAAAATATCAAAAATCAATATTTAAAAATGCATATAATTTTTTAAGTCTTTGATGTTCACAATTTCATGTAAATTTAAAACAAACAAAAAAATCAACGTCAAAACTAATTTCAGAAGGAGAGGAATGTGATAAAGCAGGAATGTGATAATATCTACAGCATTGAGAAAGGAGGTTGGTTACAAGAAAGCATTTCTTCAAAGAAAAGTAGTTTTCGTTACCCCAGTCAGATGGTCTGTGCCTATTCTTTTTTTAAAGAATAACTGCAGTGTATGCCTAAGGATTTTTTTTTTTTGGACATTTAAACTGATTATTGCTGTACATTATCAATTATGAATTCATTAATACTCTTGAGTTGTATTTGGCTGGAGTTTCCAGACAAACTAAATTGATATCCCAAGTAGTTTTCTTTTTGTGTTATGTATATTTGGCAGCTGGGCTAACTCTTACCATGTAGGAAGTCACCCACCAATAAACCTATACTTCACTAATTATAACTAAATAAATGTGTGGCTTTTGTAATCGCATTAGACTAATGTACACTGATTCCAGGTGAACATTTAGAAAATAGACAGCCAACCACATCAGTTAACCATCAGTGAATCAAGTAGCTTGAGAAATTACAAAAACATTGATTGATTAATATGAGCTTGTTATTATGGTTATAGCGGGTGGCAGGTGCACCAATAGGAACTGCTCTCAGGTGGTACAGTAGTCAAGGCATCACATCTTGGAGGAGAAAGCGACGCCAGAGGCATCTCCACGTGTGTACACTCTCACAGCATCCTGAGAGAGAGGAGGGTAGGAGACAAAGGGGAGAGACGTGACCAATCAACGAAACAGAAATTATAAAGACATTTCTGCATCGACAATTGTCACACAATGCTCAGAAATATACCTGGTTTAAAAATGGATTCATAAATGTGAATGCATTTTTGTGAAAGCCCTTTGTGACAACTGTTGATGTGAAAGGGGCTTTATAGAATCAGATTTATTCACCAAGACTGTTTTCACAGGATTTTTTTTCGGACCCCTAGCTGCAGCATTTGGAACATACATTTAGTAATGTATATTTAATCAACTTCCTAAAAACTGCATTGACCACTTGTCTCCTGACAGCTTTAAACAGTTCCACCCAGTAGCCATTGGAGAGGCCAGATTAACCCTAGTTGTTTAAATTGTAATATCTAAGATGATTAACAGGATAGTATGGAATCGATGTCCTATAAGCTGCAACCTTTACCGCAGAATTCAACCGACACCTCTGTGACCCAGTGCCAACAAAAAATACGTTGTAAGCTTCACAAGGATGGAATTGACGGCAGGGCAGCCTTTCGGAAAAAGGTGCTTGTAACCAAGACAAATAAGAAAGATGCATGGCTTAGTGAAGAAAAGAATTACATAAAAAGCACGAAAACCAGACTAACGCGCAATGGAAAAGACAATCGTTCAGCCTGTGTTCTATATCTGGACGTTTTTACGTTTGAAGAAATTTCCAAATAATGCCTTCAGTCCACAATGTCTTCTGCCAACTATTAAACACGGTGAGAGATCTGAAATGGTCAGGAGTTATTGGGTCCAATGATTGCTCTGCGTGGTCATTTAATGGTCATTTTACAGGACTAGGTGCACCCAGTTGGGCAAATGCTGTTCCCTCATGAGGTTGCAATATCTTGAAGATACATACATAAACATTGCTGATTTTTTTTATTGAACAACAGGATGACTGTCACGTCTCCAAATAAACCGGCGGTCGACGTCATCAGCCTTCTAGCTGTCTTCCCCAATTCCACACCAGGTTCCAGTTTGTCATTACCCTCGTTGTCATTCAGTGTCCATCGTTGTCCGTTGTGTACGTGTTTGTTTTATATTGTATTCGATTTTATCAACACCAATTGTGTCGACACAGTCGCTGTCCAAAGGAAATAAGAAATCAAAGGCCAGAAGTCCTTCATGTGGTTCTTAATTTTATAGACTAGAAGATGCATCACGATGACGTCAGTTGCACTTTATGGCCTCTCCAATCGCCCAGATCTGAACATTTATGGGAAGTTGTGGAGCGCAAAGTAGATTTCCATTTAATTAATCCCTAAAATAACTTGTGGTTTATCTGCTTCAGGATAAAGTGCACATCTGTGGTATTGGATGAACTGTCTAGAGGCAATAAACCTAAAAAAATCAGTGGGTGATTCACGCCTCGTGGGTGATTCTGTTGATTAATACTTAAGATATTATGTGAATATTACTAAGATTTGATGTTGAGTTTACAGACTCTTTAATTAATGTGTGCAATTTCCTCGAAGTATCCGCAATAAACAGATTCATTAATTAATTTGAATATGCTGTGATTTTTCTCTCTCCATATAAATAATGAAAATGATTTGCACACGCACCGGCAACAAATTTCAAGTGCCTTGTTGACTTACCTTGTTGTGCTCAGCTCTGTCCAGTAGTGCCTGGACCCGGTTCCCATAGTCAGGATGCACAGCCATCAAGTTCTGAACCTGGACAAACAGGATTTAGAGCATAAAGAAGGGTCAGAATAACATGTGATATCTCTGGCAGGAAGATATATGCTTTGTTAGACATTACATTGCAAGGTGACAACTATATGGAATCCACAATAAGCATGTTGTGGGAGACGTTCATTTGTACATACAAAAATGCGAGAAACTGGGGTCAGTTCTTCAATATAACTCGGTTCGGTAATTGATTTGATGCTTTTATTTATTTATAAATTCTTATTACGATATCCTTAATACCAAGAAACAGGCCAGCTTGAAACAGCTTAAAACAGGCCAGTTATTAGTCGTGCTGTGTTACAACCTCTACGTTGAAAAGTAAAACAAAAAGGAGTCCATTGTATTAATGTAAAAAAACTAAGAGACTACATCTATTCAATCAAATCTATGCATTGATTTCACACAGTCAGGAGCTAGGAGGACAGGAGGACCCAGCAGGAACCAGTAAGAAACCCTGTGAGGGGAGAACAGAACTAATTACCCCGAAAAATAAAAGGTGGAAATGTGCAGCTGATGAGTGAGGAATACCTCGGGCAGACAGCTTGGCAGATATTATGCAGGCTGGCTACTATAAAGAAAAAATATGTTCTATTTTATTGATGCATTCACATTGTTACATTGAGTCTAAGCATAGCCAAAATAGTGCAATTCAGCTCTGTATTAGATACAGTGTATAATTTGTGAGATTTTCAATTAGTTCACTAGTTTTCATGCCTCTAATGAATAAAGTTTGGGTTGCTGTCAAACGTCCTGCTCCACTAAACATGTTAGGAGGACATTACAACGTCGATACCAAAGTTGACCAATCACTGAGGAAAGGGTGTAGGTGTCATGTACATAACTTGGAGTTTGCCTCAAATTGTTGTCGTAATCCATTCTGACAGGGTTGTGACTGAAACGCATGTCCCCATAACACATGGATGCAAATGTGAACGCTGAAAAGGGGAAAAGCTTGAATGCTGCAGTCCCATAGCATTCAGACATGACTGTAGCCAGAAGGTTTTAGACGGAGAGGTGCATGTATAGTAGAGATGTATGAAATGTACATAAAAACCACCACCATGCCTGTTTGCAGCTGAAGCTGTGAGCATGGCAGTCTAGTAGGAGAGGCTCCTACGATTGGTAGGATCCAATGGTCTCTAACCACACTATCAGATGATGTACCGCGGGCGCTAAAACAAATCTGATAAACTAAAAAGCACAAGATCAACTGGAGCACAACCCAAGCAGAAACATACGCTCATGAACAATTGCTGGTAAACAATTGTTAAAAGCTGCATGACGAGGGACATGGTCTGGAACCCTAACCAGGTATGGGAGCCTTCGTCTGCTTTTTCTGGGGGGTTTCCGTCGGCAATAACCTAAAACTTAGACACATACATGTACAATGACAGTAATGAGGCTGGGGAGGACAACTAACCCAACGTTTCTGTATGAAGTCCTGGGCTTCCTTCAGGGCGCCAGCCATGTTCTGACAGAGCCTCTGGCGTTCGTCCTCTTTCAGTACCTCTGTATAGAAGGTACGCACCTGCAACAGACAACACACACAATAAATTGAACACATGCCATTTTCTTATTTGAATTGGGTGCATGAAAAGAAATGCTATAATTCAGAGCGACGAATGGAGTTTGAAACATGGCATTGGAACCTGGATTGGAACCTGGGGTTGTGGGTAAAAATGGAACTCTGACTACACAGTAGTGAGTTTGGCCTCTAAATAAGTACAGGTGTGCAATCAATTAATGAATTGGAAAATATGATCATGGATGCAAAGCTGCTTTTTACTTTCACTGGTTCTGAAGCAATTTGCTGAAGACAGTAGCACCATGATCTCTACAAATGAAAAAAAACATGTTGCCTTTGAAACTTGGCTAATAGTGAAAATATATTAGCAAGACGATGACCCCAATTAATATGATGTCTACATAGAAATGGTAATTAGTACAAGTAGTACAAAATCAACATTTGTAAATCCCTAAACTATGAATTCAATGGAAAACATGTGGTTTGATTTTAATAGGCCAAACAATAACTCCAGGGCAAATAAATGTTTTTTGAATAAAGAAAGGTACAATACGCACTCAAATCACATGGTCACGGTTTTCTTTGGTGTAGTGCGGATAAAAGCCAAATGAAAAATTTTCACGTACAATGGGTTTAAATGTCCAAAACAAACCAACAACAACGAACGTAAAACCTATAATTGAGAAATGAAAATGTGCATAACAAAGCGACTTATTAAAACATTCAGACACAGATAGCAAACCACACTCACCTCTAATACAACGTAATGTAAAACAATGCAAAGCAAATTCCCATATCCACAGTGAACTAAAATAGTCGAGCTAATCACCCAACAGAAAACAGCTGTGCCCAATGAAAAAAGAAATCATCGGAAACAGACGTGCACCCCACAAAGGATTCCCACTGGTGACACACGTTGTTGTATAAGGAAACATTCAATGACGTAATCCTTCTGGGTGAGGGTGCAAAAAGTATTGAAAATCAGGATGCTAATAATTGTTACAATGTTATAATTGAAAAAGTTGGTAATTTTGGTTTATTTCCCTGTAATTAGCAGCACATTATATTCCAATAGTTAGAAAACTACACTATATTGTAGATGAGTTAGGGTAATTTAATTGATTTTTGCTGCTTATATTTTTTAAACTGACAATCATTTTGGAGGAGACCATAGATTCATTAAACATGATGAACATCAGAATACTCGTGCACGGACACTGATGGTCCAACATGATGAAAATAAAGGTTTTTAAGTAAAAATGTGTCTTGCAAGGTTTTGCTACACCTTGAAGCCAAGCTAGTAATATATATCTACAACTTCCTTACATTTGACTAAACCAGGCAAAAATCTGTCACAGCTAATGTTCTCAAAATCTCTGATAGCTTTTAACTGCAAAAGTCAATGTTGGGCCCTGTTGGACCATCAGTGTCCGTGCATGAGTATTCACCTAATCATTGGCACATGTATTCAACAAAGAGGCCTTACCTGTGTGACATTATCGTCGTCCCCGCTGTTATAGCGGCCAACGTCTGGGGACACCTTAAACCTAGTCTCCATATGTTGGGGTTGGGTCTCAGGTGCACTGAAGCTGTTGGGGTAGTAGTTGGGAGCCCCAGCTTGGTTGTCAGACATGCACATGGGCCCGTCACGTTGGTAGTTGGCCACACGGGCCCTGTAGGGGCAGTTCACTGGCAGCTGCAGGTAATTGGCCCCCAAACGGTGGCGGTGGGTGTCTGGGTAGGAAAACAGACGCCCCTGCAACATCTTGTCAGGGCTGGGCTCAATGCCAGGGGGCATGTTGCTGGGGTCAAAGGCCAGCTGCTCAATCTCAGCAAAATAGTTGCTGGGGTTTCTGTTGAGCACCAACTTCCCCACAGGAATAAGAGGGAACTCCTTGTGGGACCACACCTGAGGAGATAACAGTTGATACTGCTTCGTTCATTGTGCTTGCTGGAGAAAAAAAGCTATTGTAAACATTCATTTATTACATAAAGTCAGGTCCAGAGAAAATTTGACACTGACACAATTTTCTAAATGTTGATTCTGTACGCCACCGCAAAACAACCAAGATGCAATTGAAGAGCAAACTTTCAGCTTTAATTCAAGGGGTTGAACAAAAATATTTTATGAATTGTTTAAGAATTGAAAACATTTTAATACACAGTCCCCTTATTACAGGGGCTCAAATTTAATTGGACAAATTAACACAATAATTTTAACACAATCAATTAACACAATCGAATAAAATGTAAACTTTTAATGCTTTAATGCTTACACTAGGAACCCATGGATGCCCTACCATCACACTGCCTCCACTGTATTTTACAGATGCTGTTGTTCCAATACCTTTTTCTCTACATCATACAGGTTGATCTTAGTTTCATCTGTCCAAAGAATGCCGTTCCAGAATCGGGCCGACTTTTTCCAGATTTCTTTTCGCAAAGTCTAATCTAGCTTTTCTATTTTTGACCCTTATGAATGGTTTGCACTTTGTGAAGTACCCTCTGTATTTACTTTTGTGAACTCTTCGCTTTATACTAGACTTGGATGATATGATATCCCTACCAATGATATGCCTACCAATGATATGCCTACCAATGATATCCCTACCAATGATATGCCTACCAATGATATCCCTACCAATGATATGCCTACCAATGATATGCCTACCAATGATATCCCTACCAATGATATCCCTACCAATGATATCCCTACCAATGATATCCCTACCAATGATATGCCTACCAATGATATCCCTACCAATGATATGCCTACCAATGATATCCCTACCAATGATATCCCTACCAATGATATCCCTACCAATGATATCCCTACCAATGATATCCCTACCAATGATATCCCTACCAATGATATCCCTACCAATGATATGCCTACCAATGATATTCCTACCAATGATATCCCTACCTCCTGGAGAGTGTTCTCCACTTGGGTGGATGTTGTGAAGGGGTTTTTCTTTACCATGGAAGGGACCCTACAATCACCCTCAGCTGTTGTATTCCGCGGACATCCAGGCCTTTTTGTGTTGCACAGAACTCTTTTCTCAGAACGGAATTGATATGCTTTTTTAAGTGACAGTGAATGTGGGAAAGATAGAGGAAAGTGTGCTGCAAAGGGCGCGTCCCGAAAACAAACCCAGACTCCAGCGATATGTGTGCGCCTGTAGACAGCGTAGAGCACTGGATTAACCCAGGCCACAAACACACAGGTGTTTTAGAAGTAAAAAATATATATATTTTGCATCTTGCGCCTGGTCTACCTCTTTTCTCACACCATTACATTCTCCTGCATCATTCAGCAAATTATATTGACCTCCATCCAACCAGGGGTGTCACATTGAACTATACTATGATCTATAGCAATGTTTCTTTATTTAGCTGCCTAAAAAAACCTAAAGAGTGGATATCAACCACATAGTGGCTTGGTGCGCAGATAACAACCTGGCCATCAATGCCAAGAAAACCAAACGGCGGAATGTGGCCAGCTACAAATTCCTGGGTGTCTAAATCTCCTAACCTGGTCCCTCAACACCACAACCCTGGTCAACAGCACCTGTACTTTTTAAGGATGCTCAAGAAAGCCCACCTCCCTACTAACATCCTGGGAAACTTCTACCGCTGCACTGTGCCACAGTCTGGTAGAACGGGTGCTCTGCGTCCGACCGTAAGTCCCTGCAGCAGGTGGTGGAACCAGCCCAGCTCATCATTGGTGCCCAGCTCTCCGCCATCAAAGACATCCAGCACAAGGGCTGTTTACTGGATGTCTTTGTGTGGCATTTACAGGGACCCCTCACACCCAAGCCATAAACTGTTGCCATCAGGCAAGCGTTACAGTTTCTTCCCTACTGCTGTTAACATACTGAACTCTGAAACCCTTCGGTAACCTTGCACTCAGAATGGTACTTATTTATTTTATCTGCCATTTGCTCAATGTACTTTTGTACCCCCATTGATACCTCTTGCCTAGATGTTGCTAACTTATTAACTTGATCTGCCATTTGCACAATGCATTCTGTTTGTACTCCTCTTGCCCTGCTAGCCTATTTATTATATTTGCCTTTTGCACAATGCTTATTGTTTGTACTATCCGTTTACCACTTGCATAGATGTTCTCCGCTGGTGTTCCCTCTGCACATTTGCAATTTGTAACATTGTTGAACTGAATACCTGCATATTTACTTATCAAGTGCACATCCTCACACTGTAATCTATATCTTTTTTCACTGCTCTTTTGCACTTCTAGTTGGATGCAAACTGCATTTTGTTGCACTGTACTTGTACTGTCCAATGACAATCAAGTTGAATATAATCAAAATCAGTCCATGATTAGAGGGCAGGAATAAATCAGGAGTATAACTGGCTTTAATATCCAAAGTGTAATACACAGTATGAGTGCTTGACGGTACCTTGGTCAAATCAAACGGGTTCCATTGGAATTTCTCAGCCTGTTCAAAGGTCATGACCTGGATGAATACGGACCAGGAAGGGAAGGTGTTGTTGGCAATGGCAGTGTAAAGGTCTCGTAGGGCATAGTCCGGGTTTGTGGAGGCCAGGTGCTCAGCTTCCTCAGGTGTTAAGTTCTTGATGCCCTGGTCGGTCTGACAGTAGAGCAGAAGAAAGATGCTTTGAGTTTATATGAACTCTGTCCCATTCTTTTTCAAAATATTCTCTCTGTCAAAAAACTTCTGTACTGGTTATAAATAGTACCCGTTTGGAAAATGTTTAATCCTCTGATCTTGGCCTGAATATTCATTTTTCTGTTAATACAGGGTCAATAGTATTCTGCCCAATTCTCTCAATTTACTGTATTAGATATGATACATTGAAATTACATTATGTCTGATATTGTATTTTATAACAAAGACACAAAACATTATTGTAAGATGAAAATGGTTTTATGTTGAGAAATGTTTGTAGTCTCAGAAATATAAATAAATATATTGCTTGTATGTACAGCTAACAACTACTTAACCCAGGGTCTGTCTTTTGTTTTATTATATTCCACATAGCGAAGGCATCAAAACTATGCGATAACACATATGGAATCATGTAGTGACCAAAAATGTGCTAAACAGATCAAAATACATTTCATATTGTAGATTCTCAAACCACCCGCCACCCGTTGTAAAGTCGACTTCTTGATCCATGTATTCGTAATACATGTCATTATGCCTGTATTATCTTTTTGACATTTTTGATTATCTAACCTTGTGGTGGAACTTGCAGTAAACAGGTTGCCCCTGGGCGTTGATCAGTTTGAAGGTGTGGGAGCCGTAGCCATTCATGTGGCGGAAGCCGTCTGGAAGACCGCGGTCGCTGAACAAGAAAGAAACCTTTACAAAGACGAGAGATAAGAACATAATTTCTTGTTGTAGCTTGCTCTCTGCGGGTTTCAGACTTGCTATCTGTAAAAGTACTTTGTGACAATGTCTTAAGTAAAAAGGGCAGAATATAATGTATTTATTGAAATACAATATTATGAACATTTATTTAGCCAGTTTAATATCAAAACGATCCCCCTGTATTTTCTGAAGGTTGAAATCAAACCAGCAGCCCGGTCTTCAAGGCTCTAGTTGACCCCACCAAACGTGGGGTTTATATTAGCATACTTTTAATCTTAAGACTTTGAAAAAATTGGTAGAACCAGGGAAGAGTGGTGATATTTGCCAGAGCAAAATAAAGTGCATACACTTTTGACCAATCACAGTATGCAGACTAAAATTCACCATGTGAAATAGCTAGGAATATAACTGAAAATTAACAAATCCAGTCTTGTTGGAGAGCAGATGAGCTGTACCTGATGCAAACACTCAGGGCGTAGGCTCCAGAAGTCCCACACCATGTCTGGGTCCTTTAAGTGAGTCTGGGGGTTGCGCTTCTGAGAGTGAACGAAGGACGGGAACTGTGCAGAAGCAAGCATATAAGGGTTCACGGACAATTATTTTTATATCTGCGGATAATTAAAAAAAAATAACCCCCATCCATTAATAAAACATAATGAATCAGGCTGTAGAATTGAGTGAGAATCTAAGTTATTGCTTCTTTGTACAGCTTAATCATACAACAAGTAGCTCAAAAACTACAAACTGCCAATTGTCCATGATGATTAATGGCTACACAGCCATAATTGAGTCCATCCCGACCTCCTCCATCACCGTCTGGTACGCTGCAGCTTCTGTCAAGGATTACGACAGATTGCAACGCATCATCCGCTTTGCAGAGCAGACCATTGGATGTAAGCTGCCGTCCCTCAGAAATCTGTTCAAAGCCAGACCACTAACGAGGACAGCAAAGATAGAGGCAGACCCCTCACATCCGGGTAACGGTGATTCAGAACTCTCCCCTCTGGCAGATGGCTGAGGTCTATTAAGACCAAAACATCTCACCATAAGAACAGCTTCTTCCCATAACAGTGAGTGTAAGGAATATGCCTCTAGCACTAGACTAAGACAAATTCTGGTTGTGGATTACCGGCAGTGTCCAGCAGAGGGCAGTACAAAATGTTTCAGCACTGTCCAGGCAGGGACAGGTTTGTTAATTTTAGCGACCAAATCACAGCTTTGTTTAGGAGCCCCAAGATAAATATTACACCAGTATCTGCCAAAATCTGGGATACAGAATTGTCAGTTTACTTATGTTTGCTTTTGAAAATATGTATATTTTTATCTCAGATTTCTTTGCAATGTTACTCCAAAATTCCCTTTTATCTTTTTTTCATTTCCTTTGATATCCACTAGGATACAAGCGCTGCAATGTTCTAGTTTCACTGATAGAAACTGGCTTACCTGGCTGCTATGGAGATACAAATATGTTAAGATGCACGTAGAATCAAAGATAGAAGTGGAGACATTGTGTGTGTGTGTGGTGTATCAACTTGAACCTGTGTGAAAACATTTGTTTATGCCATTATGTGTATATAATTTATATGAGTTGTAGTAGTCAGTTCCAAATTTGTGCAATTCTACTTTTTATAGCTGTAGGATTTTGTTCAGGATTGCTTTGTCTCACGATGCCCTATCAACTCCTTGTGCCGATTTATATACCACAAGCCTTTACTAAAATGTGCTCAAACTCACCAGCATGGCGTCCCTGATAAAGAATATGGGCGTGTTGTTGCCAGTAAGGTCCCAGTTGCCATCTTCAGTGTAGAACTTGACTGCAAAGCCTCGTGGATCTCTAACAGTGTCTGCTGAACCTGATTCCCCAGCTACAAGACATTTTTACAGAATTAACAACATTTTTCAGTGACTATTTATTATTGTTTTTATTTATTTATTATTCCGTGCAATATTGATAATCTTCAGTCAACAGTATAATAGCCAATATGATTGACAACCAAGGTAAAGTGGAGCACTAAACACAGGTACTGAGCCATAATGAAGGCCACAAAAATGCTATAAAAACAATATTCTGGAGTGACATTGGAACAAGGCAATGTTCTTGAGCAAATTCAATGTTGCTTTGACCTTGGGGTTGGGGTTATTGTCCTGATAATAGTTTTGGTCAGGGTTTTAGTACTTTGGCATGGCATGATATATTGATATATTACTGTGAAGGTTTTCTAGGAGGCTAATAGTTTTGGTCAGGGTTTTAGTACTTTGGCATGGCATGATATATTGATATATTACTGTGAAGGTTTTCTAGGAGGCTAATAGTTTTGGTCAGGGTTTTAGTCTTTTGGCATGGCATGATATATTGATATATTACTGTGAAGGTTTTCTAGGAGGCTAATAGTTTCACAGATTTTGTTTACTTAAAATGTGTCTGTTGTTTGGACACCGAGTTAGTGAAGTTCTTGTGACACAGCAGTTTTACCTCTCAGAGGTTTTACATCAGGAATAATGATGGACACTTGTGCGTCAAGGTTACTACACTCCAGACTGGCTAACATCAACACCCTCAGTCATGTAGGCACTGCTATTATCTCACGGGGTGCTTACATAACCAATGTTTGGCTTGCGTTCCAGCCATCTGCTAGCTAGTCAGTCAGCCCTGTTATAAAAGCATTACATTACAAAAACATTTCACCATGTATGCCACATTTGAGTTCCTAAAACTAAATCGAAAGTATGTAGTTTTATAGTAGGTCAATATATTTTCAAATAGCAGCCTTTTGTTAAGCCAGCAAAAATAATGACAATAAAAAAAAAATTATAATAAATAAATTCATTATTCATTATTATTTTGTATTTCAACATTTCTCAGACTGAACAGTTATTGTGAAGGAGTTAGGTGTCTTACCCACAGTGGAGAAGCGCATGGCGATCGGTGTGGTTTTGCCAACATGCCCAAACACCTTGGCCTTGCAGTAACGAGAGATGTCGTGTGTCACCTTAAAGTACCCGAACGCTCCTGTAGAGGAAGAGGTGGTCCTTTACTAACACATTTTAGGTTAGTTTGTACGGGCTAAACAAGTACATGCGTGGTATTGATCAAAAAATGCAAATGCAAACTCTAGGCTAAATTTAAATATTGCTTCAATAATGCGTTTGGCACAGTAGGAAATATTGTATCACATTTTTGATTGTGGAACACAAAGGTAAGCAGTTTAAAAAACATGTAATATTAGACAAAACAAGTTATTTAGAACTTACACACTGCTTGAAGAATTCAACGAGATGACGTTCACAAGACTATATTTACCATATGTCGTAAGAGCACGCTAAATGTTCCCTTTTTTATATGAGTTGGTGAATGCATGGAAATAATCTTGTAAGCTACGAGGCAATCCACAAACAGACAAAGAATGGCGCTGTGGTACAGTGATACACCGAACGGCATCTTGGAATGCACAACTTAATGGCGGATTGTTGCAGAAAACTGCCACATAAGTTCCACTACTGACATTTTTAAAACTAGAAAAGGCAGCTCTGGTGGGAATGTGTTCACCTAAACTGGGCAGTTGAGGATTGGAAAAAATCCCCTGGTTCACTGAATCTTGGTATTTGTTATATTATGTGGATTGCAGTGTCATGTTTTGGCAGACTCCGTAGACCGGGAGCTTATTCATGGATAAAGTAACCTTTGTCACATTGATACAAGACAAAACTTATTGTCTCAAAATGGAACTTCACTACAGGTTTAGTGTGCTTAAGCAGTCCACAGATTTGAACCTAATAGAGTATCTTCGGTATGAGATGGAAAATGCTTTTGATGACATTAATCGAACACCTTCCAATTGGCCACAACTGCTTTACCCTCCTGTAGTTTCAGCCAACAACACAGACCGGAGAGTAGCTTCCTGTTGGTATTTTGAGTAGTTATCCCTCACTTTCATGTGCATGTGCCGATGGAACTAGTACATGAGGCTTCAATCAAGAAATAACAAAACTGTGTTGTATCTTCTATATATTGATTCTGAAAAATTCGGTTTATTGAATGAATCGGCAGTTTAATGCTGGACACTCACCGCCTCCTTTGGCATGCACCACCCTCTCTGGGATGCGCTCGCGGTCAAAGTGGGCCATCTCATCTATGAACGGGGTGTCCTGCACCAGGAGAGGACCCCGGGGACCAGCAGTCATTAAATTCAGCTTGTCCCCTACCGGCTGACCGGCTCCAGTGGTCAGGTTGTCTGGTTTCTGAAGGAGAAAGCAATGACATAAATGTAATTGACATTCCATTCGCTACGAATGTAATATATGGGTAACATTTGGAAAAAATGAGCTTTGCATTGGAAACTTTCAATGATTATGAATTTGAATCATGCAGTATCTAGATGATTTGAATAATTTAATATTCATACCATTAATGTTTTATACTACAAGCTATTAAACAGTTAACACTTCACATTTCTTATTAGCTATCTCGTTTCATTTTTGACCGATAACTAGCGTACCAGAGCAAAAATATGTGTATTTTTGTATTTAACCAGGTAGACTGATTGAGAACAATTTCTTATTTGCAACGGCGACCTGGGGAGCTGGGGATTGAACCCAGGACATCATGCATACAGAGCGTGCACTCTACCACTGAGTTACATAAACTTCTAAAGCAATGATTAGATAACCATGAGTCCACAAGGCTAAAGATCAGTTAGACAATGAACTTCAGCTTGTGCTCATTTTTAAAATAAATAAACAAGGTCCACTTCTCCCAGTATTTGCAAAAAACTATTAGTCTAATAAAATGTCAACAGGGATGGTGGGTAGCCTAGTCAAGAACCTTGGGCCAGTAAAGGAACAGTCTCTGGATCTAATCTCCAAGGTGAATAACCATGTGGTTCTGTTTCTGAGCGAGATACTTTGCAGTAATTGCTCCTGAGGTGTTGTTAAAAATACAAAGTCTGTCTTTGAAAAACTTGCCTGGTAAATTAATGCCAAACGAGGTAACATGAGAAAAGTCAACTTGTGCCTATAACTTGGTCTCATTAACAACTTTAGCAAGTTAAGAGGATTTTGCAAAAATTAAGTGCCCCATCCTTCAATTTTGTCTTTCCGAAACAATAATAAAAGTGTAATCACAAAAAACTGTGGAATCATGTCAAATTTGAATAGGATTACAAATAAAATAAATGCAATAATAGTATATATTAGCTTTCTTACAATAAGCTGTGCATGTGTTAGACCAAATTGCATTGAGCCTATAGTGATATGTACCTGACAGTGAAAATAGATTGCATGTTTCATTCTGTATGCATCAGTTATAATTATTTTTTTTTTTTTTAAACCAAACAAGTTAATTAAAGTGAATTAAACATATTTTGTAATTCTGCACTTCCTAGCTACTTTAAAAAAGGAATGCAGTCAGTTTGTTTGTTTGTTTGTTTATTAAACCTTTATTTAACAACCTCATTGAGATTAAAATCTCATTACCAAGAGCATTTTGGCCAAGATAGGCAGCAGTATATCGTAACACATAGTTGCAAAACACAATACAAAGAGTACAAGTATCATATAATAATATAAAAAACTAAATTCAAAACATTGACCTATAATGGAATAATAGCACTGTGGCTTTAAGTGCTCATTTAGATATCAGTAGTGTCAGCTGGCAGACTAATTCCTGACGCGTCATACAAATAAAATAATTATATTATTCAGGCTTTGGAACTGGATAGTAAATGGTTCAGTAGATTTAATTAACTGCTACTTAATCAGCAAAATACTATACTAAGTTATGGCGGTGCAAATTTTATCCTGGACAACGTCTCACCGCTTTCTCAATTATATTATTATAATATAATTATAGAAAAGAACAAACCTTAGAGCTTCGTTCCTCTTTCCATAACTTCATTTGATCAGTTGCTTTACCTCTATCATCAGCCATCTTAAAATCAGTGTTGAACCAAGGTTGTATAGAAATGTATCTAGCTAGTTATCTTTCTGTGTGGGGAAGAAGTACACTCCTTTATGTGCCTTGAATTCCCAACTGCTAATATGTGATTGGCTACTCATTCATCAACTGACCAATTTTCCGACCAAAGTCAAAACGAGAGAAAATCGTCTACTAAAGCAAAAGTATTCCAGGTCATAAGTCAATCAGGCAAGTTGTTGCGTTTCTTTTATTTCAAACAATGTTCACACGATATATTATCCGATGGCACATCCATAATACGGGCTAAACAAGTACATGCGTGGTATTGATCAAAAAATGCAAATGCAAACTCTAGGCTAAATTAAAATATTGCTTCAATAATGCGTTTGGCACAGTAGGAAATATTGTATCACATTTTTGATTGTGGAACACAAAGAGGTGTCAGAGAGTGTAGAGCAATGTTACCCAGATGCAGCATTTAAAGCGTTTTGCTAGAAAACAAACTGAGGTTATTTGAGTGACAATACTGTTAAATAGTGCCGTAGAAATACATTCAGGTTAGTTCTGTAGAGAGAATGGGTCCAATGTGTTAAAAATCACATTCGGCAGTTAACAACAGCAACTTGACCTGTTTTTATACAATGCAGGGGAAGGTCAGGGTGTACATTCTGTTCTATACAAATATTATTGCCAAGCTGTTGCACAAAGTAAATATACATATTCTTTGCAGTGCCTTCAAAATGCAACCAAGAGAAATACTAGTTACATCCAAGTCAACAGTTCCCGTTGTCAAGTTCAACATTTCTAAAGACATTTCTTTTTTTTTGCTTTTGATTTGAGGCTCTTACTCTGAAAGAGTCCAAACGTTTATATTTAGCAAACACAGGGTGAATGGGGTAAATCCAGACTCAGGCTCGGAGTCAAACTGACCTCTACATATCCACATTGATACACATTCATAAGCAAAAAATACATCGATCTACTGAATTATAGAATAAGTATTTACCTGATAAAAGATTTTCGTTTAAATGTATGAATCATATTTGGATTATTATGAGTGATGTGAGAAAAACAACCAAATACAGTAGTTGTACAATATTTACATCCTTTACACAGTTTTTTATTAGAATGACACTGCAACGTGTATTGCATTTATCATGTAACAAATAGTACAACTCAATAAAGGGCAGGCTTGGGGAACCCTGTTACAATTGCTACAAATTACAATTGATATCACCTGGATTTGAGAACCTGGATTTTAAAAACCACAAGAAGATATATGATACATACCAGAACCCATACTAAAAGTGTATCACTCACATTTTACAAATGATTACAAGCAAATCTGATAAAGCTACACCACACCACCTTCCAATTAGTCCTTCATACCACGTGCTGTAGAGTAGGTCGGGCTTCAAAAGACAAATGACTAGTTTCCTAAAAAAATAAGCTGTTAACCCGTTCGTTTTTAATCTCCATATTTGTCTAAACAGTAAGATAGTACGACAATAGGCACCATGCAAACAGGAATCTAATTAGTTCAGTTTGAGAAGTGCAAAATCCCTACTTAAAAATCGACCGAGCTTACTGTCATGTTATCTCGCGAACGGAGTGAATTGAAATGGAACTGAGCCCGACCCTGTCGTCTGGATGTGTGATACGGGGGGGAACTAGGTCCTCCTCAGGGGGTGCCACATGGACACGGGTTTCCTCAGTGTGGCCAACATCTGGTTCCAGTGGGTGATGCCCATGCCGCTCGCCTCAGGCCCAATGATCACGTGACCCACGTTCTCGCCCCGGCCGTCGTCGGTGCCTTCTGCCACCGTTATCCTCAGTGAAAGATCCTGAAGACGGAGAACAATGTCAATTTAAAAATAACACCGCCAATCACCACACTGCGAGAGGAGGACGGTTTAGACTTTTTTCAGATTAAAAATACATTTCTGATTAAGGTCTGCCTCTGTTTGTGGAGTAAAATGTAAACGTCTCTCTGTGCTTCCATTTGTGGTTCCCAACTCCTCAACTACAGAACAGTACAGATTGCAATTGTAACACCTAATTGTCGTCCAATTATGTATCTGTCCTCAAATTTTCAGGCCTACATTTGGTATATTTGCCAGGTCTACAACCAAAATGTGTTCTGATGAATGTGCTCAAGGACCAGGTTTAGGAACAACTGTGCTGTAAACAATGTAACACTGCTTGCTTAGCAAGGAACACTCATATCAATTTGAAGGGAACCTGGCTTAAACATGGAATCTCCTGTTCACAAAAACATGGGAATAAAGATTACCAAGGGTCTCTAGCGGGAGTATATTTCACCTATCGTGTAGTAACAGCCACGAGCCCAGAATAGTACAGAATAGTATACAATAGTACTCCTCTTATCGCTCGTACCTAAGTATGCAAGATTTGATCACTATAGTTGATTGTCCATTTTTTGGACTCATTCAATAAAAGCACCTTTTAGTACACCAAATAGTCAACAGGGAAGCCTATGTGAGCCATTATACTAGTAATAATAATCCAAATAATAATAACATTAATAAGTGTTCCTCAAAATTCTGCCACAGTTTAGAGCATTTGAATGCTTCAGTGTTTGTCGTCACCGGCCTTGTAGCCTTCTAGCCACGCTGCTGCTCCCATCACCTCATTGTCTTGTCTCGTCATTACACACACCTGGTGTGCATTGCTGCATTAGGGGATGTGTTTGGTTCCCTGTGTTTGGTTGTGTCTTTGTTCTCCTGTGTATCAGAGGTCGCTTGTTTGATCCTGTTGGATTAATTCTCAATCTGCGCTGTGTTAGCTGAGTTAGGGAGTGATAAATCTATCGTTCTGTTCTTGAGTGAAACAGTTTCCCTAAGTTGTCTCCTAAACGACTATAATGTAGATATTTCGGGCGGCTAGCTGATAAAAAAAAATGCTTCAAGCTATCTTTTTACTGCAGTAGTGTCATCAAGTTCTATTGTCACCTGTAAAACAATAGCAGGCACAGAGAAGATCATGGCTTCATTGAAGATGGGGTTGGTGTCATCTCTTTTCATGGAGGTCTTTTTCTTGCTAATCTTCTTGCCATCTTGTAAAAGGTACACTTTGACAAAGGGATCTATCAATAGAGAAATAATGATTGTTTGCACATTGTTTGCATACTTAATACAAGAGACTAAAGTTGAAAACAACATGTTTGCTAATTGAAACTAGATATTTACAAGCATATTAGCATAAGGAAGGAACAAATAGGGGAAATTATTCATCAATAAAAACTGTCCTCCTTTTTGAGTCTTTCAGTCATGCACTTTAGTGATTTGTTGGAAAATCACTTAGGAAAAAAGTTTGACTGTGTTAAAAACACTGATATGCGAAGCCTTGGTCACCCAACACCATGTTGCCAGTTTGTGGTTTGTCCTTCCTCTGAACACTTCAGTAGGTACACCGCTGACCAGAATCACCACACAAGCCTTGCCATTCCAAAGATGCCCTGACTCAGCCATGTGGCTTTAACAATTTAGCCCATACCATCCAATAAACACAGGCCTAGTTTAGGATATGATAAACGTTTCATAATCTTTTACATTTTGGCTCATCAGAGTATATTATTGTTATTTTTTTTTCGAGCTTAGCAATGGCAACATATATCAATAACCAGAACAGATAAGTGTGTACAATAGTGTCACCTGCAGTGGATTTGTCATTGCTCCACACCAGATTCTTGGCTTTGGCCACCACCACCGTAAGGCGCTCGGCAGTTGGCAAGTAGCTGAGAGATAAAAGTATCTCCCCAACTGCGTCCACAGCCTGTAGACAAACACAAAGAGGCAATTATTGCACACTGCACAGAAATTAAAATGTACAGCACAATATGACCCCATGGTTTAATTATAGTTATCGGAAAATTCAACTAAGGAAATGGAGCTGTTTATCAGCAAAAAGACACAAATGTCCATGTTTCATATTTGTTTTTCCCACTGTTTCTCCTTTTTTGCTCCTGCCACTGGCAGCTTCGGAAAATAATGGGGAAAGATAGTTGGAACGGCCGGGGATATGTAAAATAGGCAGTGGGACAGACTTCAATCCACGCTGCCACTGAGGCGTACGCGGCAGTGGGAAGCCCCCGACTGTAGGCCGTAAGACCCCTGCAGTAATGCTGTAGTCAACCCTAAAGTGCTGATTTTACCTTATTAACATCCTGCAGGTAGAGCCAAGCATTGAAGGGTCTGATTGAAAGGTCCAGGTCAGACAGCTTGAGTTCTGCCAGGCCGGCGCTGATGTTCCTCTCCTCTGCGTCAATGCCAAACGCGGCAAAGCGCAGGCTGTTCTCATCCAGGCAAGACGGATCCAGGGGTATGGAGAAGCGTTCGTCGAACACGACCGTGAAGGCATTTCTCTGGGCCTAAATTACAATCCAAACATCTTAGTGAGCTAGTTCATCCTGACTTGGGTTTACTGTCTGTCAAAAGACACAATGAAAGAAGCCTGCCAGTTTGTCTATGAACATTACCACCACGCAAACTATTCAATTATGTAAATACATGAAGTCTGTTGTTATTTTGTTTAAATGACAAGTCATGTAAATGTGAAAATTATACAAATGTTACTAATTGCTTTGAAATAAAGTAAAGTTAATTTGCTCAAAAAGTGAAAGGAATTTGATATTCAGTACATTCCATTTTATCATAAAAGTTCACAATAGTTAGATATTCAATTGCCATTTGCTGAAACTAAGCACCTAACTGTATTCAGCAAAAAAGTAAAATTTTGACCTTTATATCTAACATAGAAACTCTCAAACTAACCACTCAATTGTATAGGAACAATAAACACATTCTCCACCGTCTGTAATTTCTTCTGAATGTGTTCCTGCTACTGAAATGTGTCAGTGCAACATGGATTGATGCAGCAAGGTAGCAGTTATGGTGTTATACCACTGCGTGATAGAAAATAGTCCTTTGCTGTGCCTCAAACCTACTCTAAGATGCCTTAGAGACCTGGCACAGCAATTCAACTGCACTTTCCCACCGGACTAAAAGAGGGATGGCCCGTTGAGCAGGAGGCTCAGGACTTCAACTCAAGACAATTGCTTTTCTCTTAGGCTCCAGGCGGGTCTGATGACATTAACACGTTATTTTCTTAACAAGTAAGTAATCCAAATAGTAATATGCTTCTCCATCGTATCTGCCCAATGGTGATTTGGACATTTTTCTACAAAGTGCAGTCCCAGAAATGTTTGAGTCATCAATCTTCAGGGAAAGATATAATAGAATTATTAAGCAAAGCCTAAATTAAACATACAGGGCTCAATGCCCACATCCCGCTTACCCTGGTGATGCCGACATTCAGCTCCTCAGGAACCAAAGTGACCCGGATGAAGCAACCGGGGAAGTCCCCCTCCTCTTTCTCCAGCAGGTCCTTGCCCTGGTGCAGGGCGATGTGGAGCACGCCGAAACCAGGCCCGGGTCGGGCTTCGTATTCCAGGGTCACCTCCAGCTGACCCACGGTGAAGTCGTGTCCGAAGTTGTTGGCGATGGAGGACACGGAGCAGAGCGAATCGGCCGACACGGAGCGCTTGAGGGGCACCATCCCACCGGCGGGGTCCATCAGGTCCCTGCTCATCAGCTCCAGGTGGCCCAGGTCCCTCAGCCCATCCGGGGTGTCTCCCAGCTGAAGGCTTGGCTTACGGCTCAGATTGGTGGAGGCCGAGGCCCGTCGGTGGTTGTTGGCGACGACTCTCTGAGTTAGAAACAATTACACAAATTAAACCTCCGATAACTCTGATCATTTGGTAACGTTTTATTCATAGGGGACAGTGGACAAGTTGGAACATGCTGCTGCGGCTGCGTCCCAAACATTTTTGTTATCTTTTTTAAATAAATAAACAGTTGTTGGTGTTTTATAATAAGTTGATATAATAAGCTGAGTTGAATAGGCCAAATGCTTCATCTCTGCTTACAAGAGGATACAACAGGACAAAACATCAGCTTTTACATAAAAAGGGAATTGTACACATTTCTAAGCGACTCTTTAACATCTTAGTGTGTAAATATATGCTGAGGGGCTTTAAGTCACTTTATCTAGGTGAGAAGCTATATATTAAAGAAGCAATCTAGCAATAAATGTATTTTTAAATGGATACATATCATATAATTTGACTGCTTTGTGTAGCATAAATGTCCTACGACAAAGTGTTAGTATTTTCAACATTGGGCCTGCCATGGAAATTAAAATCAAGTTGTACCTTTTGCCGCACCTCCGAGAAGGAGTTGCCATATTTGTCTTGTAAATAGCGGTAGTCAAAGTTTGGGAAGGGAGAAGGTGCAGGGAAGGTGCCAGACTTCCATAACTTCCAGAGGTTGACTCCTGCCACCGCCAACAGCAGGAGGAACCCGGAAACAAACACTCCTAACTCCCACGTAGGAGGGGCTCGGACCACTGAGGGGGAAGGGGGGTTGTAAAGCAATGCTTATTGATCGATTATTACACAAAACACAGCTACATATCACATTCAAAAAACACCTTCAAATAACACCTTAAAACCATTCATTATTATACGATGAGTTTTTATCGATTACAAGAAAACATTCTCGTTGACCACTTTTTTAGTTATCTTATCTCACAGAGCGCTAACTTATTTTAAATGTCCATAAAACAGAAGATCTTTTTCAAAGATAAATCCGGGCCAATTATGGCCACATCTTGAGCTTTTGAAGGAGATGTCAATGACTTCAATACGTTTCTGTGTTTTTCTCAGGGAGACAGCCACCAACACACACTATGGGACTGAACAGGATGAAATATAAAAGGCGGACGGGGCATCGTGGGGTCACAGAGACACGGGCGAACTCACCGCTGATATGGTAGTCCGAAATATCCTCGCCATGCGCTGAGGACATTGTGCAGCCGCCAACCTGAAAACAGAAGACCGATATTTTGTTATTTTTTTTAAGGACAAGTGTATATTGAATAATGAATGGATAAGGAACTAAAATGCCTTTGGTCACATTTATCTTGCACTTCACTGTATGCATAAATATTACAGTGACTTATGACACAGTACAGGAAATGAATCAAAAAATTAATGATGTTATCAGAGATTTGTGCAGAAAACTAACATTATGTTCCGCCGAAAGCTAATACAGTTTCCAGAAAACTCTAAACCCGCCGGGGTGTGGACTCAAAACCCGCCGGGGTGTGGACTCTAAACCCGTCGGGGCGTGGACTCTAAACCCTTCGGGGCGTGGACTCTAAATCCGTCGGGGCATGGACTCTAAACCTGCCGGGGCGTGGACTCTAAACCCATCGGGATGTGGACTCTAAACCCGCCGAGGCGTGGACTCTAAACCCGTCGGGGCGTGGACTCAAAACCTGCCGGGGTATCCGCCGGGGTGTCCTGTGGTATATGGCACCAAGACATTAGTAACAGACCCCTGAAGGTGTCCTGTGGTATCTGGCACCAAGACGTTAGTAACAGATCCCTGAAGGTGTCCTGTGGTATCTAGCACCAATACATTAGTAACAGATCCCTGAAGGTGCCCTGTGGTATCTGGCACCAAGACGTTAGTAACAGATCCCTGAAGGTGTCCTGTGGTATATGGCACCAAGACATTAGGAACAGATCCCTGAAGGTGTCCTGTGGTATCTGGCACCAAGACATTAGTAACAGATCCCTGAATGTGTCCTGTGGTATCTGGCAGCAAGACATTAGTAACAGATCCCTGAAGGTGCCCTGTGGTATCTGGCACCAAGACATTAGTAACAGACCCCTGAAGGTGTCCTGTGGTATATGGCACCAAGACATTAGTAACAGACCCCTGAAGGTGTCCTGTGTTATCTGGCACCAAGACATTAGCAACAGATCCCTGAAGGTGTCCTGTGGTATCTGGCACCAAGACATTAGTAACAGATCCCTGAAGGTGTCCTGTGGTATCTGGCACCAAGACATTAGTTACAGACCCCTGAAAGTGTCCTGTTTTATCTGGCAGCAAGACATTAGTAACAGATCCCTGAAAGTGTCCTGTGGTATCTGGCACCAAGACATTGGTAACAGACCCCTGAAGGTGTCTTGTGTTATCTGGCACCAAGACATTGGTAACAAACCCCTGAAGGTGTCCTGTGGTATCTGGCACCAAGACATTAGTAACAGACCCCTGAAGGTGTCCTGTGGTATCTAGCACAAAGACATTAGTAACAAACCCTTGAAGATGCCCTGTGGTATCTGGCACCAAGACATTAGTAACAGACCCCTGAAGGTGCCGTGGTATCTGGCACCAAGACATTAGTAACAGACCCCTGAAAGTGTCCTGTGGTATCTGGCACAAAGACATTAGTAACAGACCCCTGAAGGTGTCCTGTGGTATCTGGCACCAAGACATCAGTAACAAATCCCTGAAGGTGTCCTGTGGTATCTGTCACCAAGACATTAGTAACAGACCCCTGAAGGTGTCCCGTGGTATCTGTCACCAAGACATTAGTAACAGACCCCTGAAGGTGTCCCGTGGTATCTGGCACCAAGACATTAGTAACAGATCCCTGAATGTGTCCTGTGGTATCTGGCAGCAAGACATTAGTAACAGACCCCTGAAGGTGTCCTGTGGTATATGGCACCAAGACATTAGTAACAGACCCCTGAAGGTGTCCTGTGTTATCTGGCACCAAGACATTAGCAACAGATCCCTGAAGGTGTCCTGTGGTATCTGGCACCAAGACATTAGTAACAGATCCCTGAAGGTGTCCTGTGGTATCTGGCACCAAGACATTAGTTACAGACCCCTGAAAGTGTCCTGTTTTATCTGGCAGCAAGACATTAGTAACAGATCCCTGAAAGTGTCCTGTGGTATCTGGCACCAAGACATTGGTAACAGACCCCTGAAGGTGTCTTGTGGTATCTGGCACCAAGACATTGGTAACAAACCCCTGAAGGTGTCCTGTGGTATCTGGCACCAAGACATTAGTAACAGACCCCTGAAGGTGTCCTGTGGTATCTAGCACAAAGACATTAGTAACAAACCCTTGAAGATGCCCTGTGGTATCTGGCACCAAGACATTAGTAACAGACCCCTGAAGGTGCCGTGGTATCTGGCACCAAGACATTAGTAACAGACCCCTGAAAGTGTCCTGTGGTATCTGGCACAAAGACATTAGTAACAGACCCCTGAAGGTGTCCTGTGGTATCTGGCACCAAGACATCAGTAACAAATCCCTGAAGGTGTCCTGTGGTATCTGGCACCAAGACATTAGTAACAGACACCTGAAAGTGTCCTGTGGTATCTGTCACCAAGACATTAGTAACAGACCCCTGAAGGTGTCCCGTGGTATCTGGCACCAAGACATTAGTAACAGACCCCTGAAGGTGTCCTGTGGTATCTGGCACCAAGCCATTAGTAACAGACCCCTGAAGGTGTCCTGTGGTATCTGGCACCAAGACATTTGCAACAGATCCCTGAAGGTGTCCTGTGGTATCTGGCACCAAGACATTAGTAACAGACACCTGAAAGTGTCCTGTGGTATCTGGCACCAAGACATTAGTAACAAATCCCTGAAGGTGTCCTGTGGTATCTGTCACCAAGACATTAGTAACAGACCCCTGAAAGTGTCCCGTGGTATCTGGCACCAAGACATTAGTAACAGACCCCTGAAGGTGTCCTGTGGTATCTGGCACCAAGACATTAGTAACAGACCCCTGAAGGTGTCCTGTGGTATCTGGCACCAAGCCATTAGTAACAGACCCCTGAAGGTGTCCTGTGGTATCTGGCACCAAGACATTAGTAACAGACCCCTGAAGGTGTCCTGTGGTATCTGGCACCAAGCCATTAGTAACAGACCCCTGAAGGTGTCCTGTGGTATCTGGCACCAAGACATTTGCAACAGATCCCTGAAGGTGTCCTGTGGTATCTGGCACCAAGACATTAGTAACAGATCCCTGAAGGTGCCATGTGGTATCTGGCACCAAGACATTAGTAACAGACCCCTGAAGGTGTCCTGTGGTATCTGGCACCAAGACATCAGCACCACAGTGCCCTTGGCATCACACCACATTTAAATTACAAACTCGTCAGACCTGGCAACCTTCTCCCCCAGCTCCAAGGTCCGGTTCTGACACGCATGTGCCTATTGTATGCACTTGGTGGACCGTTCAGCACCCCACCCCCACCCCCCATGTTCAGCAGAGTGCGCTGTGCTGTGACACATTTCACCTGTAACCATCATTCAATTGTTACGTGACTTGTGTTGACAGTCGACCACTGCTGACACACAACAAGCCATTTCAGTGATGCTCTGACCCAGTTGTCTGGCTATAACAATTTGGCCCTTGTCAAAGTCGTTCAGGTTGCTTTCCCTCCTGCCCATTTATCCAGCATCCAACACGTTTACGACAAGAAATCATTGTTCGCTTACCAATAAATATACCCGGTTCTTAACATGTGCCCTTGTTAGAAGACGGCCAGTGTTATTCACTTCCCCTGTTCGTGGTAATAAAATTTGGTTTGTTAGTGTATTTCACAGAAATAGGACAACTGGCTGTGTATATCTATGGCTTAAAAGGATTTTTAAATGTCAGTGTCTCTTAAAAAATACTTTAATTTACGTCTTATGTACCTGTCATGAAGCCTCTATTACAATAGCAGTAACTCAGACCTTGTCCCCTGCAAATGCTGTTTTTGGTAAACTGAGCTTATCATTTTATAATCTTGAATCATACATTCTTCACCATTTTACAAAAAATGCAAAAATGTCAGGCTCAGCATGAGTCATTCAGTCCAACCCCCCCACCTTCCTTCCTTTTTTGGAAGCTCCCTGAAACTCCACCTAAACCGAGGCTTAAACTAAGTGGGAACATTACACTAATGACATCGAATGGGGGAAATCACTCAATTCTGCCGGGCGGTTTGTAAACGCGGGTCAACACAATTAAATTGGCCGGCGCAGTGCAGGTCCTGAGACAGCTGCTGAAATTCCATTAGCGGGGTCCTACTGTAGCAGAGAAAGAGAGAGAGAGACGAGACTACCAGCTCTGCAAAGTAGAGACTGCAGCCTGCTTTCTCATTTCAGCTCCAGTCCGGCCTCTATCACTGTCACATCCTTGTCCCTCCCCCTCACACAGCGACACGGTTACTGAGGAGCTAGCCCGGCTAGCTCACGAACTGATTGGAAATAGACTACTAGACTAGAATAATTCACCGTCGTAGAAGCCTCCTTTCACGTGGTGGGTTGGGGATGTATGGAGGGGTTGGTAGAGATAAGACAAGGTATTTTTTCTCTCTCCGTAATGACACATCAGAGTGGTGGTGGTGTTAAGTATGAGAACGAACGAGAGGAACCGAGCTAAAAAGTGAGCACTGGAAAGTGAAAGGCTAAAAGCTCTTTTGTCGACAGATCTGATTAAAGAACGACACAAAGATAAGGAATATGAGGTCTCCTCACACTGTAATTTGGTGCAGAGCATAGATGGGCATCTATTGAATTTCAATTTCCCGTCACAATGACCTTGTCAAGATTACAAAAACAACTATTGATTTTGCAGACAGCCACCGAACATGGCGGCGATTAAGTGTGTATTTTTCTCAAAACCAGGAGGTCTGTCGGAGTGACAGTTTACTAGTCGAAAGCAGCTCGGTTAAAAGAGGTATAATAACCGTGAATACATTTTGGGGAATTAGCACAAGACTCTTTATCTGATACAACTCAGAAATCAGATCAGAAAAGTGTTTATTCGCCATGAATGTGTGAACAGACAGGAAGGTGTGTACATAAAACATATGTTGAACAATATAAAATGTATATGAACAATATATATTATACTAAGGGGGTGAAGGGGTATAGGGATAGTAATATACAAAATACTATACAGAATACGGATTAGTATTGTAGTGCAATAGTGCAAATATTGTAAATGTTGTGGTGGAAAATCTAGCAATGTGCTAATGGAATGGATAAGAGTTCACGGCTCATATTTAAGTATCACTTTTATTGAGCTATCAATGCATCATGGTCATAAACTTGACTTGTGATGTCATAATACACATTCATGACATGTATGGCTGATCGCATATCATGATTGCGCGTACGGCTGTTGTTTAGTACCCAGTATCTCTGTTCAATTCCACTGGCATCTGCTACGGTTTCAATTAACGGCTGACCAATCAAATAGTTATCAATTCATGTGTTACAATGCAATGCCACCTAGCTAATACAATATCAAGCAGAAACTCTTAAACTGGATAATTAGATTAAAAAATATGATTAATACTTCTCAAAACAAAACCAATAAAAAACACTAAAATAAGGACGAAATCCAAGTAGGACAACAGTTAAAAATCTGAACCAATGATTCACGGACTTCATTTGTCTCTAGCAATGTAAAGAATAGCCTTTAGCCTCAGTGACAGAACGTGTGTTTGTTGTGAGGGCTTCCTGTGCCACTGTAGCCTGACAACAGGAAACAAGGGAGGCCGGGCAGCGTGTTTGTGTCCCGTTGGCACTTCTGCTGTTTTAGCTTTCTGCCATCATAAAGATAATTATGATTGGCTCCTCTGTGTCCTGGGAGGGGATAGCACGCGGCGCATGGGCAAACACTCACTCCCGTCCATGAAAACAAACACAGCACACACACGCGGATTCAGCCCCTCTGTTAGAAGGCCTTCCCCAGCGCTATCAAAGATAGTTGTCAGCAAACAGTCTGCAAGCAGCATGCATCTCTGTTTGTGCTTTTATGCTTGTATCTTTCTTGCTGGGTGCATTAGTTGCGTGTGCTAAAGGTGCGCTAATGTAATATAACGTACAATCACAGGATCTGTTGCCCATCCATATGAAGACTTTGGATTTTTTCAGTTTTCTTTTACTACTTCCCTTTATTGGTTGTGCATGCTAAAACAGCGGCGATCAATATTAATGGATGCAGTGCTGCCTAAAGGGGAGGGAGAGAGAAGAAAGACAGAGAGAGATAGACAGAGACAAGAGACAGAGGATGGGAGACAGAGAACAAGGAAGGAGAGAAGATGAGAGTAGTAGGTTTTTCAGGAAAGAGAAACGCACAATTACAGCAACTGTGCTTCCGTCAGCATCTCTCTCTCTCTCTCTCCTTTTTCGCCAGCCTTGGTAGAACTAATAAATCAACTTTGCTTTTAATCTGGCCCAATGAGTCATAATAAAAATTAACTGCATCGCTGCCACAGTGACTGAAACGGAAACAGCCTATCCAAGCTTGCCTCCGCCACGTCGCATCCTCTTAGTTTGCCAGGTACGGTTTCATTAGCAAGAACCTCTGACAGCTTTTCCCCTCGGTTGAGTAAAGGCAACAGCGTGCAGCAGAGACAGCAGTCAGCTAGCGGGAGCACACCGGAGCAGAGCGTTTGAAATGTCACAGGATGGGAGAGGATAATCTGGAAACTGTAGCCTCCACTTCACACTGGATCACCGGCTCAATGAATCAAGATAAAAATGCAACTCCCCTTCGTTCAATGATAATTGAATTTATCGAAAACTGACTGGGAAAACTACAGAAATTAATAATTGTATTATTGCCTGGGGTACGTTAGTTTATGATACGAATCCAAACTAATGTCTATAACAAATGAAGAGTACACAAGCCTGTAATTGCAAAACAGCTTCTTAAAAGATAGTTTCACTATTTAACAATCTTTGACTTCAAAGACAAGAAACATCAATCTATAATAAAACATATTATTTAAACAACCATTACAAATCCTTACCAAACGAATAGTATAGCGTTAGCTTAGCCTTAGCATGCAAACCACCTGAAATCATCTACATGCTTTGTTTTGCTGGTCCTTAAAAGGGTATTTACGACATGTTAATATGACCCATATTACCTGCTGTTATGGTAAGTTACCTTTGCTATGGCTGTTCAGAGATAACAGTTTATCAATTGACCCATATACTTATATATTGTTGAAGAACCATCAAACATCAACGTGCAACATGTAGACACTACATTAAGTTAATTTGCCTAATATCGATGAATAAACACCCCTACATATATATGGCGCACCACATCCTCTTCACAATACTTTGTAAGCATATTCATAATGTCAATACAATTGTCTGTGTCCATTGTAGCTACATATAAACCTATAGCACTACATTAAAATCATGACCAGGCACTGCAATCCTTTCGAATGTTAGCAAATGTATTTATTGCTGTGTAACACAGCACTCATTGTAAACTCCTGCGTTTCTTAGTTAATAGAATTATACTGTCTTTGGAGTCCTTCCATTGTGTGCATCAGACAGGATGTAGCTACTGAACTGGACACTGGCTGCAGGAAGAACTTGCTGTTCTGGTGTGTGCTGACCACTGCTGACCACTGCTGACCACTGCTGACCACTGCTGACTACTGCTGAACACTTCTGACCACTGCTGACCACTGCTGACCACTGCTGACTACTGCTGAACACTTCTGACCACTGCTGACCACTGCTGACCACTGCTGACCACTGCTGACCACTGCTGACCACTGCTGACTACTGCTGACCACTGCCGAACAATGCTGACCACTGCTGAACACTTCTGACCACTGCTGACCACTGCTGAACACTGCAGACTACTGCTGACCACTTCTGACCACTGCTGACCACTCTGACACAGGTGCTTTTTAAAATGTAAGCTCCTTGTTTGACCTCTCCATAGAACCAAAGTACTAAAATACAAACCCCTCATGTCAAGGGAGGTATTTGTGCAGGCATACGTGCTGTTGGTACGGACTGAGACCATATGCCTAGGCTGACTGTGTGAATCAGAAAGTGCTATTTATATTATTGAATGTCGACGCACATAACAACCTAGAACAATGTAAGAAAACTAGTGCAGGGTGGCAGTTTTTCTTCTTCATTCAACAGTCGGTTTATTGAATTACCCTGAATCATTTTAAAATGTAATAGGTTTTGTACAATTAAGCACGCATGTTAGTCACTAACTTAGACAATATTAAACAAAATGCTATCGGCTATGACCTGAACAATGTATCCTTAGTATAATACAGAATACTATTTATTGAGACATTTACTGACAAGATTGACAATAAAATCCCCAACAGTTGAATGTATTCACTTATCTCTTATTAATAAAGATACACAAACCACCCAAATGCAAGCCCACCAGTGCTTGACATTTAGAACGTCATATGGAGGTGTTTCTGACTTGTGAATCACAGCCCACTCACAATGACTTACCAGAGCTTGAAATAAAGTGGGTTTATGGGTACATGGAAAAGACTCAACTTTGGAGATAGGTCTGTCTGCAACATTTTAGAAACGACATTCGACACGGTTATGTCACTCACTATTTTTATAGCGAACAGAACATTTATTCTGTTGGTTTCTAGTAATATATAGGATAGTTTGGTCGCCCATGTAGAACAGTTTATTTTTAATTCTTAATAAAGCTGCTGACCAGTTGACTCTATTTGAAGTTGCACCTGTTACGCAATCATATGTCACTATATGTTATTATATTATATGATACTTCTTCATAAAGCTGCTTTATGTACGTGGCCCCTTTATTGAGGCACTGGAACTAACTGTCTGCAATGCAAATCAATGTGCCTGAGATGCCATTAGATCCACTAGATATCTGAGATCCCATTAGATATCTGAGATCCCACTAGATCCATTAGATCCATTATATATCTGAGATCCCACTAGATCCACTAGATCCATTAGATATCTGAGATCCCATTAGATCCATTAGATATCTGAGATCCCATTAGATCCATTAAATTCATTAGATCCACTAGACCCAATAAATCCACTAGATACAGTATATTCATTAGATCCATTAGATCCACTAGATACAGTATATTCATTAGATCCATTAGATCCACTAGATACAGTATATTCATTAGATCCATTAGATCCACTAGATACAGTATATTCATTAGATCCATTAGATCCACTAGATACAGTATATTCATTATATCCACTAGATCCACTAGATACAGTATATTCATTATATCCACTAGATCCACTAGATACAGTATATTCATTATATCCACTAGATCCACTAGATACAGTATATTCATTAGATCCACTAGATCCACTAGATACAGTATATTCATTATATCCACTAGATCCACTAGATACAGTATATTCATTATATCCACTAGATCCACTAGATACAGTATATTCATTAGATCGACTAGATCCAGTATATTCATTATATCCACTAGATCCACTAGATACAGTATATTCATTATATCCACTAGATCCACTAGATACAGTATATTCATTAGATCCACTAGATCCACTAGATACAGTATATTCATTAGATCCACTAGATCCACTAGATCCAGTATATTCATTAGATCCATTATATCCACTAGATCCAGTAGATCCATTATATCCACTAGATCCACTAGATCCAGTAGATCCATTAGATCCATTGGTGTGGGTGGCTTTAATCCATCAATTAAGGTGAACAAGAGAAGGCGCAGCCTACAATCATATGCAATAGTGATGTATTATATAGACAATAACAACAAATTATAATAACAAAAAAGACAATAACAAATTATACAACAACCCAAACCTAAAGAAGGAAAGATCAAAAATAGGACAAATGTCTCTCTCAATGCGATGTGTTGCACTTCAAATAACAGCCGAGGAACCATGCTTGTGAAATTTGATTTCAGATATGACTTTGGTTGCTCTTACCTAAAGGGTTTTTATTTTGGTGCAGTAGGGGGGAACAGATCCACCGCTCTCCCTGCAGTTTAATCGCCGCTCTCCATCCAACCGCACAGGTGCGTCTGTCCGTGGGAAACGTGATGAAGATGCGCCCCTCCGTGATGAAGAAGATGCGGGTTTAGAGCATCATCGGATCGGGCAGGCGAGCCTCGACTGGGGATCTGGACCTGGTGGGTAAAATCATCCGACGTGGGGGCTTCCCATGATGATGATGATGATGAGGAGGAGACCCGATGAGACCGTGGCCAGATGCATTTCCATGGGAGCAGCTCTCTCCTATAGACTGCACATGTAGTCCCACCCCTGCAATGCAACTTTCACTACTTGACCGGAATACACAGGAGCGCTCAGTGCACAAAAGACATGTCCGCGTTATGTTCTAATGAAAACAAATTCACCAGATCACTACCAACCTACTAAATTCCAACACAGATAGACTATTCCTGTGTGTGTGTGTGTGCGTGTGCGTGTGCGTTTGTGTGCGCGTGTGCGTGTGCGTGTGTGTGCGTGTGTGTGTGCGCGTGCGTGTGCACCTGTATGCGTGGGTGTGTGTGTGCGTGTGTGTGTGTGTGTGCGTGCGCGTGCGTGTGCACCTGTATGCGTGGGTGTGTGTGCGTGTGCGTGTGTGTGCGTGCGCGTGTGCGTATGCACCTGTATGCGTGTGTGTGTGTGTTAGGGAGAGAGAGAGACTGGTTCATGAATTTAACCATGGCAATTTTACACATTTGAGTGGACGTCAATTCAAAATTGGAATATAGCAAAAAAAAGGAGACACACAAATCCTGTAATGAAGTCAGTGAGGAAAGAATCTAAAAAAATAATAAGAGTTTTTGCCACTAATGATTTACAAATATATAACAGAAAATTGATTGCAGAAGTATTCACCCCTATGATATTTGGTGGAAGCACCTCTGGCAGCAATTACAGGCAACAGTCTTATTGGATAGGTATCCACCAGTATTATACATTTATACATTTAGACACAGCCATGTTTGGCAGATTTTTCTTCAAGTTGACTGCGGACCTTTAGTGAACAGGATCAATCTGCAACTCCTTTCACATAGACTAATCTCAACTGGATTGACATCCAGGCTTTGACTGAGCCACCTCGGGACATCGACCTTTGACGTTTTTTGCGCAGCTTTGGGTCATTGCCATGCTGGAAGCTTCTCAAGTCCCAGCTCTTTTTAAGACCTTAGCACGTTTTCCTAAAATATTCTTTAGTACTTTCTTTATGTTTACAGGATTTCAAGGCCCTGACAGAGATGCATCCCACTTAGGCTTGAAGCCCAAACGCTGTATTTTAGTCTCATCAGACCGTTGCTTTCTCCCACTTGTTTCTATATTCTCCCACAAGCCTTCTGGCAAATTCTGAGATTTGTGTTTTTTTTAAATAAACAATGTCTTTCTCCCACAAAGGCCACTTTTGTAATCAACCCAGACTATTGTTACAGTGCACAGTGTCTTTCAGCTCAGTTGTGGAAGACTGTATCGCCAACGGAGTTGCTGTAGAATGCTTGTTGGCCTCCTTTACAGGTGCCCTTTGTCACAGCCTCAACATGAAGATGTTTACCGGTGTAGTTTTGTCTCCCACCACCAGGTGTCTCCCATCCCCTGGATATCCCTGCCTACTCAACCTGTCTTCTCCAGTTGTTCCAGTTGCCAGTTCGTCTTGTGTATCAAGCGTTTCCAGTGTTACTTTTCCAGTGTTCTTGTGTACCGAGCCCCAGCCTGTGTACCTACCCGCTTGTTTGCCGTCTGACTGCACCTTTGCAGTGATTACCAGTGGTTTGATTACTCTATAATTACCTGCCGTTTCATTTCAAATGAACTGAAATATCTCAATGGTTACTCATGTCTGCTGTGTCCTGTATTTAGGTCCACACTTGAGCTCTGACCATCTTGTTTGGAAACAAATTTTTAAGTATGGCCTATTCTAAACACAGAAAATGCCAGAAGAAGACTCAAACCTGTTATTGCAGCAATGTTATGTTGCAGCAATGTTAAGGCAATTCTACAAAGTATTGAACAAAGAGGTTGAATACATTTGCTGATGGCCAGAAAACAGAAACATCAATTAAATGAAGTCTATAAATTAAGTTTATTGTCTTGTTTTGATTGCAGCAAATCCCAAAGGATACAGCTGAAATCGAAATAGTGGCAAGCTTGACTTGTAGAAATTTACACCAAACCATTAAACTTGGTTTCCACACCGTTTGTCCATGCATTACATGTGTGGGAGGGTCTGATTACTTACTGGATTACCATAATTAGCTTTTGAAAAAATGCCCAAGCCCAAAATAAATTGGATTGCCCGTGGACCATGTCAATCCCATTCATTGCATGAGTGTCCGAAATGGGATTAAGGTTGTACGGCCATGGAAAACCCCAACATGGGGCATGGACTGTAGGCTGAGCTTGGTAAGTACATAGTAATGTGCAGTCCTGTTTGTAGGGGGCAGTACACATGTTTCTTGCTATTTTAGCAAAGTTACAATCACTGGCAAGTACCATTACTGCGACAATACTTCTATTCACTTGATGCCATATCACTTTACGGCAGCAATAGTGTCATACATGCAAAAAGGCTCATCTAAAATAATATTTGAATGAAGGCCTTTGGAATTATTAATATAAAGTCAAACTGGAGTTATTTTGAATGTCTTCTGCTCTTAACTATGCGGTAAACTGATGCATCTTAAAAATATATTATAAAGGCACTGCTTTTATGAATTTCAAGTTCTTCACAAAGCATTGGTGTACAAAACCGCTCAGGAGGAGGTGCAGTTCACTAAGTTCTCTACCCCAAAATATTTGATTTATTCACTGGCTTGTCACTGCGAGCTGTTATGCTAATCCGCAATATCCCATATGACATCAGAGATCTGGCATTTTTATATCCAGCCAAGTGTAATGCATTGCTCTTTGATATTGTGCCGGTGTTTTGTATAGGTGGTACATATCAAGCAGATCAAGAGGCATTCATACTAACTGTAATTTATGAGAATCTGTGGAGTGACTTAATTAAAATCATTATAGACTGTGATGGACCGGCACCTTCACAACAGCAGTATTATAATAGATTTGCCAACTAATTGCGAATGTCACAGAATTGATTGTTGCTTTATAACAACGGTGACCCACCAGAACCAACCATAAACAGTACATCCAGTACCAACGACCTATTACACATTTATAATGGTCGTGAATTATAGGACACGGGGGACACAGTGACACGGCTCACGTTCCACCTTAATGTTTGGGAAATGTCTCAATTTCAGAAGTACTTGCAGTAGTATGAATACGTTTTCATGGTTTTCTCAAATCATGTCGAACGTTTCCAAAAACGCAGTTCTTTTTATTTGTTTTGCGTGACGCCATCCTGTCTCCATACCACACAATTCCTATGAAAGGAAGAGATGCGGCACGTCTGTTTCTACTGGGATGTTTTTATAATGATGAGATCCACTAACCATTAAAGTGTTTTTCATAATGCCCACTTACATCAGCTAAACAGAAAACAAGCATCCCGTTAACAGATGACCTGATAAAACCCAGTGGCTGAATAGTAGAAATAACAACGTGTCACCTCATTTATCTCCCCTGATAATCTGAATAATAGAAGACAAATGGCCTTCAGACCGATCTGCTTTGTCATTTCAAAGCAAATTAAGGAAAGCGTTCCAACTGAAGAATCAAACCTAATTAGAAACAGGAAATTGACCGTAAAGATGCCGTCCTGCAAATAATGGGATCTCACACATAATCTATATAAAAACACATTTATTATTTTGTTACTTTAGGTTAACTATCAACAATAAAATGGCAATAGGCCAAGAGATATACACACATAGAAAGCCAGGAGAGATTCATTTTCTATGATCAGTGGCGATTTCAATGCAACGATAAACAACTAGAAAACTCACTGTTAGCAACACCATCGATGACCAATGCAATTTATTTCAATTATGGTGTCCATGTTCCAAAAAAATACTCCTCCCAACTGGCTGTTAAAGTGGCTTCTCTATCGTTACAAGACAGAAAAAATACTGTACATTTATTCGTATTAAAACAACATTTCCTTTAAGGGTGACAACATCATAGTTTTATAATAACATTGTTCTTAACAAACAAACCGATTCATCAGTTTTCTCCAACAACAAGCGAGAGAAGCACGCCATCTGATCTGCAGGTACAGGGTAATAACGATGCACGGGAAATTCTGCGATATTGTGGATTAGTGTTTACATTAAATATAATGGTTTACTCTCTATAATAGGACAACCACCAGTGCAGTCCACATGCATTCACAGGTGCATAAACCATTACGACAGCCATTCGTCCATAGGGTTGCTCTAGATGTCCTAGACATCCAATCTGACCTTAAATGCAAATAGACAGGCTTCACTCCCCCACAGTATTTCACCCCCACTGACCTAGCTAGTGAGTGCCTGGCTGCTATGTCATGTTACTCGTTTAGAAATCGAAACAATGGCAGAGTTCAACCTTCATTCATTCATCACATCACGTCACCAAATGAGCAGAGCTGAAACAACGGCCGCAAGCGGAGAAAACCAACAGATATTATAAAAAAAGTGTTTCAGAATAACATTTAACTGTAATGAAAATCTCCGCTGTATGGTGTGTGTACAAAACATTTACATATTAGTATGCATCACAGTTTGCCCTCTCCTCTCCCCGAAAATAGATCAGGTAATCGATGCTGTCTTAGACTTTTCTCAAATAACTATTTCTTTAAACCTTCGATTTTGGCCTGGACCATGTAACATGTTGTATATATGTGCATCACGTTTCAGCAGAATCCCAATCATATCCCAGACAGACATGAAATTACAAGTTTTAAAGTAAGTGGTTTTGATGACATGGTCGCACCATTTTCAGGGAGCCATTTTGGCTCAACAGCCCCATTCGCACAACCAGTGGGCAAAAATCCCAGAATGCATCTTCACGGAAAAGCACACACACGACTAATTAACTGTGGCAAGATAACTAATGCATCATTTCAAATTATACAATACCTCACTTGAACAATCTGCTGTTTCTAACTAGCACTGCCAGAGGCTCCACCCAGTCAGTCAAATAACGTGTATTGTCTAATTTTGTTTAACCACAATAGCACACGCACACATGAAAGCACGTGCAGCCACGTGCCTCAGTGCCATTGATCCCAGGCGGACAGACACAGGCCATTAAAGCCAAAACTCATTAGTTTGACTATATTGGATTTTAGACTTGTGCTTTGCTAGACACAACGCTTATGAGTTGAAGGGAAGGGTATGTACCCATGTGCCCCAGTTGTGGTGAGTTTCCATTGAAGCCCCTATGAAAGAGATGGGACTATGTGCGATTGAATCTCAGTGGTTTAGCTTTGTGGTTAGTCTAGATGTAACGGGACCAAGGTTAAAGGCAACCCTTGCTTTCTATTGATGAGGGGTTTTGTTTGTTCCAGCAATAACTAGCCAGAATGGAGGCCGTGCCACTGACAGTCCTTTGGGTAAAATAAGTCTGACTACTACATTCCATGTGCATCTACTGACCAAAACAAGAGGGCCGGTTGTAACCCAATTAAAACAGTTTAAGCAGCATACTGTTCTACACTGAAACTGATTTTTATTATGATCGGTTCTCCATTTAGTTTCCCTGTTTCCATCATTTATTTGGAAGCTCTACTGCTTGTGCAACTGCTGCTTATATCACCTTAGACCAGAACCATCTAAAAGGTAAGAAATAAAACAAATAAGACAAAAAAACAACCCCACACAGAGATCCTCTTGTGCAGCAATAATCTCCCTACGTGTTAAAATAGGATTCCAGGGAAAAGATCCTGCATCTCCCACAAGAAGTCATCAATCAGTTATGTGCCAACATTAAAAATAATGGATGAGAGGACAACTCACAAGTTGCATACTGTGATAACAGTGGGCTACATGCATTTAGAATACTGTCATTTCCATAGGTAATAATTCAATTCAACATTAACTGCACATATCCAAAGTTAAAATAGTATTTGTCCATGAAAACACACAACTAAAACAAACTACCTAAACTGTTATTCTGACCTTTGCTTAAACTGTTAATCTGGCTTTACTTAAAGCTAGGAAATGCCATCGAGAGTGCTTTTGTATACAGTACTACAACCGGCTAAGCAAAGCAACACGGCAGCCTGCATTGATTGTTCCAATACGGAGCACAAGCCACAAACTCACGTCTTAAAGCAGTGGTAAGGACACTTCAAAAACTACTGTGTAACAATGCATTCACATTGATGAACTGAAAAGCACGCCGTCGTTATATAAACGTCCAAAAAGCAGTCGCCTTGCGATCTCTCCTCAAGTGTCGAAACAGAAAGGGCGTGATCTTTGGTGATCTCACATTGCATAATGCATGTTGGTATAGATAACTAAGAGAAAATTACAATTATCTTAGAATAAGGAATTCAATGGTCTGACGTTGTTTGCGAAAAGTTTTGCTTGACTTTTCAGTGACAGTGACCCTTGGCTGTTGCAACTCAAACAGAGAGACAATCAAACATCCCTTATCTGTTTTATACCTCAAAATTGAAGCGTATCTACAATTAACCGACTTGGGACAAGGTGCCAGTTTTAACTTACTTTCCCCTCCTCACTTGAACGTATCACTGTACATTTAAAAATAGGTTTTAATAGGATAACCTTCCACGTCTACACTCTCTTCTGCCCAGATACATACTGATACATTAACACAGTGTACATAATATCAAAGTCCACACATTTTTTGTCCCAGATGTTGCACACATGATTTGACTGTTTTGTTCAAGGGACAAAATGAGAGAGCCGTGAAAGAAAAACAAAGCTCTTCCGCCAGTATAGGGATATAGAGCTAGAGATGGAGTGGTGAGTAGCTGACATGCAGCAGAGCTCAGAGAGGCTGAGAGTGGGTCAGGTGATCGATATGGGAAAGGTGCTGCTGGGACTGAGAAAGGTGCTGGGACGCGAATACGTTATGGGATTGGGCCACGGGCTGGGCCCGGGGGTTCTTCTGCTGAAGGATGCGCACCACTTGGCTGAGACTGTCACTGGTTGCAAAGGCCAGGTACTGGCAGCACAGCCAATCCTCCAGGCTCACGCCGGAGCCCGTGTCCATCGAGCGCTCGGCGAACTTGATCATCATCAGCGTCCTTTTTAAGTCCAACCAGTTCTGCAGGGTGGTCTCACTCTGGCCGGTGTTGGCGCCTGCATTGGCGCCGCCGGCGCTGCTGAGCGCCTGGAAAAGGTCCTCCCGCGGCCCCCAGAGAAGACATTGCAGGCAAGCCCTGGCCTCCGCCATCTGGATCCTCTCGGAGGGGTTCACGGTGAGCAGTAGGCTGGCGAGCTGCTGCAGCCCCTGGGAGTAAAGGGAGCGCGCCGGGAGCGAGGGCAGGTCGGCCCACGTGTACTCCCTCTCCTTCAGCTCGGGCGTCTCCTCAAAGGGGTTGGGCCGGTGCAGCATCTCGTAAATGAGGATGCCCGTCTGGAACTCGTCGCACTTGCGATACTGCGTCGCCGTGACGATCTCGGGCGCCAGCCGCGAACGCTCGCGCGCCACGCCAGGGTCCGCCGCCGGGGGGTTCTTCTGCTTGGCCCGCGAGAAGTTGCTGATTATAAGGCGTGCAGGGCAGGTGGTGTTGGCGGCCGCGTTGGCGGCACCTGCCCCGGAGGAGGCACTGTCGCCGCCGTTGTTATTGGGCTCCAGCGGGTCCAGGCACCAGGGGTTGCCCGGTTGGCAGTGCACCAGGAGCAGGTTCTCCAGGCGCAGGTCACAGTGGGTCACGTGGTAGGGCTTCATGTGCTCCAGGCCAGAGCACAGCTGTAACAGAAGCAAGCACACCTGGCGTTCGTACAAATCTGGGTTGCGGGAATGCCGTGCGGCGCCCTCCCGCACGAAGTCGGCAACAGTCTGGAAGGGCACCTCTCGAGTGATCACCACCACACGGCTACACAGGCGGCCGGATGAGCCCGCGGGGTTGCCCGGGCACTGAGGGTCCTCCGCCTGCCCGTTCTGAGGGGCCTTTGCAGTTTCGACAACCTCCCTCTTGTCCTCCTTTTTACTTGTCTCTTTATCCCTTTTCCCTTTCTGACATTCCTCCTCCTCTTCCTCCTCCTCCTCCTCCCAGGGCAGCAGACGGGCGGGCACGTCTGCCAGGAAGTGTCCACAGTCCTGCTGGATGTTGAAATGGAGCGCCAGGCTCTGCCGGACCGCCAGGCTGTGGAAGAACTGCTGCTGGGTTTCCTTCACTTTACTCCGACAGATCTTGGGAGGGAGGAGAGAATAGGAGCGAGAATTAGCCTCCAAACACCACTAACACATTCATTAATTCCCATCATGACAGGCAACTAAGATGATCTATTTGTAGTTAAATCCTTTCTTTAAGGATGCACCGGTTGTGAAATTCTGGACCAATACCAATGCTGTCATATAAATTAACAATTTGGCCGAAGCCGATATCGGCGCCAATTTAAAAATATATATTATTATTTTGCTTTTGTTGTTATTTATTCCGCCTTTGTGACAGAGACACAAATAAGTCTTCATTAGATAAAAATAAGTGAACTGTTTTAAAGTTATTCGGCACTTCATTAAACTTTCATCACACATAGGCTGCGCAAAGTTTACGAGACACAACTATATAATTGGCCACAGCCATCAGCTAATGTCGTCTTATTCGCAGAGGGGCCGATGTCAGTCAACATGGCAAATATGGCCGATACCGATGTATTGCCGATGCATAGGTGCGTACCTACTTGTTTTGGATGCCTTAACGCCATTACACACTAGGAGCGAACAATAAATAAGCAAAACAATTAACAATGTCTTCTTGTCTGTTGAGCCTTGACCTACGTATTTACACAGGCTACCCATTATTACAAGCCAGCTGAGTAAAATGCACCAGCACAAAACCTAGCAGTTTGTCTCTGGTAAAACATAATGGTCTTTAATTTGGCTACTTAATAGCAAAAAAAAGGCATATTAGGGCATGTTTACAGGTTTGGTTAAAAAGGTGATTCAAATAAATATAAAACTTGGCACTGTTCTTTTAGATTATCTTCATAACCAAACCTGTAAACCACACCCGGCACAGGAAGTAGCCGTGTGCTAACAAGCTCGATTCTTTGTTTTGAAAGCCCTGACTGAATAGAAGTACTGCATGGTCTATAAATTGTATGCACAATAATTGTTGTTTATAATGGTTTCTACTTGACAGCTATTATAATTAAATATGCTTTTCGGAGGTCTGTAAACTCTAGAATTTGTTACGTTTTTAAAGCATTTATTTTGCAAGGGAAAAACATGCTTGTTTAAATTTACATTTTGACATAAGCTAAAAAATGTGTTTCACTACGACAAAAAAAATCTATTAATGGCGTTTGCTAATTTCTGAATAGGGCCAGGACAAAGTGCATATTAACGACTAAACCAAAAACGCAATATGGACAAAAAGTACAATAAGATCATAAATGGTAATAGTGTGAACTTATTTCATTATGAAAATACCTAAAGGCACTGTGTGGTAGAACTGAGTGAAAACCATGTCATGCAATTTTATTCAATTTCAGTTATCTAACATAACCCTCCCCAAAAACTGACTCTAGTCATGGTTTGTATTTTGTGATTTCGTCTGCCCTTTGAGAGTCCAATTGAATGAAAATTACACTGTTTCTCTCAGGGTGTTTTAAATATTGAGCCATTCTCAATACATCACGAAAAATCTTTGAAATGAAAATTGCTTTTCCAAAATCCCCGGAGACATGACACTCTCCCGCTAATCTGTGAGAAGCTGACTTCGCATAACAAACACTGTTTAATAGTCGTGACCCAAACTCATAAACAGATCAGTTTTGCTGATGGTTTCGGGGAGCTGGAAACGCTATTGGGGGACATTAAATATCGTAGAGGGTGGAATATTAACCAATAGTAACCATATTTTTATTTGCATGTAGGTGCTCTTGTTTGGGCTCATTCGCGGGTAAAGCATTGGGGAAAACATTAAGCCTGCCCTTAACATGGAGAGAAGGCTTTGAAGTGCAGTGCCGAGTGCCGGGTTATTTTTGCCATGTAAATAATGCAGCCTCCTATCTGTCCCCAGACCCAACCGGCAAAACGTGTTTGAGTCGGAATACTAATGTGGAGTTCTGCCACCCGGGTCCTTGGTGCTGTGAATCAGCCAGATCGTCCCACATGAACACTTCAGTAGCTCAGAGCAAATTAATGAAGACAGCAAGAAACAGGTGCAACAGAAAAGTTCAAAGACGTATGAAAACAAACACGCAACAGAGGTCTCATCCGCAACACTATTCCATCAAAAAGTAGCAAAGCTATTTAAAAGTAACAAGGCAAAAACAAACAGTAAAGGGGTCAAACAGATCAAACCTCAATGTCTTCATCAGTTGGACATGAAAATGCATTGCTATTAACTTTGACAGGTGTATTGGTGAAGTAAAGACTAAAATAGTGCCCGTAGCACTATAATGATGCTTAATGGTGATTAACAAAAGGTTAAGGACGAACAGAGGTGTCAGCTCTCAAGTCATGGTAATAAGAGACTGGCTGAATTCAATGCCTTTAGGCCTAAACTACATTTATCCTCACTAAGGCAGAGAACAATTAGACAAATTGTCATTAACAAATGTCCCAAAACGATCCATTTACAAAAAATATATATTTTTGTACAAATAAAATGTACTTTATGCATAAAAAATGACAATGTATTAGTACGGATGATTCCTCCTACTAACTACTGCCAAGCTTTTGGTTATACCTTTATTGCGTAGTTGACCAGTGGATCCTTGGCATAGGAGGCGGTGAGGTACACAGCGTCTCCGGCTTCACAGCATGGCTTCCCCGTGGTCAGCCTGAAGTGTGACCAGCTGTCTGTTCCGAAGCGCAGGTGTTCCTTCTGCCCGGCCATGAAGCGGTCCTCGCACTTGCCGGCGAGCTTCTTTAACGTGTCTGTGTGGAGGCCCCGGATACGCCCCACGACCTCCTCCCAACTGTCCATGCCCTTAAAGAGGGCCTGCCTCTGTTGCTTGCTGTTACCCCCCAACCCCCTGCCTGCGCTCCGGGCCTGGCCAGCCAGAGATTCAGCACTGCGACAGCCCCGCTGCTCCCTCCCTGTGGTGGCACTGGGAGCTGAGGCCAGGCACGACAGGCTGTTGGCCCCTCGGCCCTTGTTCACGGCCGCCGCCGGCCTCTCCAGGGAGTCCCCGCTCTCCTGGTCGTGGACGTGTGCCTCGGAGCTAACTGAGGAGGTGTGGCTGCCCGTCTCCCAGGTGGAGTCCAGGTCGTACACTGGGTTGGCCACACTCAGGTTGGCGCCTCCGGGTTTTGCCTCACGCTTGGGTCTCAGCGGCAGCTCTTTTCCCAGGCTGGTGGTCTCGACACCCGCCCGGACTACGGACTTCTTGGGCAGAGGCGGCGGCGTGGCTTTGGAGGACTCCTCTTCAAGGTCGGCCAGGGCGTCGTCAGACGACTTGATGTTCCGCGGGTGCTTCAGCGGTATCATGTTGGCTCTAGATTGACCTGAAAGGAAAATAGAAAAAAAGAGCTTTCACATTTCCAGCGTGGTGAATTTCACACTGGCTTCAGTACTCCTTGAGATATTCTTGAGGTAAATTGAATAAGCCAAGCAGAGCGAAACAGCTGGGAGGAAGTCTGCCAGACCAGTCTGCATACTGTGCTCCAGTGTAAATCCTTATTCAAGAGTATTTTACGGAGGCTTAAAGAGGCACATGAAATGTGATTTCGACAGAGGGATTTAGTTAAGTGCCCTAATTTTGTCTGCCGTGGCACAAATGCATACGTCTCGAAGCATCACTCCCTAGCTGGCAGTTGAGTGGTTAAGTGAGGGTTCAGTTTGGATTAGCGATGAGGGTGAAAAGGAGAAGACTAACACAGCTTGAGTGACAGGAATTAAACGAGTACAGGATAAATGCTGACGTTCCATACATTACCATAAAAAACATGGATGACGCAACAGTATCAGGATATGAGCTGTTCTTAGTCGCAACGCATCAGTAAATGCCTGGACACGTGCTCAGTCTTGCTATATTGGCAATTGTGGCTTTTGTTCTTACTTCTGTTGATTTACCGCAATCATCAGAACAAAGGTGTACTGGGTTTGCATTTCTGATTATTATCTTTTCGTATTTATTTATTGGTGTTTGCCAAGTGCTCTTTCACTACACACCTTCTATAGTTCAGCTAAAACACAATTATTTTTAAGAAATACAAACATTATGAATTTAACATTTTCCATTGCAAATCCATTGAAATCCTTCTGAAAAGGGCCTGCCAATTATGCTCTTACTGCGAGGACATTTCACTGTGTATCTGAATTGTTTTCTGGAGGACCACATAGACGTAGTGCGTATTTCTAGAGTATTGATTTTACAAGAGTAATGTGAAAAGGAATAGAGATGCTCGTGACCAATTTTGTTGAAGGATATAGAACTAAGCAGTCAAGCTACAAGATAACACTAGGTTTTTATTATGCATAACAACATTTCACAGAACATATACACAATGTCTTGCATAAGTATCTAGATCCTGGACCAATGCCCTCATATAACTAAATAACCAATGGTACATTGACATTTAGTTCAGTTTATTTTTTTAATTTAAAACACTGATATTCAAAGTCAAGTATTGTATAGTAATATTGATTTTATGTTAATAAATATCTGTTTATAAGAAATAAACATTTAAACATGAACATCTGTTGCTTGCATAAAAGCCAATCGCTTCCAGTACCAGATTTAAAAACATTCATGAGACAACAAAATCACGTGGAAGCTGATGGTTGGAAATGGAGTAAGAGGTTTGTAGAGAAACGAGTAGATCTCCAACATAACATACTTCAAACCTTTAGACCCAAAATGTAACGGCTGCCATTCTCTTTATGTGATCTTTGGCGATTCCTCAGCCTCTAGAAGCACCATTCTTACTGTGTGTGGGAGCCAAACACACAAGTCCAATCGATGCAATTGTTTAAACCCCACAGCAAACCTGAGCACCTTTACATTTGACTTTGAGACAGGTGTTTTTTGTGGGTACTATTTAACAAAGCTTCCAGGTGAGGATCTGTGAGGCGTCTGTTTCTCAAACTAGGCTCTCTAATGTAATGCATTCACCTCTTTCTATTGTAGAGCCAGTTGACGCTCTTCAAGAAACTGAGAACTTGAGTACAGACCCATCAGCTTGCCCTCAGTGGGTATTATTATAACACATTTTAACCCCTTGTGCTGTCCCACCTCAAGACCATCACTGACCCACTACTAGACCCACTGCAGTTTGCCATATCCATATCAGAACCAAGCATCCGCTAATGTCATGTAGGTTGCATCGTATTATGGGTGGCTTAAGATTGGCAATGTTCAATAATCCATAGGCCACAGAAACTAATAATGGATAAACATTTTCATTGATATTAAAATAGCACCAACATATTATATATTTTGCAGTCATTACAGTGGCTTCTGCCAGGTCTTTTGTGTTGCCAAATCACCAATAATTACCAACAATTTGTATCTTACACATACAGAGACCTGCTGGTTTCACTGATCAATGATGCAGCACCTTAGATATTCTCAAAAATAATGTACGGAGTAGGAGTTGCACTAAGACTGCATATGTAAGGGGTGACCAGTATTTTGTGAACTTTTCTACCTGTACCTTTTTATACTCACGAAAGTCAAAACATGTTAAATCTTATTTATTGTCAAGACTATCGCACTTAATGCTATTTATATAACTTATAGTAGTTTCAACTTTCACATCTGACAGAGTACTCAATTATGGTGTTAGTGTGGCCAGTAGGGGGAGCACCTCTGGTCTGTGTGGGTCCTAACGCCCCAGTATAGTGACGGGGACACACAGAAGGGACTGTACTCTGGTCTGTGTCGGTCCTAACGCCCCAGTATAGTGACGGGGACACACAGAAGGGGCTGTACTCTGGTCTGTGTCGGTCCTAACGCCCCAGTATAGTGACGGGGACACACAGAAGGGGCTGTACTCTGGTCTGTGTCGGTCCTAACACCCCAGTATAGTGACGGGGACACATAGTAGGGGCTGTACTCTGGTCTGTGTGGGTCCTAACGCCCCAGTATAGTGACGGGGACACACAGTAGGGGCTGTACTCTGGTCTGTGTGGGTCCTAACACCCCAGTATAGTGACAGGGACACACAGAAGGGGCTGTACTCTGGTCTGTGTGGGTCCTAACACCCCAGTATAGTGACGGGGACACACAGTAGGGGCTGTACTCTGGTCTGTGTGGGTCCTAACGCCCCAGTATAGTGACGGGGACACACAGTAGGGGCTGTACTCTGGTCTGTGTGGGTCCTAACACCCCAGTATAGTGACAGGGACACACAGAAGGGGCTGTACTCTGGTCTGTGTGGGTCCTAACGCCCCAGTATAGTGACGGGGACACTATACTGTCAAAAAGCACCGTCCTTCGACTTCCTTCATTAAAAACCCCAGGATGTCCTTCGATAAAGAGTAGGGGTGTAACCCCGGCATCCTGGCCAAATCTGCCCCTTGTCCTCTGTCCATCATGGCCTCCTAATCATCCCCATATATATATACTAATTGGCTTCATCATCACGTCTCCTCTCCACCAGTAAGCTGGTGTGTGGTGTGCGTTCTGGTGCAATATGGCTGCCGTCGCGTCATCCAGGTGGATGCTGCACATTGGTGGTGGTTGAGGAGATTCCCCCTCAATGTAAAGCGCTTTGAGTACCTAGAAAAGCGCTATATAAATGTAATGAATTATTATTACTCATGACCAAGCAACTTCACCTCACAGCTGTTTGCAAACATGTTACGGAATGAGTCTTCAATCGTTCTCTGAGCGTCTTTGTAGAAAAAGTGAAAGAACGACGCCAACTATAATGGCCTTTTGACACAGGGGTCACAGTCACTCACATGGGAAATCTGCTATCCCAATCCTCAACAATTCTCCAGTGGACTAATTGCACTTAATTTCCTTCAAAAACCAGAATCAAATATAAGACCAACCGAGCCATAATGCTTTCTTGGTTAAATTCCCCAATAATGCATGCGGTCTTAGAGGAGCGTTCATCGACTCACATCCGATATCACTTGTTTGACAGTTGGCTCACATTCTGCTGCTCCACTAACCATGCAGACCACAACTGAAGTTCAGCAGAAATCCTTTTGACAGTTCAATTATTTATTAAGCACATCTCTATGCGTCACACTTCAGGGGGCGAATGCTGTGCAAGAACTAACTTTCGCTAATCAATGCAGCCAAGTAAAAGTTACAGTGAAAATGATTTTACTCTCGGGTAGTGTTGGGCTAAATAAACCAGCAAGAAGCATGCCACCAACCTAAGAAGCTTCAAGAGTCCATGTACCAAGGAAAAGGGAAATAACGGAGGGGAGACGAACGAGTTGGGGGTGTTCGGAAAAAGTAGAGTGCAATGAAGGAGAAGGAGAGAGTGTTGAGGGCTGAGCAGAACTAATAGGAAGCTTAGACAGAAGATGAGAGAGGAGTGGAGGTGGAATACGAGGAAAAGATGAGAGGCAGAGGGAGAGGAGGAAGAGGAGGAAGAGGAGGAACAGGAGGAAGAGGAGAGAGAGGAGGAAGAGGAGGAAGAGGAGGAAGAGGAGGGAGAGGAGGGAGAGGAGGAAGAGGAGGAAGAGGAGGGAGAGGAGGAAGAGGAGGAAGAGGAGGGAGAGGAGGAAGAGGAGGAAGAGGAGGGAGAGGAGGGAGAGGAGGGAGAGGAGGGAGAGGAGGAGAGGAGGGAGAGGAGGGAGAGGAGGGAGAGGAGAGAGAGGAGGAAGAGGAGGGAGAGGAGGGAGAGGAGGGAGAGGAGGGAGAGGAGGGAGAGGAGGAAGAGGAGGGAGAGGAGGGAGAGGAGGAAGAGGAGGGAGAGGAGGGAGAGGAGGGAGAGGAGAGAGAGGAGAAGAGGAGGAAGAGGAGGAAGAGGAGGGAGAGGAGGGAGAGGAGGGAGAGGAGGAAGAGGAGGGAGAGGAGGAAGAGGAGGGAGAGGAGGGAGATGAGGGAGAGGAGGGAGAGGAGGGAGAGGAGGGAGAGGAGGGAGAGGAGGGAGGAGGAAGAGGAGGGAGAGGAGGGAGATGAGGGAGAGGAGTGAGAGGAGGGAGGAGGGAGAGGAGGGGAGAGGAAGAGGAGGGAGAGGAGGGAGAGGAGGAAGAGGAGGGAGGAGGAGGGAGAGGAGAGGAGGGAGAGGAGGAAGAGGAGGGAGAGGAGGGAGAGGAGGGAGAGGAGAGAGGGAAGAGGAGAGGAGGAAGGAGGGAGAGGAGGGAGAGGAGGGAGAGGAGGAAGAGGAGGAAGAGGAGGAGAGGAGGGAGAGGAGGAGAGGAGGGAGAGGAGGGAGAGGAGGAAGAGGAGAAGAGGAGGAGGAGAGGAAGGGAGGAAGAGGAGGGAGAGGAGGGAGAGGAGGAAGAGGAGGAAGAGGAGGAAGAGGAGGGAGAGGAGGAAGAGGAGGAAGAGGAGGAAGAGGAGGGAGAGGAGGGAGGAGGAAGAGGAGGGAGAGGAGGGAGAGGAGGGAGGAGGGAGAGGAGGGAGAGGAGGGAGGAGGGGAGGAGGGAGAGGAGGGAGAGGAGGGAGAGGAGGAAGAGGAGGAAGAGGAGGGAGAGGAGGAACAGGAGGGAGAGGAGGGAGAGGAGGGAGAGGAGGGAGAGGAGGAAGAGGAGGAAGAGGAGGGAGAGGAGGAAGAGGAGGAAGAGGAGGAACAGGAGGGAGAGGAGGAAGAGGGAGAGAGGAGGAAGAGGAGGAGAGGAGGGAGAGGAGGGAGGAGGAAGAGGAGGGAGAGGAGGGAGATGAGGAGAGGAGGAGGGAGAGGAGGGGAGGAGGGAGAGGAGGAAGAGGAGGGAGAGGAGGAAGAGGAGGGAGAGGAGGGAGAGGAGGAAGAGGAGTGAGAGGAGGAACAGGAGGAAGAGGAGGGAGAGGAGGAAGAGAATGATATTCTAGAGGAGAGTTAAAAAAACCTACAAAAAGATGAACAGTGAGAAAAACAATCAAAGACCGAATGAGATGAAAAACAAAACACTTGTGACCTCGATGCTGCAAAAAAGTCTCTGTGCCAGAGTAATGTGACGATGATGATGAAGACAGGAAGCAGGTTCAGTCTCCCTGCGGCGCTTGTGCCAAAAGGCAAACAGGCAGGCAGTCAGGACGCCCCTGCACTACTTTTGAATTCTTTCTGAGTGAGGCATTATGCCGCTGTCTCTGTATCTCACACGCTCAGCTGTTTCTGATTCTGACTGAGGGGAGGGCATGTATGAGGGCGAGCGTGTGTTTACGTATGCGGGTTGGTCTTGTGTGTGTTGCCTTTCATCTATTTGAGCGATGTACCCTGCAAGCTTTTGCAGTATTCTCTTTCGCTTGCATTTATTATTTATTTATATTAATATTTATTAAAAAAAAAGCTTCCAAGTGTAGCTTGGAAATAAACGCTGTGAAAACGAGCCTAAGCCAGTGGTTCTAATGGACATTACTACTTGAGTTCAAAAGACTTAACAAAGTTGGGCAGGCTGAGTTCATAAAAACATCCGTATGACACATTTGAGCATAAAAACATATAAACAAAGCTGTTAGACTCTAAGTTACTGTAGACCAGGCGAGGTCTTGGACCAGGCTACATGTAGTTGCAAACTGATGGGCCAAGACGGTTTTGATTGTATGGAACCATCGTGGCATCTCTACCCTGGAACAGGATAACGGGATTTATAGATCCTGTTATTCCTGGGGGGAATCTATAGACCATCTATATACGTCTTGTAATCCATTAATTATTATATATATAATTATTATATATATGCATAGGTTATTCCAAAACAGGGCCAATGTCTCTCTTAAATGCTAGGCATGTCTCATTATAATATGCTACCACTTGTTCAGTATATAGAGGCCAGACCTGTTACGTTGCCACTATGTCCCGTCAAACTGGACTTTACACCAAACCTGAGCTCTGCCTAGTGGCTACGCTATCACAGGGATTCAGGAGAGGGACTTTGACCCAGAAAGGATACACAATACATCCTGATGCAGTCTGCGCATTAGTTTACATTCATAAGATCTGCTCAGATTAAAATAACATTTTCTTTAGACACAAGAGTGTGCACATTTTCAGATGCATTTAAAACAATAAAAGGTTTATGAGGTGTTCTGATTGCCAAAGCATCAGTTAGAAGCGGGTGAACATTTGCTGTTGAATCCTAACGTTTTTGAAATATATTTTCAAATAACTGGTCCAATATCTCTAGCATCTCTGACTTACAGGCCCACTAGAACTCTGGGTCGCTGTTGCATGTTGGTCCGCTATGGTATCTACTAGTTGCAATAGCTGGCAATACGTGACAAATAGTCGGCTAATGGAGTAACAAACAATACTAAACAAAATACACTCCCAAATCGTACTACAGTGTATTCTAAACACTCCGTCTTCAACTACTTGTCTTCCTCATTAGCTGTTAGTTGCTGTAACTAGGTAACTAGGTAGTCACACAGGGGGACTTCATCAGAAGTCAGGACACACAAACCACCACATCACAGTGACACTCAAATGCAACACAACAGTGCTGAGAGCCTTCCACGCCAACTGACACAGGCGCGCACACACACACACACACACACACACACACACACACACACACGCACGCACGCACACACACACACGCACACACATCTCTGATGATTCAGAGGCTCTCATGAATCACGATCACAGCAACCAGGCTCTCCATTTGAAATTGAACGCTTCAGCTTCATTTTCAAGAAGGTTCTGATCTGATCTGAGAGCAGGTGATTACGTTGAATACGCAGCAGATCAGTCACTCAGAGTCAACGAGCCTGAAGGGAGCCGCAATCTTGCATGTAAAATCGGTCACCATGAAATTGAACTTCCCTATCTGTATTGCTGAGCAATAGCCACTGATGAGCAGTCCGGAGCCAGCATGTTTAATGATCGTGATCTCAATATTGACAAAAAATAATCTTGTTTATGATTTTTGCCATAATCGAGCAACCCTAAATTTGACACCATCATTGTTTCTTAAAATGGTTCAAATAAAATGGATCTTAATTCACCAAAAAACTTTTGTTACCGCTTCCTAAACCTGATGAAGATCTTGCATTCCCTGCACCTCCAGCAGTACTAACTTATGTGCTTGGAATGTATCCTGTTTTGCTTTTCTATTTCTGTGAAATAAAAGTCCATTGCTTAGCCTGATGGCGAAAGCTGCAGAAAGTGAGAGGAGTGAGGAAGTCATCATTGTGCACATACATTAACATTTAATTTAGAAGTCCCTCAACAATTTCATTGTGTATATATCTCCTGGGCAGATATACCTGGGCTAAGAGATTGGAACTGAAAAAAGCTCCACCACATCTGATTGAAAATAATGAACGCTAATACAAACGCTAAACAATCATTGTAAAATCACCAACTGATCTACTCTATGCACTCCAATTTCTCCACAAACTGCACCCAAGAAACTAGCCGACTAACCATTTACATAAATTGATCATTATCAAAAAAGTGAAAGCGAAGTCAATCACTTAAAAAGAGGAACTTGAGGAATGCACTAGACCAGGTGGGTTTCAAATGGATTAGATTCCCCTGTAGCTTTCAGTACCGCTGCAGCCAGTTCTTACCCAGGTTGCTGTAGGTGGCGCTGCAGGAGCTAGACGCTGCCGAATGGGAGTGATCGTCGTCTTCCTCCGGGTCACCCAGACTGGCACTGCCCTCGCTGACTGAAGCCGGCGTGACAGCGAGGCTGGCACTCTCCTCCCCAGGGGACAGCCGCGGCAGTTTGCCAGGTAAGGATGTGGCGGTGGGCTCGGATATGTTGGCATCACCCGGCACCTGGCTGTGCGGCAAAAAACGGAGATGGCAAAGCTTTGAATGCGGGTACAGGTGGCACTAGCAGGCAGACAAAATATAGGCATCTCTAGCCTTGTTGCATAGAAACAGTGCTGTTATATTGCGAATTTACATGGATTGCCTTCAGGGGAGACTTTGACAGTCAATGAGAGATTTAGGTTCACGTCACAACAATAACCAATGGACAGTAAGCCGCTTGTGTAGAAGATCACCTGCAGAGGTCTTATGGTAACATTTGGGGGGAAATAGCTTAAAGAAGAGGAGGTACACAGGAACCAGAGGAACATGGCAGTAAGGGTGACGAAAAAGGCTGTCTAACAGAAGTGCAACACTTAAAAACGGTGTGGTTAGCCTCTTTTAATGAGAAACCTGCCGGCACTCTGTTTGAAAAAATATGTGTACGGCAGTCTAAAAATAATGACGTGGAATTTATCCTGAGCAGGGCAGATGGCATTATTTCCTTATTCTGTACATCGGTATATTTCAAAGCTACCATCGTTTATTTGTATTTTTTTATCTGATGACAGAGATCAAAAGACATTTCAACGTTCAGCTTAATTTCATCATTTGTCCGAGTGTTTACACTATATGTCTACGGCTGTAACATGTCTTCCAGTAATATTCTGAATCAAACGCAGGCTTGACAAAAACATCAGTGTAAATGTATAATTTTATTTATAATAATAAATGCGCACTCACCCATATCAGCAAACCTATTTAATATTGAACTTCCTGTGTCTTTATTATAGTGATGAGCAAGCTTTTATTATTGATAATAAATAATAATTGATATTTTCCAGTGTCTTGTACCCCCGCTAAGGAGTCCCGTCATATTCCTCCTGGGTGAAATAGGTAGCAAGAGTACATCAACAAGGAAAAGTGACAGACAGACGCGCTGGAGTTTGTGCACGAGTCCTAATTATCCCGGCAGCGCAGACATGACAGATTCAAAGAGCTGAAGCTCACCGGCACTCAGGCAGGTTTAAGTTTCACTGTGATTAAGTCAAAGCAAATACAATTATGTGCTGCTGAGTATATTACCCAGATATCCTCATTCCAGTCAGAGTGATATTAACAATAAATAAACACAAAATCAAAGCATAGACGTTGCTTTGGATATAAGCGTCTGCTTAACGATTAAAAAGTAATTGAAACGGACAGTCATTCTGTGAATATGTAAAATACATAAGAGGCCTTTTAGCTATTTCGAATTGCAGAAAGATTTTAATAAACAAACCTACCCCTCAACGTGTTTTGTAATGATTTGACACGTCCACGAGAGGCTCAAGCAACATGTTTTGTCACATTAGTCACCTTCATTTCATGTGAATGTGATGAGACTGTAGCAACATTGTGAATGCTTGCAGCTGTGCAGAGTGGGATTTAAGGTCTTATGTCACGCTTTGGCTTTGGACTCAGTCATTAGTCTGTGGCTTGATGATGTGACACTGGTACAGTGCTCTGTGCTAGCGTAGACCGTGTAAGAGGCGCATGTTTCTAATCGAGAAATCTTCAATTTTACCAGTCTATCACTGGGCAGACTTACAAAAGATAAAGTTGAATGTAGTTACAAGTTCGTGTGGCCATTTTGGAATTTCAGCAGACAATCCTTCAGGGAAACGTCCTGCAAACATAACATTGTTTTACACCTTGTGGAAATTGAGGACAGACAGAACAACCCAATGTCAAAGGCTGTTCTAACCAACAAATGCAGGAAGTATTACCGAGTCACTAATGAAGTACCCTTTAATATCGTACACAGCATAAGTCACTTTCCTGACATCTTTGTGGTGATTTGGTCAAGTTGTGAAAGTGCCAACCAGAAAACATCAAATATGGAACATCCATCATTCCTTCTCTAAAATGCTGCGGCCTTGCCCTTTGTAGGAGATCGATCGTTAGACTTTTCAGCCCCATTTCTAAAGTACAACAATCTTGGCAGGCTGTCAACGAAGACAGCTGACAAACGGGCAATCAATGGAGATTTAGGATGGCCTGTGTCGCAAGTCTCCATGACACTTGGTAAGAGTTATGCATCAATATTGTCTTGACATGAGAGCTTATTATGCTGCAATTCCAGTGGACCACCTAGCCAAAGGTTAGGAGAGGTTGCTTGGGAAATAAAAAAAAAAACTAAAATAAATAAGTTATCCAAAATGATGCATCCAGGTAAGACGTCCTTGTTAAGAAACCAGCATGGTAAGAACTGCATTGTCATTCTAGCGGTGCTTTGGGTCAGCTTGAGCACCTGTGAGCTCAACGGAAATGGAAGGCCAGACCATGTGGTCCTTCCAGCATAGACAAATTCAAACAGCTACCATGTATCTATTCTGTTATATTGTCGCATATTTGTGTTCTATATTACTGCCTAGTATGCATCAATCCTCACATGTGTAGTTCCCATCTCAAGAAATAAAAAACATTTGAATTTAATTGAATGTTTGCAGCTTGGTATTCCCAGCCAACATTAAGTCAATAAAACAGCACACCTTCTCAACAACAGTGCACCTTTGTTTTATTCTGTGAGAAAACTTGGCATATACCTGAACTAAAACATCCTCTATGGAATAATTGACTTCTGTAGCTGCATATGAATTTTGTTTTTATGAAAAACAACAAAAACAAGTGCCATATTGGCATATCAAAGACAGCAAACAAGACAAATATAATTTTCAACACCTTCTGAGGAACAATTGACTTCTTTAGCAGCATATTTTAAAACATAATTCATATATTTCAATACCATATAGAATCTGCTACCCTGGTGAGACAAATCAAATAGGCACTTGAACCGTGTACAGTAAACACACAGAAAGCCCTGTGTCAGGACGTAACGTGTTTTAGCACCCTAAACCTGCCCTGGGCATTATCCAGTTTTACACGCAGGTAGTCCAGACACTTCTCCCCCAACTGGGTCAACAAAGGCGCAGACCAGAAACGGCAGCAAGTAAAGATAGATATGACTACAGTCATTAGCTTACCTGCTGTACTCGCTTATACAGCTTCCCATTCTTTATACACTTAAAGAAAGATCGATTCAAATTGCATGTGAACAAATTGCTGCTCCGGGGTCAGCAATGGTGTCCAATGTGTAACTGTCTATAATTATGTTGCTCTCAGTCTCACTCCTTTTCCCCTCTCAGTGCTTACATGTCGACGGGGATGTCTGCCTGCCCGGACCACGGCACACGCCCTCCGTTAGCTAATAACCTGGCTCGCAGCGAAAATACAAGACCTAGCAGGTTTAATCTTGCTTGGCCAATCTTAAAATGATAATTGATCAAGTCACTGCTCGGTTGATATCACTGACGTTTTGACATTTTGTTAGTGGTTTTGCAACTGTAACTGATCCTACTGCAATCGGATTGAAAAGATACTAGTGTAATTGTCTTGAGAGAAGCATCAAATAAGCATTTTGCTGAATGTTTTATCCTATGCATATCCTGTATACATACGAATGGATCTTGAAATATGACAAAATTGAGTACTCTTAGATCGCAACAAGGCTAATTGAAGGAAGTGCATTTGGGATGGAGGAAGGAAAAGATAGAGTAGCTAATGCACAGACAATGACCCCTGCTCTATAACAGTGGTTCTTCAAACGCCTCCCAAGGACCCATAGCCATTAAATATACTAGATGACATTAATTGCTAACACACCAAAATAAACGTGTCATCTAATCATTTGTCATACCATTGACTACATGGTTCAGATGAACTAGTGCAGGCCTACAACAAAATAGTGGGATGGCCGGGGGTCCCCACAGAAGGTTTGATGCTCTGGAAAAACACCTTATCAATTTAACTAATACAGTTAACATCACAAGATGTATACGCAGCATGTTTGAGGAATGTTACGAAGACCATCCACTGTTTTTTTGCTTTAATTAATCTCCTTATTTTACCAGATAAATTTACTAAAAACACATTGTCGTTTACAATAATGGCCTGAGAGCAATTAGGATTAAATCTCCACATGTCAAACTGCAACTGTAAAGTTTTATGAAAGTCGGTTTGGCATGAAAGCTGTGTGTACATCCTGGTAATGTATCTGCAATGTTAACTATAGGCTTTGAGGAGCCCTAATAAAGCCATGTTATGCCGAGAGTCAGTTCTGGCAAGACATCTTAGCTGTATTGTATCTTGAAACAGCTCTACCACAGCAACATAACACAGTAGCGATCAGTAAATTGGTTGCACAGCACACCCAGGCTAATGTATCATAGGAGATGATTGGTCAGTAGGCTCAGACAATAACTCATTTATGCCAATAACTATTGCTGCAGTTTTTCCCCAAACTGTCCTTTTGGCTTATCAAGGCCACGCCAGTTAAAGTATTCCAATGTGCCCTAGGTGAATGTTAATCAGTGTAAGTTAGAGATTTGCAGCTAAACAGACCAAAAGATTTATAGGCTAATAAAAACACATTAAAAGAGCTAAACCGTGGTGCAAGAGATGATAAGAAGACGAATAGGGCAAAAGTACAGCCACAAACATGTTCGGGTGGATATGTCCCAGTACGTGTGTGTGTGTGTGTGTGTACCATCACAGCAACTGAGCAATTCATAAACAGTAAAGTGAGTCATTGAATCACTGAACTGGTTTAAGCTAGCTGATGTTGGCTTGATGGAGACTGATGGGAGGATGTGATTATGCAAAGAAAGCTACTTTGATACATAAGTACAGCGTGGGTGAGCTTGCCGTGCCTTTGAGAGACTGCTCTGACGTAGAGTCACCCAGTGGTTACTTCACACAGTATTAGTGGAGAGCCGTGGCAAGCCAACTAAAGCCATCTCAAAAAAGCCAGTGGGAGGAGAAGGAGGGAAAAGCGAAGTGTGTTACAGAGGATGTTAGAATGACTGCTTCGCGCGCTCACAGCTCCATCTGAAACGCTTTTTATATCCAGATAAATTTCCATCCCCATGTCAAACACACTTTTCAGATGTTCACCATTTGGACCACCGGTTAGACCGCGGGACTAGCCTGGGTCACAGATGGGTTTGTAAAAAAGTTGTTTCGCAATATCAGAATGATGAAGTAGGGTGGTGAAATTTCACAGAAGTTGCCCAGTAATAATATAACTTCACCTCCTACATATTGCAACAAAAACAAAAAGGTATCCTCTTTAAAATACAAAATGTGTTTATGAAAATCAGAAGGGAAGAAAATTCATATTACCCAAAACGAGAATTAGCATCGCGTATGGTGACAAACACATCACAAAATATTGTGTTTTGGAATGATTCAAGAAGCTGGCTAGACCTACATTTATGCCATAATCATAGTTAATGAAAATAAAAAAGAGATAATTATTTGGTTTAATTATTAGCCGATTCTTTGATCGCTATAGTTTTTAGCATTATTCAATAGAATTTAACACGGTAAAAAATAAAAAGTAATGTTCGGCTTACAGCTAATACTTTTCTTTGCTGCGTTGATGCCCAAGCAGAAGCTGCTACAACTGCAATCACACACAGTTTGCCGTTTCAGTATTGAGTATTTTCTTTTAGACTAAGAAAAGTGTTATTTTTTATTTATTCATACAGTTTCATTTTCAGGTTCAGTTTGTGGAAATGAGTTTAGTTAGAAGGTCACTTGCATAGTTATAAGGTCTGCACAGACTCATGTGAAATCATACAGGAGAGAAGCCAGTCAGTTGAGTTTGTGGCAAATCCTATTTCAGTGCTTGCATATTGTTCTGTCCTTTGATAATTAGAAACCACGCCCCTGCATTGCATTGTCATATATTTCATCATTGAAGATTTCTTAAAAATGTTTGTTAAAATATCATCTCGACCTCGTGAACCCAATATCGTGTATCATCTTGCTCGTGAGCTCAGTGTATCGTCACACCCCTAGATTGATGTATTCTCAAATTAGGCAAAGTACTACAAAAAGTATTTCACAATCTTATTTTCCACTCATCATATATATTCTCAGTTGAAGCTAAACAGAACAATACAATAATAGAAAACAGTGAAGGGATATGCCAGTATAGAATAATGACAGACGCCTAGAGGGGCCTAAACAACATCTCTGGAATACACTCAAACCTCACTGGGCCCAATTAAAAAGAAAAGTACAGAAACATTTGATGTTTGATCGTTTTTTAGTCTAGTAGTCCGAAGAAGGCTGGGCTGTTGTGAAAAACACAAGAGGAATCAGGCCTGGTTATAAAAGAGTCATTTTTACATATTAAAATGGATTTCAATCACTAGCACTAGCCTACATAACATCAACATCCATGTTGTAAAATCCTGTTACAAATAATCATAATAGTGTCCTGAGCTATTCCATCGCTCACTGGGGGGTAAAAATAATAGTATTCCCAATAGATGAGCTGCCTGGCCGTCTTTGATGATTAGAATCCTATAGTTACAATACTGCCCAAACAAATGGTCAGAAACCAACTTTGAAACATAGTCCAAAACCTTTTGTGATTTATATATATATATTTTTAACAATAGACCACAATGTGTGAGATTCAACAGGGAATTGTTCAGTCCTATTTAAATCGTAATAGTCAAATAGACAACAGTTACAGTTACCTTCGGAGCCAATAGTAGGGGAAAGTTAAAACTGTAAATCCAGACCGTACAGATTTTCAGTTCTTCACAAGCACTTTATTGAGTCTGTCTTCAAAGTGCACTTTGGTCACAGGATAACCCCAATTCATTTTGCCAGGTTTTCACTAAAATACATTGTTACAAAACCTTCTTAAACAAAACCTTCAACCTTGATGGAATCTAATACTATGGGTACCTAACACTAGGGGGGCCCAACACTAGGGGGGCCCAACACTAGGGGGACCTAACACTAGGGGGGCCTAACCCTATGGGGACCCAACACTATGGGGGCCCAACACTAGGGGGACCTAATACTAGAGGGACACAACACTAGGGGGACCTAACCCTATGGGGACCTACCACTAGGGGGGCCCAACCCAAGGGGGACCTAACCCTATGGGGACCTAACCCTATGGGGACCTAACCCTATGGGGACACTAGGGGGCCCACCAAGGGGGCCTAACCCTAGGGGGACCCTATGGGGACCTAACCCTATGGGGACCTAACTAGGGGGCCCAATGGGGACCTAACCCTAACCCTAACCCTATGGGGACCTAACCCTATGGGGACCTACCACTAGGGGGGCCCAACCCAAGGGGGACCTAACACTAGGGGGACCTAACACTAGGGGGGCCCAACCCAAGGGGGACCTAACACTAGGGGGACCTAACACTAGGGGGACCTAACCCTATGGGGACCTACCACTAGGGGGGCCCAACCCAAGGGGGACCTAACCCTAGGGGGACCTAACCCTATGGGGACCTAACCCTATGGGGACCTACCACTAGGGGGGCCCAACCCAAGGGGGACCTAACACTAGGGGGACCTAACACTAGGGGGACCTAACCCTATGGGGACCTACCACTAGGGGGCCCAACCCAAGGGGGACCTAACACTAGGGGGACCTAACACTAGGGGGACCTAACACTAGGGGGACCTAACCCTAACCTATGGTGGGACTTATTCGCTGGAAAGAGATTTCAGATTGCTGATCCTGTGACCAAACAACAGGCTTAGATATGACATATATACAAAAACTCAGCAAAGCAGGTGGGCAGAGCCATGCATAAGCAAGTAAGACTCCAGTGGGTAGTATTGATTTGTTCTAAAATGTTTCTGGTGGGTAACAGCTCTAGTGGAATAGACCCCGGCGAGGCTTTTTATCTTTTTGGTACGCTGTCGTGGAATTCTTAAAAGTTCAGAGACTGTAGTTTCTTTTAATAATCAAATGCTTTACTCAAGATTCATGAACCTGGAGCGGTTAACAACACATTTACATGTCAAGTCAACAAGCTCCAAGAGTAACGGAGCTCTGATATATATACGTCCAGCATCAACCCATCTGATATATATATACGTCCAGCATCAACCCATCTGATATATATATACGTCCAGCATCAACCCATCTGATATATATATACGTCCAGCATCAACCCATCTGATATATATATACGTCCAGCATCAACCCATCTGATATATATATACGTCCAGCATCAACCCATCTGATATATATATCGTCCAGCATCAACCCATCTGATATATATATATATACGTCCCAGCATCAACCCATCTGATATATATATACGTCCAGCATCAACCCATCTGATATATATATACGTCCAGCATCAACCCATCTGATATATATATCCAGCATCAACCCATCATCAACCCACCAGCATCAACCCATCTGATATATATATATCAACCCATCTGATATATATATACGTCCAGCATCAACCCATCTGATATATATATACACCCAGCATCAACCCATCTGATATATATATACGTCCAGCATCAACCATCATCTGATATATATATACGTCCAGCATCAACCATCATCTGATATATATATCAACCCATCGTCCAGCATCAATCCCATCTGATATATATATATATCTGATATATATATACGTCCAGCATCAACCCATCTGATCTATATATATCCAGCATCAACCATCTGATATATATATCTCCAGCATCAACCCATCTGATATATATACGTCCAGCATCAACCATCATCTGATCTATATATACGCATCCAGCATCAACCCATCTGATATATATACGTCCAGCATCAACCCATCTGATATATATACGTCCAGCATCAACCCATCTGATATATACGTCCAGCATCAACCCATCTGATATATATACGTCCAGCATCAACCCATCTGATATATATATCTGATATATATATACGTCCAGCATCAACCCATCTGATATATATACGTCCAGCATCAACCCATCTGATATATATATACGTCCAGTCCAGCATCAACCCATCTGATATATATACAGTCCAGCATCAACCCATCTGATATATATATACGTCCAGCATCAACCCATCTGATATATATATACGTCCAGCATCAACCCATCTGATATATATACGTCCAGCATCAACCCATCTGATATATATATACGTCCAGTATCAACCCATCTGATATATATACGTCCAGCATCAACCCATCTGATATATATATACGTCCAGTATCAACCCATCTGATATATATATACGTCCAGTATCAACCCATCTGATATATACGTCCAGCATCAACCCATCTGATATATATACGTCCAGCATCAACCCATCTGATATATATACGTCCAGCATCAACCCATCTGATATATATATACGTCCAGCATCAACCCATCTGATATATATATACGTCCAGCATCAACCCATCTGATATATATACGTCCAGTATCAACCCATCTGATATATATATATCTGATATATCCAGTATCAACCCATCTGATATATACGTCCAGTATCAACCCATCTGATATATATATACGTCCAGCATCAACCCATCTGATATATATATACGTCCAGCATCAACCCATCTGATATATATATACGTCCAGCATCAACCCATCTGATATATATATACGTCCAGCATCAACCCATCTGATATATATATACGTCCAGCATCAACCCATTTGATATATATATGTCCAGCATCAACCCATCTGATATATATATACGTCCAGCATCAACCCATCTGATATATATATACGTCCAGCATCAACCCATCTGATATATATATACGTCCAGCATCAACCCATCTGATATATATATACGTCCAGCATCAACCCATCTGATATATATATACGTCCAGCATCAACCCATCTGATATATATATACGTCCAGCATCAACCCATCTGATATATATATACGTCCAGCATCAACCCATCTGATATATATATACGTCCAGCATCAACCCATATATATATACGTCCAGCATCAACCCATCTGATATATATACGTCCAGCATCAACCCATCTGATATATATATACGTCCAGCATCAACCCATCTGATATATATACGTCCAGCATCAACCCATCTGATATATATATACGTCCAGTATCAACCCATCTGATATATACGTCCAGCATCAACCCATCTGATATATATATACGTCCAGCATCAACCCATCTGATATATATACGTCCAGCATCAACCCATCTGATATATATACGTCCAGCATCAACCCATCTGATATATATATACGTCCAGTATCAACCCATCTGATATATATACGTCCAGCATCAACCCATCTGATATATATATACGTCCAGCATCAACCCATCTGATATATATATACGTCCAGCATCAACCCATCTGATATATATACGTCCAGCATCAACCCATCTGATATATATATACGTCCAGTATCAACCCATCTGATATATATACGTCCAGCATCAACCCATCTGATATATATATACGTCCAGTATCAACCCATCTGATATATATATACGTCCAGTATCAACCCATCTGATATATACGTCCAGCATCAACCCATCTGATATATATACGTCCAGCATCAACCCATCTGATATATATATACGTCCAGCATCAACCCATCTGATATATATATACGTCCAGTATCAACCCATCTGATATATATACGTCCAGTATCAACCCATCTGATATATATACGTCCAGTATCAACCCATCTGATATATACGTCCAGTATCAACCCATCTGATATATATATACGTCCAGCATCAACCCATCTGATATATATATACGTCCAGCATCAACCCATCTGATATATATATACGTCCAGCATCAACCCATCTGATATATATATACGTCCAGCATCAACCCATCTGATATATATATACGTCCAGCATCAACCCATTTGATATATATACGTCCAGCATCAACCCATCTGATATATATATACGTCCAGCATCAACCCATCTGATATATATATACGTCCAGCATCAACCCATCTGATATATATATACGTCCAGTATCAACCCATCTGATATATATATACGTCCAGCATCAACCCATCTGATATATATATACGTCCAGCATCAACCCATCTGATATATATATACGTCCAGCATCAACCCCTTCGTCCTTCATGTGCATATTATCACTCCAGACCCCACGTCATCCTCTCCATTCCACACGTATTCTTAACAACTCTGGAGCCCAAGGTATATGGATGATAAGATGTCTACATAACTTAGTTAACCTAGAGAAACACCTACAATAACAGAGCAGTCTCCTGACCTTACTTAGAATTAGAACCATACGGATTATATATTAAACTATCATTATAACATAATATTAAAAATTCCACCACAACGCAAACAAATCTAATGCCCGAGATTAATTCATCCGGAGGGGCAGCTGATTCCCTGTCAATCTGCATTTTTAGATAAAAGCACCATGTAAGTCACTCAGGAAATGAGTGAAATGAGTGACTGGTAAATGACTTAAATCTGTTTCTGTTTCTGAGTTTACATGTGTTTTGGGGTTAGGTCGGGCTGGGCCTGGTGTGGTGCTTTCAGGCAGCTCGCCCAATTACCACAAACCTCACAATGTTCACACGGCCGGGTGAGGAGTGATGGATTGTGGATGGAAGTGTGTGCTTTAATCTGGGCTATTCAGTTATTCTGTTTAGTGAGCTGCGCGTAGCCTCCCTGGTGAGAATAGAGCTAGCGAAGGCGTGCTGGGCGGCTAATGGAAGCCATTAGCAGGGATGCCGGAGAGAGACAGAGGGGCTAGTAAGGGCTGGAAAACCACACGCTTGTATCTTCAGAAGTATCTGACTGGAGAAGGGGAGTCAAAGTCCTTGTCCCTGGTGTTAAATGCAGCAAACCAGCAGGCGATATCATAAAGCTCTTTGGGGGAATTTGTGTCTGCAATAGAAATGTACAGCCCTTATGTTAAGTGAATAATTAGAAGTTGGAGTTGTTGGAAAGCTTACTTTGTAATAAACAAAAGTAAAACTGTGATGGTTTTGCAAGTATATGCAGGTTATTCAATAACCATGTACACATAAGTGGCGCAATATTCTTGTGCGAAGCCTCAATGTTTATGAAGTTCACAACGATCCAACTAATTATGTTTTTAGAAGATTCACAGATATAGAACTATTGGTAGTGGATTTTATGACACGTTTATCAGACTTGTGATCACACCTTCTTTTGAGTTGCTAACAGACTTTCAGCACGATGAGATGTTGCAGATGTACCGTGATTAAATTGCCCCAACTTGTGTCAGAAAAACAACAACTTTTATTTTTTGTATTTTCTGAGATTGTGCTTACGACTGTATCTTAGATCCGAATGTATTCCCACTGTATTCATATGAGCAGATTAAAGCCATGTTGATAACAGCACCACTAATAACCAAATTAAAAGGAAGCAATGGTTTGTCGCTGTCTTAGAGGGCTGCCTGCTCCCACTGCCAATGCTCAGCTGACTGCATATGATGGAAAATGTATTCACCGCATGCAGTGCTTTAACCAATAATGCCCACGACAAATATTGCGAAGCCCCCAACATAAAAAGAAAGAGTTTCGAGATAACACAGCCTACAGTTAAAAGAAGCTCATTGAGTTCGAAATGTCTTGTACATAATCAAGTACAGCCTTGACAGTTAGTACAGACAAAACTGTCTATGGATTTCGTGAAGATAAATAAAAACATCATAATGGTAAGAGAGTAAACAGTATGTATTAGGATTACTACCCATATCACGAATGACATTTAGCTTAATTACCTGATGGCCTTGCAGTGGAGCGCAGTCTCCATCTGTGGGGACGCGGTTTTCCCCGGGGACAGCGGCCTGAAGGCTCTGGTCTCCTGTGTGGACAGCAGTGCCGTCTCTCTGCATGCCTCCAGCCGCAGGTCCCCCTCTCCGTCACCCATGGCACTGTCCTCTGGCTTGTAAGTAAAAATAATTGTGGGTTTCTGATTAGGGTCCTCGTTCTTGGCCTCTGAGAACCAGTGCTGGCGTTGGAGGGGTGGAGGGGGGAGCATGTGGATGACTGTTCCATCCAGACCAACCAGTTTGCCCTTCTCTTTCTCCGCCTTCTCCCGCTGCTCTTCGTCATCCTTCCGCCGGCGGAAGAAGCTCTTGAAGGAGATCCAGCGTTTGGGCTTGGCGCTCTCGCCTGCTCGTCTCCCTTCTCCCCCACCAGGGCTGGTTTCTCCGTCACTGGGCCGTGTAGGGGAGCCGGGAACGGAAGGCTTGGTCCAGTTACTAAAGTGCCTTTGGAGAATGTTGGTGGCATGATATGGGGAAGAGGTGGACCGGGGAGGGGGGAAGGGGGCGTTGGGCTCGGACTTGGTGGGGCTTGACAGAGGGACAGCTGCACAGGCACTCTGGGATTTGGGCAGCTGTTTAGAGGGTGTGTCTTTCCGGGGTTTGGACAGGCAGCCATCAGTTGAAGAGAAGAGAGACTTCGGCCGGCTTAGAGTTTCCTTTGTGGCATCAGGTGGGAGGGCGTAAAGGTCCTCAATCATGAAGGCTTTAGAAGTTAGGGACGGTGACTCGGGGGGAGACTGAGGGGGTTGAATGGAGGCAACGATCTGGGACAACACAGTGTTGGCACTCTCACGATGGCCCGTCCCAGTGCATGAAGACGATGGAAAGTAAGAAATCCCTTCTCTGCTAAATGTTGTATCCCCACTAATCTTGCATATGCGCGCACTAGTGGCTGACCTGGGGCTGCCCTTCGACAAGATGGCAGTGACTGCGAGAGGAGTTTGAACCGCAGTGGCAGGAGAAACAGCACAAGAGTCCATGGTAGTTCTGGCGGTGAGCTCCTTGCTTATCAGCGCTGCTGCAGCGGCTTTCCTTTTGTCAGTCGCCTCTTTCTCCAACGCTACTTTACAGGGACCGATTTGCTCAGTAGGGGAAGACGGGACACTCTCTGAGGAGCCAATCTCCTCGTAAGTGTGACTGGCCACTCTTCCTTCCTTAGGTTGGGACAGCTCCCCGCTCAGACCCAGGAAGCTCTTATACACCGCCAGGTTGTCGTAAGCGCTCGGGTTGATAACGATAGGCACTTTGACGGCGTTCTTAGAACTGCGGAAGTATGTGGTGTCATCCCGGATGATGATGGGGAAGGGCGGCATCCCGGCGTTGTTGTAGCTATTGAACTTGATCTCTGACAGGTTCGGGGATTTCACAGGTACGGTCCGAGAGGAGGAGAGGCCCGCGATGGGAGAGGTGGGGGCTGACTTGTGACTGCAATAGCGCGGTGGGACGGGCGGGCCAGATGCTGCAGATGACCCCAGATCCACTTTGGCGATCTTCTGACGGGGACTGGTGCTGGAAGTCCACACCTCCTGGTAGCGGATAGCGCCTGGTTTCTTGCGGATATTGCCCTGAGAGGCAGAGGGCGTGACAGATGAGTGGGAGGCAGTAGATGACACGGACATGGGAGAGGCGGGAGACAGAAGCTGGCCTGAAGGAGAGGTGGGGATGGACAAGGGGCTAACGGGGGTCTTGGGTTTGGGAGAGCGGTCTTGATTATGTTCTTCTGGGCTAGTCATGGACGCAGACACATCCACCACAGTGTAAGGCTTACAGATAAGCGGTTTCTCCAAGTTGACCACTCGATAAGGTTTAGCTTGCTCCTCCGTGGGGCTGAAGCTGATTGTCACTGGCTGCCCCGGAAGAGCTTTGGGCATAGGTAAGCACTCCCGGCTTTCCTGATCTTCCAATCTGATGGCGAGAACAGCCTTGTGGGTCTCAACCGTCTTGGGTGGACTTACAGCCATTTGGGTCTGTTGCTCCTTGTCTTTAGAAGCAGTCTGGAGGGCGGCGGATCTGAAAGCGGAGGGGGAGTGAAGGCCGTTTCTCAGCGGGCCACAGTGAGCTGCCGCTACACTGCTGCTACAGCTGGAAGTGGCGCGTGAGTCCTCTGGCAGCGATGATGAGGACTCTGGTGAGGTGGTGCACTCTGAGTTGGAGAGGAAACCACTGCCCTGGAGGTCAGCAGGGCCATATGGAAGAAGACAGTGACCTCCGTTGGAGTCCATGGACGGGTATCCGTTGAGGATCTCGTCGTAACTATCGTCATAGTCCACGGCGCAGATCCTCTGAAGGGATCGGTTGCGCAAAGGTACAGTGTTCCACTTCTTCCCCTGGGCAAAATGAACCGGGGAGAGCGTGGCAGCGCGGAAGTTGGCAAAGCGTGGCTGGCCCCGCATACGGATCTCCATGGCCAGAAGCTCTTCGTCACTCTCGTCCCAGCTCTCGTGTTCACTGTCGTCGTGTCCATCACTTTCGTCCTCATCATCGTCATCATCGTCGTCGTCCTCTCCTTCACTGGAGAACTCAGGGTAGCAGAAGCGCCCCCCTTCGGTGCTGATTACCTCCATACTGTTGCTGACGGACACCCGTTTTTGGGTGACCCCTCCACTGCTGCTCCCAATTGCCAAGCAACCAGAGGCTGGCAGGCCTCTTTCTAAAGAGCGCTGGAAAGAGGTGCTGATTCGGCCCAAAAAAAGGTCCTTTGAGCCAGACAAGGAGCTGGGATTTGGGCCAGAGCCTAGGCCTGCAATTTCCTTGAGAACATCCGTTAAACCGTTGTCATTGGTATTGCCACTGGGGGTACGCCGACTACGCTGCCCGTAACCCTCAATCACGCCTCCAACATCCTCCCCTTCATTGTTGTTCGGCCCACCAGGCCTCTTGCGGTTCATCCCATTTCGGGTCCAGACGGTGAAGGCAGAGGTTTTGCCGGGTTCACCGGCGTCCGGTGGTCGTTGGAGGTTGCCCTCCATGTCCAGGCCAGCCGATGAACAGGACAGCATCATGGTGGGCTTGACAGCAATTGTGGGCTTCTTAGCCACGGGAGGGCGAAAGTGGCTGGATCGAGCGGATACACTGCTGCTGGCCGCTCCTCCTCTCTGGGAGCTGTTGGCGAGGATGACGTTGGGTCTAGTACCTGCGTGGGGTTGGCTCTGTTCCTGGGAGGATATCTCAGGGCCACTCTTCTTTAGACTGCTCTCGGCCAAGCAGTGCTGGCTCTTGGGCTTGAAGCAGTTCTTACACTCTCCTGGTTTCCAAACATGCTCGGTGAAGGTATTGCAAGCTGACATGGCGGCTGTCCTGGTGAGGCAGTGTGGAGGGTCAGTGTACAGGAAACCCCTCCATGGGACCCATTAAAGCAGGTAAATGTTCTACCAGCAGCCCTCTGGTTATCACTCAAGTCCCACAAAGAGACTCAACCTGAAAAAGAAAATGAAATTTCCTATTATTTAACGGAATATGGAAACATCATTATTAATAAAAAAGTATTCTTACTAATGCTTAGTATGAACACTGCATATGTAAAACTAATGTTTTTTTTATACAAGAAGCTTATTTACTTTACTTTTATTTATTACAAAATAATTCTATGTTTTAACATCAGAATTAAAATGAAACACACACACACACTCAAAATAAATGGCACCACATCCTGTTCTCCACTAGGTGGCAATGCACTTCAATGTTTTATCTGACCAAACCTCACAACTGAAGAGGCAATGAGATCTTTTGCACTACCTCCTCTTCAGTCAAGCCTATGTTTCTATGGGGCCATGGGGTCAAAAATGAAAAGTGCCAGACATCTATTCCCTGGACTATTTTTGGACAGCAGCGCTGTGCAGTTGCTGGTCACAATCAGCCAGGCTTACGGTGAGGCTTAAAGGAAATCTATAGACTGACAGACCCATAAAGTCAGATTACGCTGAAATCTATCATCTTAGGACCCTGGGCTGGGCAGGTACTTTCATCTGATTTTACATGAGTTCAATTGCTACATTAATCCAAGTCATATAACTAGCAGAACTAAATAACGGGAATTTAGCAGCAGTTATTCTTGAATATTCAAGTTGAAGTTCACACTTCCAGGATTTGGTTTTTCTAATTAATACTCAGAAGGCAATGGTTTAAGCAGAAGGCAGGAGCCAATAATTGTGGTAAGAGACAGACAATGGTCATACACAGATTGGTAAACAAAGCAAAAAGGACAAAAATTTTAGTTTAAATTGTAGTCATAAGTAGGTAAGAATCAAATAATAGGACCGATGGCCGAAGAACAACAAGGGCCAGACTGGGTGGAAGACTGGCCACAGAAGAAATATTGGCCAGTATACAGACGATGGCTATAAATGGTTCTCACAAACGTGCTAGGAAAAATGCTTAGTAGAGTCAAAACGAACAACACCTCACAAAGGAACACAGAGAATGAACTGTATTAAATAAGGAGCTCACGAGACCAGGTGAGTAACCAACGGTAACCAACAGAGCTCCGAAATGACAGAGCTTTGTTCAAATCACAAGAAAACAACACACAAGGCTGACTGAGAAAATAGATACAGAACTGAAATTGAAAAAAAAAACACAATAAATAAATGGGAAAACATAACCTTGCAGTTTTAACAAACAGACAACTTAAAATATTTGTCTTCACATATTGGTCTTTAGACGAGCCCTGTAAAAAATCTGATATGGAAATATATATATTTTAAAATATCCAAATGGACCTAAATGTGTAACACTACCAACCACTGTGTCCCATGTGGCCAACAGAAAACCACATGCTACAAAACCCATTTGGTCATTTTCTCCTTTCAGCTCTGTGTTCTGCAGTCATTACTTTTAATGCACTTACCTCCTCTGCGTTGGCTGGGAATGGCATTAGTTATATTATTACTATGGCTGTAATAACTGCAGCGGTTAAACAGTGAAAAGCCACACCGGATACTCTGTATATAAGTGAATTCAAAAGATAATGGGGTACCGTGCACAATATACAAGTAGGCTAAAACAATATCAGTGACCAGTATTTGATCACTCAAAATATGGAGAAAATTCAAATTGAAATTGCGGCAAAAATGTTCAGAGGAATTACTCATCCCTAATCAACATATGACTCTCAAAAATGTGTGTCAATGTTTTTTGAAACTCTAGGAATTCTTGCTCATCCATGACTTCCTTTTTCACTACAGCACACACTGATGAACATTCTGACCACTCACAGGTGAAGCAAATAACATTAATCATAGCAAAACTTGTCACAGTCTGGGTTGATTAGATTTTAAACGAACCATCTGTTACTGTAGCTAACGTGTAGCAGGATAATTAGGCAGGAATATAGACCCGAACGACTTTGACATGGAAGAAGTTTATCTAGTCATACAAGTCCTGTTTTCTTTTTCATCACATGGATGGTGTGGCACAGTTTAAGTAAATAGGTGATGCACCAGAATGCATTGTGGGAGGACGATAATACACCCTGCCACATGGCGCAACATTCTTCAGTAATGGTTTGAGGAACATTATGAAATAAAGACTTGTCCGTAAATTATGGAAGCTTTAACAGAATAGTAGGCCAATATTAAACAATAGTTATGGGTTCAGGCAAAACAAAAAACAAGCCAGAATAAAGTGCATGTCAAACCATGAAATAATGTCACGTTCTTGGACAAACAAACCGATGACAACGATGGGCACAGTGCCGATAGTAGCCTTCTAGCCTGTCCATAGATGGTCGGGTATTTATAGGTTTAAAAATGCATCAAATATATCAAACCTTAGGCTATAATAAGCGATCATAATGAGTAGATCGTGAAAGCCTAGCTTAACGAGCGTGCTCGCATAAGAATCAATATACTTAAATGTTTCATATGATTTAACAAACTTATCATGTCACCATGGTAAACCAATTTCTGGTTGCATATTTGGCAATTAGCTTTTTCTATCACCTGATAACATGACATGTTTCCATGCCACAGATTTCTTTGGCGGCATCGTTTCCCGCTCTAGCTTCTCTAGAAAATGTAGACATGTGCAAAGTAACGTGGGCACTGAACTATGCCCAACAGATGCAGCTTCAGGCCCAGCTGCCCTGTCTGCCCATCCTTAGACAGTGAATATAAAAAGTCTACCCACCACAGGTTTTTTGTGATGTGAAAAAAATAATTAATGTCAGAACTTTTTCATCCTTTAATATGTCGCATAATGTAAACGAGTCAATTGGAACAAACTGAAATATTTGAGTGGGAAAAATAAAAACCTTACAACAACCTGGTTGCATACATGTGCACACCCTCTTATAACTGGGGATGCGGCTGTGTTCAGAATTAACCAATGACATTCAAACTCATGTTTAATAGAAGTCATTACACACCTGCCATCATTTAAAGTGACTCTGATTAATCAGAAAATAAAGGTCAGCTTTTCCTTTAGGATTTTCCTGACATTTTCTTAGTTGCATCGCAGAGCAAAAGCCATGGTCCCCAGAGAGCTCCAGAGAGGGATATAAAAGGGTACAAAATAATTTCCAAAGCATTAGATATTCCATGGAACACAGTGAAGACAGTCATCATCAAGTGGAGAAAATATGGCACAACAGAGACATTACCAAGAACTGGTCGTCCCTACAAAATTGATGAAAAGACGAGAAGAAAACAGACCAAGGGGCCTTCAACAACATTTAAGGAGCAACAACAAAGAAAAACATCCAAGCCCGACTGAAGTTTACAAAAACAAACATCAAGTCTCCCAATAGCATGTTGTAAATGTGTGTGTATGGTCAGACGAAACCAATGTTAGCTAAACCTCTAGTCCTCTTGTCGTTCACCTCTCAAACGACTGGATTATTGACCCACCCTAATCGAAAGTACAGATGGCGGTCCATATTTTTATATGGCTTCATTTTGGTACAGTGTATGGGGATGTATTCTCCACAAGGTGTATATGTACAACGTTCTGCTCGGGAAAGGATGTCGTTGTTTTTAAAGATGTAAATATCTCAGCGGGTGCTGTTAATGGGTCACAAGTGCCATAGACCATTTGTTAGCATACATTTGTTGTTCAATTTTTTTGTGAGGTGATCAAAAAAATTATGGTTTTAACAAAAATGACCGGCTTGTGCACAAGCTCCATTGAATTGCCACTGCTAGACGCCAATGTTTAGCATTTTATATATAGGAAGGCAAAAAATTTGCTATGAGACTAAAAATACCACGCCACTATTAGGGCAATAACTAATTAGTTAGAATCAACAGAAGCAGTGTTGAACGTGTCTTGAGTGTATTTTGCCGCCACATTACATGGATGGTTCAAAAGATAATCAATTCTCCATGGATCATGAATTGGACAACTGGAAAAGTTAATTAAAGCTTAGAGGAATCAAGTCCATAAATCTAAAAATAGATGTTCAATTCATGCCAACAATATATTTAAAAGAATTCTCAGAAGAAACAGACTACTCTCATTTCCACAAGACAATCTCAATATGGCATCATGTCCCAGTCTACTGTAAGTTCCAATGATGTTTAGCAAACTAGTAGGTATGTCCAACTGTCTACACATTAATCTATCAGTCTGGCACATGCGTGGGTGCAAGTTCCGGTATGTTATATCGCCACAGCAACGCCCTCTGCGACCCTGGGCCGGACGAAATAAAGCAGGAACTGCCATCTGTAAAGGATGGTGACCAGGCCCTGACCGGCGAACCGTTTATCCTGCTAAACCACAGCACTAAGGATGTCACAACTTTATACAGAAATGAATTAAATGAAGCCTTAATTGGTTGAGTTCTGCATGCAAGTTCATCACATGCTGGTAGGAAAAGGGCACCTAGTGTGGAACCATGCGTACGTACATTGAAAGCTAATTTCACAATCCAACGGACACATTTAGTGGAACAACTGGGTTGTAAGTTGTGTCTGGCGAGATACCAATCACCAGAAACATTCACTTCACTATATTTTATCAGTTCATGAGTCTGCGCCTTCTATATTAGCTATGCAGTTAACACTGAACAAAGGCAAGTTATTAAACAGGAATGACGAAGTTCAATTCTATATTATGTTATACTTAACATTAGGACAAGGCATCTGAGTGGTTTTTGAATGCAATGCTAAAAAGTGAGCCAATTTTTTTTTTCATTACTGTCAATGCAGACTCCACCCCGACTATCTGTTCCTCCGTACGGACGTGGCTGGACACAGGAAGCTCATCCCTAAGTTGAAACAAAGGGGGAAATTCCACCCATTCTTTTAGCCAAATAACCTGTTTTAATAACTTGGCATTAATACATGACTGCTCCTTTAGAGTCTCTGCCCAGTTTGGACTCTGAGGTAGTTAAGATAAAGTGGTTTCAGATCTGCCATCGTGCCAATGACAATGACTTGATAGGTTCAGGATTAGCCTGGTAAAGCATTATTCCAGTGTAAAAAGGGCAGTAAACTAAATAAACATTGTTCAAATCATTTTTAGCATGTACATATGGCTACTCAAATGTAATACCAAATAAAAAATTTAGGCATCCATGATTTCAAAATATATATTCAGTGCATTTATGAGGAACTACTTTTCAATCAGTTGCAAAAATCAGAAAAATTAAAATGACTACATTTCAATTAATTTGTAATCACAGTATCTGGCCATATACAGTTAAAGTCCAACATTTACATACACCCAAATCAAATATATTTTAAACTATATGAAAAATTGGGTTTTCAACTATATTTGCATTTATGCCTCCTTGCTCACACACGCCTTTTCAGTTCTGCCTACACATTTTCTCTAGGACTGACATCAGGGCTTTGTGAAGGCCACTCCAAAACCTTGACTTAGTTCTCCTTAAATTATTTTGCCAGCACTTTTGAAGTATGCTCGGGGTCATTGGCCATTTCAAAGACCTATTTGGGACCAAGCTTTAAATTCCTGACTGATGTCCTGAGATGTTGTTTAAATAAATTCTCATCATTATCGTTTCTGATAAAGCCACCTATTTGGTTAAGTGCACCAGTCCCTCCGGTAGGAACAATTCATTGTGTGGCTGTTTGCCCGTGATAGGAAAAAAATATTTTATTGTCAGCTTGACTACCCAATTTTCATGTCGCAATTAACACAGGAAAACAGGCATACTTTTGTATTAGAGGATTTGAATGAATAAAAAACTTGTTAGTAACCTTATGTTTTGTGAACCATTGGCAAAACTACAGGAGGTGTTGTGATCAGCCCTGACAAACTGCCAGGTTTGTGTGGGGAAAGGCACACTCCTCACCAGACGTAGAATAACAAATGATGGCTCAAACAGCTATTAAAATTTGCATTGTATCTGGGCATTGAAAACGATTTCCCTCGAAAGCACACTCATTAGTTTAAATTAAACCAAATTCAGTTGCTTATCCTACGTTTTGTTAGTATAACACACATTTCTCACCATGTGTGCGTCACATGAATGAATTAACTAATTATTTAAACAAACTCGCTTTTGAGCTCTATTTTGCTCCCCTTTGATTTATTATAGACGAGCGGAGTATAGTCGTGTTTCGCGACCGTTATCGTTACTTCTGAGCATGTCGCCCCTAGATACATTTTTGTTCTGTCGGTTGAGGTAAATAAAACCTTTTTACGGATCGGTTCCTGTGCCTGAAATCAATGGAGTTGATGAAAAATGTGTTTCAATGACTTAAACCTAAGTGTATTTAAACTCCATCTGAATTGGACATACAGTAGCCAGATCCAGTTTATCTTTGGGTTAGCTATGTGCCAACGAGCCTCGTTACATAGACCCAGAAGTCTGCATGCTCAGACTCTAAGACAATTCAGAATCTATGCTTTATCCTTTTACCAAAAAAACAAATCCAATGTTACCAGTTAACCCAGATCGTTTCCAGAACCATTACATCCTTTCGCTAATGCAAATGATATTTCTTGGACATAATGTCATTTCAAGTTATTAAAGATGAATCTTTCCTATTGATTGCTTCTTGTCCATTTAGTCTGCTTTTGGATTAATCATTATTGTTGTTGGATACTGGATGAACACATTACATAAGGTCGTTACAGGGGAATACATTCCTACCCTTAATCCAATGTTAATTGACCCAAGAAATCCAGTTAGCTAACAACAACAAAAGAAACAGCCCCTGGTTATCCCAAGATAGGGACGATCGTGAAAAGGTGTTCGGATTCAGCTCACAGACAATGAGCCTGCACCACCGTAAAGTTGAATTGAGCGGCATCTGGGTTCCATGTACCTACAATATGCTGGTTGTAGACTCTATTATTTGTATGGGCCCATTATGACAATTTGTCCAAAAAAAGTGCATTTTTGAAATGTAGGAATGTGTCTAGCCCACAGCAAGTTATAGAGTTCAATTCAGTTGTTCCTCATTCTGAGAGCATGTGCGTGTGTCCGTCAACAACTCGGTTTGTGGGCAGCTGACAAGCAGACTTTCGGAAGCTATAGTCATGTTAAGACTAGTGGGATTGCCCTTGGCTCTCTGATGACATACACACACCGAAGACATCCCACTCAAATCTGACCACGGCGACAACACACATCTCCCCTGATTATGCAGCTGGAGTACGACAATCCACTTTGAGGCTAAGAGAGGACAACAAAAACACCCAACCACATGTTGACACACAGTGCGAGGGAAATGAGTGGCGAGGCTCACCTCATTAGAACGGTTTTGTTGGGGAAGTCTGAGAGTTTCTGTGGAGTACAGTGGTCTGGCCTCCAGCGGCACACGTGCACGACTGCAACATGTGCATCTCAAGCTGCTCATCTGTCTTTCCTCACAGTCTTGGTTCATTGAAACGTTACTTGCAGAAATCGTTGTATAGGGGCGGCAAGGTGGCCTAGTGGTTAGGGAATAGGGCTTGGTTCTGGAAGGTCCCTAATTCTGTCCTTGAGCAAGACAGTTAACCCAAAAATGCTCTCCGGGCGCCATAGAGGTGGGAGTCGAATCAGGTAACTGATTAGGGCTGCCTCCTGCACCTCAGGGTAAAATGCAGAGGAAGTTCAGTTGAAGGCATTCAGTTGTAAAACTGACAATATTGGTATATTCCATATTCCATTAAATCGCAATGACGATATTCCATGATTAAGCTCAACGATACACTGGCAGAAGAGTATCAGTTGCGTCTCTTGCGTCTCTTGCGTCTCTTGGGTCTCAGTACCCACTGTAAGCAGAGACATTGTGATGCGAAATAGCGCCCATCTGGTGGTCATTTGATAATTTTGGGGTTCTCTGGGATTTTGCCAGATGACGTCTCACCAACACCAGCTGCTTCAATCAATCAGCAACGACTGACTGAGGTTAAACCTCATACATATACAAATGCATTGAATTAGGAAAGCAACCAATGACATTGTTTTTCTAAACCATTACACAGTGTCCGGACTCACCAGCCACCTCATTAGGTATAGAAATTGGATATATGGCACAAACAATCACAAACCTACACGCTAAAGCCCTGTCACACATGACGGGCTGATTACGCAGTTTTTATTTAAGATAGCACAACTGTAGAGTTTAAACTTTTTGTTGTGTAAAGCATAATATCTATTTTATTCAATAAAATTATTTATTTTCTATGTTGTTGCAAAAAATGTGTGGTGCTGATATATCATTTTACTATTGTCATAGTTGATGGAAAGTTATGTTGAAATCAAAAATTAAACAACCGACAGTTTTTGCAATAAAAGCCATAACAGCTATGTAAAGAATTTATTGTAATCTTTCAACCAAATAATAGAAAAGTATCAATAGTGGTATCATATCGACTCAGATTGTTTCATAAATGGTATAAATTACATAAACTTAACAATCCTCCTGCCCATTGGTCCTCATCAATTTCCATACTTTTCCTTTCAAATTCCATTTGGTTCCATCAAAGGATGATGTTTTTTTCACCATGTCTCCCCTCTCCACCCACATCCCTCTCTCACTTCCTTCATAACGCCCTCTCTCATTTACTGAGTTGAAATGGGATAGAAAAACTCACTCCCCGAGAGATTAAACATGTGTGCTGTCAGTGGTGAAATGTATTAGTGCCATGTTGAGTTTCCCAGCCAGTAAATTCCACTTGGAGGCTGGAGAAGAGATGTGACGGCCCACTTTTCAACCTGGCTAAATAAATCCTGGAGGTTAGTGTTGGTCACACCTGGCCGCCTCCGCAGGACGACGGGCAAAATCGATAATATGATGTGTTTGCGTTATGTTGCATGGATACTGTGGCCACGTTAGTGTTCAGTGTGTGCTACAGCTAGTGTGATTGTTTTACAACATGATAAGAAATATTTTAATAAATTCTTGTTGACGCCAAATAAAGTTTGTCCTTGAGTTGTGTGCAGGATATGCACAGAAATATATTTGGACCAGCATTCCCTTTCCACTGTCAATCACATTTTCAAATCCACATGAAACTTCCCTGGTGTAATGAATGGCAATCGAGTTCTCCCCATGGTTCCCCAGCACAAATAAACTCTGATTTACAAACACATTCAGAGTGTTGCCATGAATGTGGAACCCACCATGCCAGGTGGACTATCTAAACGGTATTTATGAGCAGTGCAACAGGTCCTCTAATGCAGAAGGGTCGACATCAACCAAGGTCTGTGGAATGTACATTCATTCTCCATATAAACGACATCCTACTACGGCTGTGCAGGTCCTTGTTATAGCCTTTTAAGGGCTTTCTTTTATTCAGAAAACGAAAACAATTGATATAAGATCTGTGTCACATTCATAAAAAATAAACCAATTCTCCATTCATAGACAAAAGCAATGTCTCGTTGATGCCACAGGATATTCAAATGAGGAAACCAGGAAGCGTGTTCCTAGCCAACAGAAGTAAGAGGAGGAAGAGTGAGCTCTCTTCACAACAGAGGATGACTGCTTAGAGCTATGTGATTTTACGTAAGTTTCACTGCGGGTTGTCGGAATAATAACGCAAGCCTAAATCGGATAGACAAATACATGAATCCATTTTCAGATATTTCAAAATGAGGTTTTGATAATTACTTAAAATCTAACACTATCAAAATCCTAAAGTCACACGTGAAGCGTATTACCACTTCTAGGAAGACATGTCATTGTTTTTTTCCTCCCAACTGCCAGTCCTCTGCTGGACACAGCTTTACTGTTAGTTAAATGTAACGTGTCCAGAAGATAACTACACAAATGTTATGCATTCCAAAATCTGTCATGTGAGTGACCTTGATGTAGACTACTGTTAAAATATATGCCTTCATATCAACACGCAATTCATTTTATTCCATGGACATTTTTTAAATTATTGGTTTTTGGATTGGTTTTTGGTTTCCACACAGATTGACACAAATTTCAATGAAACTGACCCCAACCCTTGCTAAAGATTAATGTTTTACTTGAATATTTACAACTCAGTTGTTTTCCAAAATGAACTTTGGTGATATAAGCATTCCATTTCTTGAGGCAAAACACCTGAGTGAGACAAGTGAGAAAGAAGGCCTATTATATCGTCATACAAATCTCATTCTTGGTTGCCAGTTTTCCATTCAGTAATAAAACATCTGGTCACTCCTCAGATGCTTTAAAAAACCAAATGTCTGAGATTAAAAAAATATCTGTCCCTCTAAATGTGATAGATATAATCAAACATCTGTACAACACTATTCACCACAAGAAGACAAGCAACGAAAAATGGCAGTCAAAAGAGTAATTGTGTAAAAAAGTATAATCATTGTTATATCAATGTGTTTACAGTCTGCTACCTGTCAATTCAAGGATACACTTGGGGTGGCCTTTTATTTTTGCTCACTTGTATTTAGCTGCTTTTGCGTTGCAGTTGTGCTAAACGTGTTAGCATAATGCATTAATCCATCTGTAACCGAGACATGCTGCTCTAGGCGGGAGCTAGTCAATGGAGACGTCAACACATTGTCTTTTCTTCAAGCGGTGCTTGCTGGAGGAAGGTGTTCAGTATTGCACCGTTAAAAGCACACTGAGTTATGAGTATCTCTGCCGTTTTATTCCAAAAACTAACCCATGCTGTATAGTCATCGTTTTTCTCGATCTGTATTTTTATATAATGTTTTTCCCCCCACTAAATGTTCAACAAAATTAAAATTAAAAAATAAAACCAATACATTGTGATATTTTTTATTCTACTGTTTCACACAGGAATATTGGGTGCTGGATAACATCCATTATGTAAATAAGAAAAATCCAGCACTCAGGTCCATTTTTATCTAAAAAAAGGTTTTGGATGGAAATCTCTAAGCAATTCTTTATTCTGCACAATGCATAAATGAATAGTTTAAAAGGGGGCCAATACTTTCTCACAGCCCTGAGTAAATAAAAGTATATTGAACGAGTTTATGCAAGCAAGAATTAACCCCTGCAGTAGAGACTTTTACAATTACAAAAAAAGTGACCTGCCATTAAAAAGCAGCAACAACAACTGGAGTTTTGTTCCACAATCACAGAACTATGTGCAGATAAAAGTGCCATATCAATGCATCACAACACAAAACATTCCACAATCGTATCTTTACTATGTAATTACTGATCCTAAAAATTAAGGACCAGACCATAATGTCTATGTGACTGTGGGATGTACCCTAGTGAATACATGGCTGGCAGTCTCTCTTTCAGAAGAGAGAAAAAAATGTACAGTGAAGAGGACCTTTTTGGTCCTTACTAAATGTTTTTCTTAGACTTCACGAGTGGTGAATCTTATGTTCCCACTCTAGGTCTTTTAGTGGGGTGCTTTGTTTCCAGTGAGTTTGTTTTTATTGGCCACAGTTAAATGTTTTTTCTTAGACTTGAGGTTGAATACAGTAAATGTTTTGGGTTTGCATTTCAAAAACAACACGTGTGGTGAAAAACTGTTTGATGATATCTGTCACGTGTGGTAACTCTTATATCTGTCCAGAGTGGTGAATCTTATGTTCCCACTCTAGGTCTTTTAGTGGGGTGCTTTGTTTCCGGTGAGTTTGTTTTTATTGGACATAGCTGGTTTTAGTTAGGATGATTAGCTAGCCTATTTAGTTCACTGGGATATGTAGATATTTGCTTCACATTATTTCAATGTTACGTGTTGTCCTGAGATGGTGAGTGTTACATGTTGTTAGACTTGTCGTTAGAGTTTGTAAGTCGCATTTTGCTCATTTTAATTTCAAGTTTAGCTTTAGGTTTTCGTTCGTGTTTGTTGTTTCTTTCAAATAAACTATAGCATGTTAATATCCAATGCTAAAATTGGTTCTTTCCTACACTACACCTTAAGGATCCATGACAATATCTACCATAAAAACAATGACAAGCATCATGTTCTTTCGTCTATATTTTATAGATTAGATACAGTATACAGTTATAGATTTATATACATACATACATAAAACAATACTTGTGCATATGTTTTCTTATTCATCCTAACTAATCTTAATCTTTTTGTCATCTGTCATTTTATGTTTGAGGTATAAATTTGAGGTGACATATCCCAAACTAGAGCTTTTGCAAAACCAAGACCCAAGCAGTATTTCAGAGGTTATATGAATATATCGTAGGTGTTGTTAGGTATTTATTTATAAAGATAACGATTTATGGTCAGAGTAAGGTGTTAGGGGAAACTATTTAATTTAAGACACGCACTATACAAACAAGTTAATCTCATGCAAACTAAGGGACAATCAGCCTGTAGCTGTTGCTGCTTGTGGAAATTGTCGTTTTGTGCACATATACATGCATGCACATGTACTGTAAGTCATACCCAGAGAGTGCTTCTTCACACAGAATTTATTATAAATAGACTAAGGTGGAAAGAGAGTCTGCACCAGTGTCAGGAATCAACAGCCAGCAATAAAAATAATTAAAGTGACATTCGTATTTCTACAGTGTGGCTGATAGCTGAACGGTTCAGCCGTTGGCCCCATAACCAGAATTGTGTCAGTTCTAATCCCTAATTTAATAAAAATAAAATAAATGCTGCTGTGACCTTCAGCAAGGCACTTTACACTGATTCCGCTTCACTGTGTTCTAAATAATATGTTCTAAATTATTTGAGGCAAAAACAAAATCATTCCGTAAACGTCAGGTTATGTTCAAATATAAGGAACTTTTCTGAAACCTGCCGATTAACCTTTTTGAAAAGGTCCTCACTTATGTTCTAAGAATGCATGGGTAACAGAAATTGTTTGCTGGGTACAGACGTTACCCCTGTGCAGGCCTCCAAGGCCTGTTTCCCTCTACTCCTGGCCTCTGAGCCACTCAAGGAGAGACAGAGCAGTCCTGCATTCTTCATAGAGAAGGAGGGAAGAAAGAAAGTGAAGAGAGGGAGAACGCCGACAGACAAAACAACAGAAGTGTGAGGTGGAGTTCAAGTCAAAAGACAGAGATTGAGAATTAGAGAGAGAGATTGAGAGCAAAAATGCATTCCATCGCTGTTTTGTGCTGTTGCAAAAGGTCTGGGAGGCATGGGAAAGACCCAGTAGAGTCCCGGGGGGAGATGGTTTCAACCCGTGGGGCACAAACCAGCCAGCAGACAGGGAGCAGACAGGGAACCGTCAGTACTGAGAAATGTGTGGGAGTAACACATTCAGAGCCCACACGCAGGCAGGCAGGCACACACACACACATTGTGCAAACACACAACTTGAAAACACACAACCACAGAATTTCTGTAAATAAATCCTCAACTTTTCTCTAAGGTCAGTCTGGTATCCCCGTGACTCACACACACACACTTCCTCGCAAAACTTGTCTCGCACGACTATGACACAGAAACAACCCAAACCAAACCCATGACTTCCTAATAAGAAAAACATCTGTGTCACAATAAAGACTCCAAACCAAGCGCTAGCCCTTTGGATTTATATGCATGGCAAAGTGCAAGACCTCCGTGTGAACTGTGTATTTCAACAGACGCTAAATACCTCAACTACCACCACACACCAAGCTATTCATTCAGATCAGCCTCCAGCATCTCTCTTGAAATGACACTGTGCAAGAACTTCACTGATGCTGGACCTTAGACACTGTAACCTGGAAAAATAAACTGTGAGTCATTTTGACCAAGTCATTCCAATGTGACATTGAACCAATCTGGATCTGGTTGGATTTGCGGACAATCAGCGACAGACGGACAACAAAGAAACAGACTTTTATAACAACCTCAATCCAAAAACATTCAAATTATCTTTGTTGATATCAAAGATATAGCCTAGTTGGCAAGACGTTGAAATATTGTCCATGATGGTCAACGCACGGCGCTTTGATGAAACGCATACGCGAGAACCCTTTCATCAGGTGTGTGAGAGCATTGGTGCGTGCTCGTGTAAAAAGATCAAAGTCATGTTTTTTTGAAGTATCATGGTTCAGAATGACATTTTTCTGATAATGGATCTTACAGGAGATTGCAAAACAGGGCCCTGACCTTCCATTCAACTATGTCTGTTTAATGTTCTGAACGTGGATAGGACCTGTGCACACACACAGACCGCACACACTTCATGCAAAAACGATGTCAAAATCTGTCTTATCTCTTAAATTGTTACTCAATAATTCGCTCTAATTCGAGGAATACGCACTTAAATCAATTTAATAATTGTCAATGCATTAAACAGGTGCTTCGGGTCATTTAACTTTGTTTATATTAACTGTTTTATTGAGCAAGTTCAGATTCATTCTTTGTTGTTTTGACTGTTGTGTTCATAATGAACACTAGGCATACGCCGATCCGATATTTAGTATTGTAATCGGTCAGACGCTGGATCGGATATCACCCAAAGGTCATAATAATACAATATAATCTATTAGCCTATGATCTGACTGCATAAGACAAGCAACACGTGTCAGTAGCTAGCTAGAATGTGAGTATCCAAACAAATGAGTTATTAACAGTTGAGTTGTTTAAAAGAGGGCAAAAGATGGTATCAGAGTAGTATTGATAGTGGCAGATACTTAAAATGATCATTATTGGTCGTATCGTCATTGGCAGTAACGTCATTGGCAGTAACGTCATTGGCAGTATCGTCATTGGCAGTCGCGTCATGGGCAGTAACGTCATTGGCAGTAACGTCATTGGCAGTATCGTCATTGGCAGTAACGTCATTGGCAGTATCGTCATTGGCAGTATCGTCATTGGCAGTATCGTCATTGGCAGTATCGTCATTGGCAGTCGCGTCATTGGCAGTCGCGTCATTGGCAGTATCGTCATTGGCAGTATCGTCATTGGCAGTATCGTCATTGGCAGTATCGTTATTGGCAGTAACGTCATTGGCAGTATCGTCATTGGCAGTAACGTCATTGGCAGTAACGTCATGGGCAGTATCGTCATTGGCAGTATCGTTATTGGCAGTATCGTCATTGGCAGTATCGTCATTGGCAGTATCGTCATTGGCAGTATCGTTATTGGCAGTAACGTCATTGGCAGTCGCGTCATTGGCAGTATCGTCATTGGCAGTATCGTCATTGGCAGTAACGCCATTGGCAGTATCGTCATTGGCAGTATCGTCATTGGCAGTATCGTCATTGGCAGTATCGTCATTGGCAGTATCGTCATTGGCAGTAACGTCATGGGCAGTAACGTCATTGGCAGTATCGTCATTGGCAGTATCGTCATTGGCAGTATCGTCATTGGCAGTAACGTCAGTGGCATTATCGTCATTGGCAGTAACGTCATTGGCAGTAACGTCATTGGCAGTAACGTCATTGGCAGTAACGTCATTGGCAGTATCATTATTGGTAGTATCGTTATTGGTAGTATCGTTATTGGTATTGGGCATAAAAAAGTGGTATCAAGTGATAATACATTGAATTATTTTCCGACACAGAAATCACATTCTTTGTATTTTTGGTGTGATCCACTTCACAGTAGCCTAACTGGCTGGTATCAGTGTCACGACCATAGGGTGTAGTGCGGGTGAAAGCCGTTTGCAGAGCCATGTAATCCGTTTAACGAACACGTTTATTGAGTCCACGAAAGCAAAACAAACCGTAAACGGCGAAAACACTAAACTGTGGTAATGAAATGAAAGTGTATAGCGACATATAGCGACTTAAACAAACACATTCCAATAACCCCAGTAGATCAACACACTCACCTCTAATATAGCGTGACTTGAAACAATGCTAAGCAAAGCGGTGACTTGCCAGCAACCCTTTATAGCCCAACTAATGACTAACAACTAACAGCTGAACAGAATGTAAACAATGAGACCCGTGCACCACTAATATCGTCCCGTGCTGTAACAAAACCTCACCACTCGTGACAATCAGACATGACATCCCTGCATCGTGACACTTAGACAATAAACCCGAGTTCTGTACTTGATGCCTGGACCAGCCTTTTATGACCACTATCATATTTTCTTGTACTGTAAGTCTAAAGTACATATCATTACATTGTACTAATAGCGACATTAAGGTACTTTCCAAAAAGTTCATACTGATCGACTTCAATGTTCATCCTTTACCTACAACCGTAGTAGTTGTAGACGTTTATTTCATTACAAATGTTTTAAACCAAATACAAAGCCTCTTGGTTACAGCTGTATTAAGAACGTGTATCACCCATTTTAATACTAGGAAACCTATTGATAAGTGTCGAGATCTAGTTGGCATCAGTATACTGATACAGTAGAACATCTTTACTAGGTCATTCTGAACCATGGCTTGTGATGCATTGCCAAAAGTAAGACTTTTTTTATTGACTGCACGTAAATCTAGCAATAAAGCCCTACTGATCTACGACTCATCTCACCGTGCATTTCTTTCATCTAGTCACCGGTCACCTGAGTTAGCGCAGTAAAAATTCAGAGCATGAATGCATGCTGTGGGGTTAGAATTATACAAAAAAAAAATTATTCTGTCAAACAAAACGATCTTCGTCTATATACTAATAGCAGGAAGTAAACTCATTAGCGGCTGTTAAAATTAAAATATGGATGCTTTATAATTTTTTTAGGTAGAGGAAGTGCTTTAGCTCGTTTACACACCTGACGACACACATTCTCTCTTACCTGTGGTATCCAATTTGGGATTACATGTTGGTCTGATAATAAGGAGGCTTTACTCTGTACTTCTCCTATTACTTATAATAACCCCATCCTCACACATCCACTGATTGAAGAAAACCTATAATGGATCTTTCACCGCTAGTGCTAGCATGCTTTATTTCCACATTACATTTACCGCCACAACTAGATATTTAAATGTCAACTTTTCATTACTGATTCGAGGCCCAGTCCGCGATGTCAGCATCGATTTGTCGGCTTATTTTAATTCTCCTGTCCTCTCTCCTGCTGTCTCCAAATCAGGGATGAGAAAACATTTGTGACTTCCCATTGCCTGGGATGTCATCAGCGTCAGACCGTATTCCTGTTAAAGGAAGGATGCAGCTTAGGGCGGATGAGGAAGACAGCGTGCGGCAGACCTGGCAGCCCACCCCAACACACCGCCCACACACCGCCACACCCCCACGTTTTAACACCTCTCTGTGGAAAAACTGACAGAGGGACAGAGATCAGGCATCTCTGACTGCAGGTTTTGATGACCCCCAAATGCTTTGACTGACCTTGGGGGGCGGGACGAGCCACGCCGGCGATCCGCCACCAGAGCTTCACGTTTTAACCGAACAAGCCCGGGAGCAGGAAGTCTGATTAAAGTCAGCCCAAAATGCAGTTCAGCGGGGCTGAAGTTAAAGCTGCAACTGAATGACGTCTGGTTTTATTAGGTCTGAATATCGAGACGCACGCTGATAAGGATAATAGGAGAACGAGGCCACGGTTGAGGCGTTTTCGCGAGGCAGGACTCCAGTTGCATCTGGAACGCCCTGGGCGGCTTATTTCAGCAATCACTTAACTACATAGCATCAGGTTTCTGGGTAAGATAAAGCTCGACAGGAGAGGCCTTTCTAACCCGTGCTACCTGGTCCTGGAGTGCTTCAGGCTGTGACTTTGTTTCAGCCCTGTACTGGCAGAAATAATTGGGCCCTGGTCAAGGACAATGTCCTGATGCACTGTGAGCAGACGTATGTAACTGTCTTTCTCGGGAGACTGGAATTTCGCCAATTGCTCACAAGCATAATACTACACCGAATGTCGAAAGATATTACGCATGAAAATAGATTGATTTACATTGGAATGAAGACATTCGAACATCTTGTATACAGAAGGGCATAGCTCGGACCTGGCTGGCGTCTAGCTGTCATTCTCGGCATGTGTCAACATGTGCATGACATTTTTTGTCAGACAGGCATTATAGAAATATTTCACACGCGTCTCAAGATGACCAGTTCGCTCGCTCATGGCCAAGATTTCACATAATAAATCCCAGGCTTTTAATTTTTAGTTGGCATGTTTTAGATGCGGGGCGTTTGAAGGCTGTACTATACCTTCCTTTGTAACATTATTGCTGGTAGAAAACAAAATGAATTCAGAAACCCGGCAGTCCATTAATATTTTAAAGCAGTAGGATACATCAGACCGACTTCTAAAGCAAAAAGCCCCGATATAGGCTGAATTCATTTCCATATCTCATTGAGGTTCTTCTGCACAGAGAGACATCCCATGTATAACTGAAACCTAAACCAACACACGTGATTTCACTCGGACTCCACAGTGGTCAAATGAAACACAATGCGTTCTAATGGCCACCTGCCAAACACGATCCCCGATCCACAGGGGAGGGGTTGCAGTCAACGCTTCTGTGTGTCTGTACAGGGGAGGACAATCTAAACAGAGCAGGGCTGTTTGGCTCACTTCTCTGAAGGGGGGAGGGAGCAGCGGTCCCAATACGACGGATAACGGGAAGCTGGCCTAGACACCAAACTCGGGAGGCCCGTCTCTGTCTGGAGGAGGCAAGGCAGATAGGAGAGCCCGCATTCAACCTCCTGCCTTATAACCTCTCAGCTTGCCAGGCCTGACTGCTCTCTGGAACCCAGGCCAGAGCTCTTGGACACATGAGGATGTGTATTTGTATAAAAGAGTGCTCGGTGCACATTGAGCGTGTGTTATTCTCAAAAGTACATGTATGGGAACAGGGTTTCATGTCCTTTTTCAGGACCAACTTTGAGAAACGTTAACCAGAAATCATGAAACGTGGTAAAAGGCAAAAGACATGTTAAAAAATGTATTTGTATTTTATGCAGGTTTTGACGTTGAGGTCAGTTATGGATAAGGTTATTAGGGGGTTGGGTTAGGTTTACACTCGGACGTCCAGGAAAATATGGTGTTGCATAAACAAGAAAACATCTAAGTCCGGAAAAGTCTTTAAAAAATACTGTGTGAGTGTGTGTAGCATAAAAATAGCAGTATCCACAAACACGTGTGGATTGGCTAGCTTGCCATGTGACAGCGTGCAGTAAAACATGGCAGTCGTCAGATACAGATAAATGAGGGTAATATGATAACTGAAATAAAATGGCTGCCTGATCACGGCGTACTGCTTCAGTGCACGTCTGGCCCGGGCAAACTCTAACATCTGTGACAGGAGAAGCCAGGGGACTGTGAGTGCTGCACAAACATGACCGAGCCGCAACCAGCCTCAGACACAACACAGATGGCTGCTCTCCAGAATCTACAGCAAACAGGCCCCGAGCCGTACGGAACAACAGTTCGTTAGCTGCAGCGTACTTAAAGGGAAAAAGACGATTCCCCGAAACCCACTCAGAGTATGCCAGGGGAAGTAAACGCTTTTACATTCAACCAAATGTAAATGCAATGCTGGAGTTTAAATGAGAAGCAGGATTTTTCACGTTAGAAAATGTTTGGTTTAATTTCCAGAGAACTGTTCTTATCCAGAAGTTACTAAGTACAGAAACATTCTAGTCTTCTAAACTAGCATGTTATTATTTGGTACGTGTACTTTTCTCAACACTATGCAGAAAAAGGAAATGGAAAGGGGGAACTAGGTATCTTAGGGCCGCACGCACACACACACACACACACACGCACACACAAATTAGGAAAGATATCTTACGTACAGTGTATTGGGTTAAATCCCAGCCATGGACTCCCAGCTGCTCCCAGCAAACAGTAACGGGTCCAGCACTCTATCACTCCTGGAGTCTGAGAGGGATGAACAAGGAAGGGGGGAGAAAATGGGAGAGAGGAGTGGAGAGAGGGAGAAAGGTTAACCAGAAAGTTGATGAGGTGAATGAGAGAAGGAAAATAAAGACATGAGTAGCGAAATGGAAGGCAGGATGACTGAGGGTTGACAAGAGACATAGAGAGCTAAAGAGAGCTAAAGCTATTGACATTAGCCTCTGGGCAAAGCACTTGTAATGTTTGTAATGTAAGTCCAAACCATATTGATGTTCCTCGACATTGTGGAAAACACACCTGATTGAATATTACATTTAGCACTGAATAATGCACAGAGTGGAATGTGAGTGTGCACCTAATGGGAAGTGAATGCTCAATGAAACCCATGGCTCGTTGTAAGAGTTTAATCGTTCAAAATACATGTGTAAACTAATAAAGAGCACCGTGTCCTAAATGTTTGTAATTTAGTAGTTCAACCGTTGTTAGATCCTACAATTTGTCCTCATCCCCAGTTGTAGCAATCATCGTATTGGAAGCGATTGATCCTGAGAGGAAGACTTTCTCCAGAGCTTAAAAAACACTTTAGCGTTATTGACATTTGTGAATGTATTGGCGCGTTCCACTCCAGCATCAACTTTACAACAACAATATCTTCTGCGCTAAATACGTAGAATCAGCTTCTCAATGGCCTTGACATGTACAAACCTATTTGTTCACAAGTAATAAAAACAAATCTCACACAAATCCAACCCAAAACAATGAAAACTGCCTTCTAGCGCGGATCATTTGTTTGAAGCTCATTATCGGCTGGAGGTGATGAGGATTATAAGACCTGGGCCGCGTGGGCTCAGAGGCTTTTTGTTACGATACACTTCCTAGGCACTATTGATTGAAGTGGACAGACTTTGAGAACCTGCCCGTCCACGGTCCTTCCGGATTAGCGGTGAGAGACTCCTGTGGTAGTCAATACAACATATTAACTCTTTCCGCTCGATAGGGCTCGTTCAGGTTTCTCCCGGTTTTACTCTGATGACTGTCCGTCTGTGTGTGTGCCCGCTGGTGTCTGAGCGATTATTGCCGCTAACTCGTATCCTCTTAGTAGTTGAGGACGAATATCAGTCAGTCAGACACACGGGTTGAGTGAACATAAATCAAAGGTTATTTTATACGGGTACAGGTATGAGGTCGTGCCCATAACACACACACACACACACACACACACTGCCCAGCAGGACACATCAAACACACTCACTGTGTCATGTGGCTTAAAGCTGAACCATTGGCTCTAAGATAAGAGTGGGGGACGTGATTATTTAACGGGACCGACGTTAAAACGTTAAAACTGTCATTGTTCCGGGAAACTGTGATCCAAGGACATATAAATGGCACCGCGTATACGGCTTTGGTTAAGCACTTAGCTATTTGCAAAGGAAATAATCATTGAGTGTCGTGCGCAGCGGAAATGACTCTGTCCTGGGAGTTATTCATTTCTCATAAAATAAGTGAAAATGAGTAATAGAGTTGGTAGGTTTGGAGCTGGAAGCAGGCAGGTATTAGCATAATGTACCCAGTTCAACGTTTATAGCTCAATCGTTGTTTGCTGCTGTGGTTGCTGTAGTCAAATGTGAATATGCTCTAGCACTGTATGTGACTAACACTGCCTGGGTGTTTTCTTTGTTGAGCAGGAGCTTGAGAATAGGCGTTCAGTTTTGTGGTTTGCCTTGAGAGAGTGTTATCGGGCGGATTTATGTAGGCAGACAGCTAGGTAACCAACATGAACCAACAGGTAAGGCTCTCTGCCACTGGTCATTAAAATCGCCAATGTGCTCACGGTGGAGGTAAAGTTCCCCTTTTTTGCAATTGCTGCTGCATCGGTTGTTGGGATTAAACTTTTCACTCGGGTCTGAAACTACAATTTGCAATGAAATAATTCAACACAATTTCCCGTGTTTGTTAGCACACACTAGACCAAAATAAAATGTCATCCATTTGCATATTTAACAAATAAGCTCATTATCAACGCCAAAACTAACAAAAGCTGTTAAAACCGCATGCCATAGCATTTACACCATATATCTAAGACTTAAAAATATAACGCCTCATAACGAACAAAGTCAGTCTAACTCCAAATATGACAGAGTTACATAGTGTTCACTTGTCAGCCTCCCTAGCCATTAACACCCTTTTGTGTTGTAGCCGTGACAACATAATGAAAGCTTTCATGCTCAATTGGGTCACGACCAAGGTATGACTAACCCTCGGTATGAGGTGTTTTGGAGAGCATTACTGTTTGGTTTGGAACCAAGCTGAGGCATTGCTTAATATAACCCAGTATGAAAACATCTTCTATATATAGAGTTGCCTGGGGGGGTTCGAGGGGTCGCGTGATTCACAACAGTCAAATGTATTGTTAATTAAAGCAAGAACTCTCATGTGGTTTTCCTTCTGGATGGAAATTTGAAAATTTAAATTCATCCATGACCCCATAATCATTGTGATGTTGTACGGACTTCTACTGCTTTAATGGAAGACTCAAAACAGGCATGTGTCATAATGTTCTTTTTCTTGTTAAATTACATAATCTCTTATGGTTTTGTTTTAAAATAAAAGACCTGATAGTCGGTCACAATCAGAAAACCTCTATAAGCCATATCACCCTATAGCCCAACACTGGTTGCCCACTGAAGCTAAGCAGGGCTGAGCCTGGTCAGTACCTGGATGGGAGACCTCCTGGAAAAACCAGGTTGCTGCTGGAAGAGGTGTTAGTGAGGCCAGAAGGGGCTGCATTCTGGTCTGTGTGGGTCCTAACGCCCCAGTATAGTGACGGGGACACACAGAAGGGGCTGTACTCTGGTCTGTGTGGGTCCTAACGCCCCAGTATAGTGACGGGGACACACAGAAGGGGCTGTACTCTGGTCTGTGTGGGTCCTAACGCCCCAGTATAGTGACGGGGACACTATACTGACAAAAAGCACCGTCCTTCGGATGAGACGTTAAACCGAGGCCTTGACTCTCTGTGGTCATTAAAAACCCCAGGATGTCCTTCGATAAAGAGTAGGGGTGTAACCCCGGCATCCTGGCCAAATCTGCCCCTTGTCCTCTGTCCATCATGGCCACCTAATCATCCCCATATATATATATACACTAATTGGCTTTATCATCACCGTCTCCTCTCCACCAGTAAGCTGGTGTGTGGTGTGTGTTCTGGCGCAATATGGCTGCCGTCACGTCATCCAGGTGGATGCTGCACATTGGTGGTGGAGATTCCCCCTTTCATGTAAAAGCGCTTTGAGTTCCCAGGAAGAAAAGAGCTATATAAATGTAATAATTTATTATTATTATTAAAATTAATTTGTAATTATCCATTTTAAATTATCGATTCTGAGAGGATGCTAGAAATCTCAACTGAATTTGGCTAATTAACAACCTCTGGGGAAAATGTAGGCGTTAAATGCAAATAGAAAATACAAAGTTGGCCAATTAAACCAAACAGATAAGAATGTTAGTTTGGAATAAAAAACTAATGTACATAACAAATGGCACTAACAATATCTTACTGTGAATATAGCTGCAAGGAAGTGCACAATAAGCATCTGAATATTACATTTTTTATGTGGCTTAACTGTGTCCACTCAAAATGATAAATTGTGCTCTATATTCGAAGCAACTGTCGTTAGAGTTCTGTCAGTAGATCCACTCCTCTGTGATGTGACTTTCAATCAGCTGTTCATGGCAGCAGCTGACACCGAAGTCTACGACGCCGATGCTGCAAGTGTCATGGCAACAACAGGCAGACAGTTATGTGAAATCTCAACTTTGGCTTTGGTTTTAAATATTCAACGTTGCATTTGCGCCACTGGTTAGCACAATCCGTTATGTGTTATACGAAAGAGATTTGACTGGCTAATTTGCTGACTCAGCATTTAGTGACACATTTCACGACAAACATCACAAAAACTATCTGGTACCAAGTGTACTGTGGGAGCAGTGTTAAAAAAACGGATTTGGATCATCAAATATCAAGCATTCTAAAATGTTTGACATCCTGTGAAAAACCCTGGAACATGCAGATGTTTCCCTGCTCAGTTGACGCGAATCACATTCACTGTAGGGTTAGCTTGGTGTCAGTCATTAGGCATACACCGCAATTAGTGCTACAGGCAGATGGTGTCTTAGCACTTGGCAAGCTGCTAGCAACACTCTCCTTACAGCCATGATGCCCTGGACACCAGCCCAAACAGCACAGGACTATATCCAGTTCACCGCTTTATGGGCCCTGGTCAAAAGTAATGCACTACATGAGAAATAAAGTCTGTTTGGGAAGCAGATGTTTTCACAGACTCATTAACAGTCCCTCTGGAACAGGGGCTAAGCAAGGAGTAAGAGAAATGCTACTGCGTCGCTAGTACACATCTATAACGCAATACATAGCAGTGCTATGACCACATAAAGAGGTGCGAGGGATAGAGGATGGAGACCACTTGTGTGATGCACTAGTCGTGTGATGCACTAGGCGTTTGATGCACTAGGCGTTTGATGCACTAGTCGTGTGATGCACTACTCGTGTGATGCACTACTCGTGTGATGCACTACTCGTATGATGCACTACTCGTGTGATGCACTACTCGTGTGATGCACTACACGTATGATGCAATACTCGTGTGATGCACTACTCGTGTGATGCACTACTCGTGTGATGGACTACTCGTGTGATGCACTACTCGTATGATGCACTACTCGTATGATGCACTACTCGTATGATGCACTACTCGTATGATGCACTACTCGTATGATGCAATACTCTATGATGCAATACTCGTGTGATGCACTACTCGTGTGATGCACTACTCGTGTGATGCACTACTCGTGTGATGCACTACTCGTATGATGCACTACTCGTATGATGCACTACTCGTATGATGCATTGCGATGGTGACATCCATATTAAATTACACCCTGAAAACCAACACTGTTTGAAAATCTGTTATATCAGCTACATTTCTCAATGAGCATGATTGGAAAAACAGTGTCTGTTGCCCATTAAATGCATGAAAGAGGCAATCACATTAATGGGATGTATTGCAGAAATTGTGTTGCCATTTTATTGTCAGTCCTTAGAGTGACTTTTTGGTATTTCCTCAATAACCGTCCTCCCTTTTCCAATGAGCATATATTCTGGAAAGTTCCATTATGCAGCTCTTCCACTCCATCTGTCGCCATAACAACCACCCATATTCTGGAAGAGAAAACCGTCTGACTATACCAATACCTCATGTAATGTGTCATGTATCCAGCGTTAACCAGGGTAATCACGCTCACAGAACAACCGTACAGAAACCAAATAATGTTTGTGTCAAGGTATAACAGTAATCCCAAATAGGATAGTATAAAAAATAAATGCATCACATGGAATGTGTCCCTATGAAGAACAAGGCTATTTTATATTTGGGAATTAGATTAATCGAGAATACAACAGGGATTCGAATTTGGTTCAGGGTGCTGTAATGTGTGTGTGGAGACGGTAATGTGTGTGTGAAGACGTGTGTGTCCGTGCCGGGGCATTCCAGGCATAATGAAGTCCCCTGTTTCAAGTCAACGTATCGCCACCCACGGCCCAGTTGGTAGCACAGACAACGAGGGTGTAAAACTTCAAAGGCGGATCCAGCGAGCATGTGTGCACGCTCCCATAGACACAACCAGCCTGGGTGTTCGATGGCAAAGGGAACAGGATAGTGTTGTTGAAGCTGTGAAATTCTTAAGTAAATGTCCACAGTGTGGGTGTTCCTGGGTGTTACTTATCACCCCCACAGACTGACAGACAGCTTAGTGTTTGTCTTAGTTTGGAAGCTGTTAAGAGTGCCACTGAATATCTGTGTCAATCAACACTTTATTTAAGCTACAGTGTACCAGCAATTAACTATACACGGTGCTTGACTCTGCGATGGATCTTTCCGGAATGTTGCAGTGGCGTATATCAGAAGCCTTAACGCACCTCCATGACATCCGTTCAACGCCAAACCTCAGGAGGTTTTTCTAATCAACACGGTAGTTAAAGATGCATTGCAGCGATTTATGAAATGAGAAAATATAATCACAAATAAAAAGTACAATATCTAAAAATGAAATATAAACTGCCACCTTTCTACTAGTAAATGGTTGCTTGCTGTTGTTCTTTATCTAAACCTAAAAATCAATCAACTGGTCTCATGTGAAAAGTAGGGATAGGAGTGACAGCTGAAACATTAATAAACTAATACATACTAAAAAACATAAATAAATGTATGTTATCTACATTTCTGATTGAATATCTTTCCTTGTGATGATGTTCATTAGAAATGTTTAAGAAGCTTTATAAATATCTCCACAATTGTTGCCGTTTATGACTTTCTGAAGGTGGTGGTTGTGGCATTTTGTGGACCATATCACTCAAATGCATGGGATTTTATGATCTCAGGTTTGTTCTAAAACTCACGTTTAGCCGGGCAACAAGTATTAAACAATGCTATCGAATATTACAACCACAACCCAACAGACCCCACAATACTCCCTTTTGAGCACATTTTAATTAATAAAAATCTAAAGAGCTAAAAATGTTAAAATATATCTTAAATCAATCTGAATGCAATGACTGCCTTCTACTCTTCCTACCCTGCTAGCAGCAGTGTGACCAGCAACTTGTCACGACCAGCAATTCCTTACCAAGCGATAGACATAATTCAGATCACCTGACGCTCCATAGCGACAGACAGAATTCAGATCACCTGACGCTCCATAGCGACAGACAGAATTCAGATCACCTGACGCTCCATAGCGACAGACAGAATTCAGATCACCTGACGCTCCATAGCGACAGACAGAATTCAGATCACCTGACGCTCCATAGCGACAGACAGAATTCAGATCACCTGACGCTCCATAGCGACAGACAGAATTCAGATCACCTGACGCTCCATAGCGATAGACAGAATTCAGATCACCTGACGCTCCATAGCGATAGACAGAATTCAGATCACCTGACGCTCCATAGCGACAGACAGAATTCAGATCACCTGACGCTCCATAGCGATAGACAGAATTCAGATCACCTGACACTCCATAGCAATAGACAGAATTCAGATCAGCTGACGCTCCATAGCGATAGACAGAATTCAGATCACCTGACGCTCCATAGCGATAGACAGAATTCAGATCACCTGACGCTCCATAGCGATAGACAGAATTCAGATCACCTGACACTCCATAGAGACACCATACATTCATCAAGCATTGCTTTAAATGCAGGGCTGGTTATCGCTAAGATTTTATTTAATTTGCTCTCAAGTAGCATAATGCAAATTCAGACATGCTAATTATAGGCAGTTATATTTCTTAAAGCAAAGTATAGACGTTGATCTAGGTTCAATCTCATAGGTCGATTGTTTCTTCATGATCCAAGAGGCAAACAACTGAAACACAGTTGGTGAGAAACACACGAAACCCCGACCATGCACACAATCAAGCCAAAATAGACTAAATGTTCTCCAGTTAAATGTGATCTAAATTTGATTGCATTTTAGACCCGGTCAATATCCTTATTTTTTCCCAGGGATTATTTTAAACTGGATCACAGAAAACCCAATTAAATAAATGTATAATTTTCCCCGGATACAGCCAGCTTTCAGCTATATTCTTGCTTGTGGCAACTTTCCCTCGCTCTCTCTCCCTCTCCCAGCCTTTTGTAGCACAGACAATTCCAATCCCCCAGAGAAAATCCCTCTTATAACAGGAGACATAAACGCAGGCTCCATTAACTGTGTGTGCAAATCTGACCCAACTATGTGCTCTAAAATAAGATAAACTACCATTTCCAAACAGTAGTTAGCATTTTCATTTTCAAATGTGACATTTGAACGCTTCCATACCGAACCTAACAACTAGAAAACAGAAACTGCCAGTTTGATATTCATTTTATATCTAACATTAAAACCCAACATATCTACATTTATGCTTTTAATTCATGTTGCCACAGTGCCAAATTGAAACCGCAGTAAAAGTCCAGATTTAGTTGTTCTCTGGAATTTATAGTTTCTGGTTCATTAACAGCTGAGTTTGAGAAACCAATGCCTTTCTATCAACAACAACAACAACAAAAACAACAAGGCAGAACGCTTGTGTCTGAGGGTCGCCACCATAGTTACGCGCTGTGAACGAGGCATAACAGATGCTTCCGAGTGTAAACAAGTGCCTTGTTAACATGCCAGTCGGCGTTCAAAGCCCTGCATCCAGCCAAAAAAGCCTTCACACAAAATGCCTACTTCACACGAGTCATGGACAGCACTCGCCCACTAGGTCACCCCGCCCCGCCCTCCATCATTCGGTATCCTGTCTATCAGTTTGTCCTGTCCGTCAGTCTGTCTGCCACGCCAGTCGGAATTCTCCACAGGGAAGCCTCCAGCAACAGTTGCCGGAAGCGAGCGTCAGGAGTAGGAGAAATCTAGATTTGAGAGGGGGAGAAAAAAGAGGAGAGCGCAACTTACAGAGCCATTCTGTGAGTTCGATCGGTGCCAGAGCAGCGGAAGCAGCCACATGTCAAATGCATTCAGATGAAGAGAGAGTTGGCAAATGAGAGAGAGAGAGAGCCAGAGAGAGAGAGAGAGAGCCAGAGAGAGAGAGAGAGAGAGACAGAGATAGAGAGAGAGCCAGAGAGAGAGAGAGAGAAAGAGAGAGCCAGAGAGAGAGAGCCAAAGAGAGAGTGAGAGCAAGATTTAAGGAGTGAGGGAAAGACAAAATGGGTGAGGAATAGAGTTGTTGTGAGGAAGCACTGGATGTGGACTCTTGCCTCACTCTTCAGCGACACCGGTACAGATTCTACCCATCTGTCTGTCTGTCTGTCTGCCCTGTGTCTGTCTGCCCTGTGTCTGTCTGCCCTGTGTCTGTCTGGCCTGTGTCTGTCTGGCCTGTGTCTGTCTGCCCTGTGTCTGTCTGCCCTGTGTCTGTCTGCCCTGTGTCTGTCTGCCCTGTGTCTGTCTGCCCTGTGTCTGTCTGCCCTGTGTCTGTCTGTCTGTCTGGCCTGTGTCTGTCTGCCCTGTGTCTGTCTGTCTGTCTGTCTGCCCTGTGTCTGTCTGTCTGTCTGCCCTGTGTCTGTCTGTCTGTCTGCCCTGTGTCTGTCTGTCTGTCTGCCCTGTGTCTGTCTGTCTGTCTGCCCTGTGTCTGTCTGTCTGCCCTGTCTGTCTGTCTGTCTGCCCTGTGTCTGTCTGTCTGTCTGCCCTGTCTGTCTGTCTGCCCTGTGTCTGTCTGTCTGTCTGCCCTGTGTCTGTCTGCCCTGTGTCTGTCTGCCCTGTGTCTGTCTGTCTGTCTGCCCTGTGTCTGTCTGTCTGCCCTGTGTCTGTCTGTCTGTCTGGCCTGTCTGTCTGCCCTGTGTCTGTCTGCCCTGTGTCTGTCTGTCTGTCTGCCCTGTGTCTGTCTGTCTGTCTGCCCTGTGTCTGTCTGTCTGTCTGCCCTGTGTCTGTCTGCCCTGTGTCTGTCTGTCTGCCCTGTGTCTGTCTGTCTGCCCTGTGTCTGTCTGTCTGCCCTGCCCTGTGTCTGTCTGCCCTGTGTCTGTCTGTCTGTCTGCCCTGTGTCTGTCTGTCTGTCTGTCCCTGTGTCTGTCTGTCTGTCTGCCCTGTGTCTGTCTGTCTGTCTGCCCTGTCTGTCTGTCTGCCCTGTGTCTGTCTGTCTGCCCTGTGTCTGTCTGCCCTGTGTCTGTCTGTCTGTCTGCCCTGTGTCTGTCTGTCTGTCTGTCTGTCTGTCTGTGTCTGTCTGCCCTCTGTCTGCCCTGTCTGTCTGTCTGTCTGCCCTGTGTCTGTCTGTCTGCCCTGTGTCTGTCTGTCTGCCCCTGTCTGTCTGTCTGCCCTGTGTCTGTCTGCCCTGTGTCTGTCTGTCTGCCCTGTGTCTGTCTGTCTGCCCTGTGTGTCTGTCTGTCTGTCTGCCCTGTGTCTGTCTGTCTGCCCTGTGTCTGTCTGTCTGCCCTGTGTCTGTCTGTCTGCCCTGTGTCTGTCTGTCTGCCCTGTGTCTGTCTGTCTGCCCTGTGTCTGTCTGTCTGTCTGTCTGGCCTGTGTCTGTCTGCCCTGTGTCTGTCTGCCCTGTGTCTGTCTGCCCTGTGTCTGTCTGCCCTGTGTCTGTCTGCCCTGTGTCTGTCTGCCCTGTGTCTGTCTGGCCTGTGTCTGTCTGGCCTGTGTCTGTCTGCCCTGTGTCTGTCTGCCCTGTGTCTGTCTGCCCTGTGTCTGTCTGCCCTGTGTCTGTCTGCCCTGTGTCTGTCTGCCCTGTCTGTCTGCCCTGTCTGTCTGCCCCTGTCTGTGTCTGTCTGTCTGTCTGCCCTGTGTCTGTCTGTCTGTCTGCCCTGTGTCTGTCTGTCTGTCTGCCCTGTGTCTGTCTGTCTGTCTGCCCTGTGTCTGTCTGTCTGTCTGCCCTGTCTGTCTGTCTGTCTGCCCTGTGTCTGTCTGCCCTGTGTCTGTCTGCCCTGTGTCTGTCTGCCCTGTGTCTGTCTGTCTGCCCTGTGTCTGTCTGCCCTGTGTCTGTCTGCCCTGTGTCTGTCTGCCCTGTGTCTGTCTGTCTGTCTGCCCTGTGTCTGTCTGTCTGCCCTGTGTCTGTCTGTCTGTCTGCCCTGTGTCTGTCTGTCTGTCTGCCCTGTGTCTGTCTGCCCTGTGTCTGTCTGCCCTGTGTCTGTCTGTCTGTCTGCCCTGTGTCTGTCTGCCCTGTGTCTGTCTGTCTGTCTGCCCTGTGTCTGTCTGTCTGTCTGCCCTGTGTCTGTCTGCCCTGTGTCTGTCTGCCCTGTGTCTGTCTGTCTGTCTGTCGTCTGTCTCTGTGTCTGTCTGCCCTGTGTCTGTCTGCCCTGTGTCTGTCTGCCCTGTGTCTGTCTGCCCTGTGTCTGTCTGCCCTGTGTCTGTCTGTCCTGTGTCTGTCTGTCCTGGTCTGTCTGTCTGTCTGTCCTGTGTCTGTCTGTCTGTCTGCCCTGTGTCTGTCTGTCTGTCTGCCCTGTGTCTGTCTGTCTGTCTGCCCTGTGTCTGTCTGTCTGTCTGCCCTGTGTCTGTCTGTCTGTCTGTCTGCCCTGTGTCTGTCTGTCTGTCTGCCCTGTGTCTGTCTGTCTGCCCTCTGTCTGTCTGTCTGCCCTGTGTCTGTCTGTCTGTCTGTCTTCTGTCTGTCTGTCTGTCTGCCCTGTGTCTGTCTGCCCTGTGTCTGTCTGCCCTGTGTCTGTCTGTCTGTCTGCCCTGTGTCTGTCTGCCCTGTGTCTGTCTGTCTGTCTGCCCTGTGTCTGTCTGTCTGTCTGCCCTGTGTCTGTCTGCCCTGTGTCTGTCTGCCCTGTGTCTGTCTGTCTGTCTGTGTCTGTCTGCCCTGTGTCTGTCTGCCCTGTGTCTGTCTGTCCTGTGTCTGTCTGTCCTGGTCTGTCTGTCTGTCTGTCCTGTGTCTGTCTGTCTGTCTGCCCTGTGTCTGTCTGTCTGTCTGCCCTGTGTCTGTCTGTCTGTCTGCCCTGTGTCTGTCTGTCTGTCTGCCCTGTGTCTGTCTGTCTGTCTGCCCTGTGTCTGTCTGTCTGCCCTGTGTCTGTCTGCCCTGTGTCTGTCTGCCCTGTGTCTGTCTGCCCTGTGTCTGTCTGCCCTGTGTCTGTCTGCCCTGTGTCTGTCTGTCTGCCCTGTGTCTGTCTGCCCTGTGTCTGTCTGTCTATCTGCCCTGTGTCTGTCTGTCTGTCTGTCTGCCCTGTGTCTGTCTGTCTGCCCTGTGTCTGTCTGTCTGCCCTGTGTCTGTCTGTCTGCCCTGTGTCTGTCTGTCTGTCTGTCTGGCCTGTGTCTGTCTGCCCTGTGTCTGTCTGCCCTGTGTCTGTCTGCCCTGTGTCTGTCTGCCCTGTGTCTGTCTGCCCTGTGTCTGTCTGCCCTGTGTCTGTCTGTCTGCCCTGTGTCTGTCTGTCTGTCTGCCCTGTGTCTGTCTGTCTGTCTGCCCTGTGTCTGTCTGTCTGTCTGCCCTGTGTCTGTCTGTCTGTCTGCCCTGTGTCTGTCTGTCTGCCCTGTGTCTGTCTGTCTGTCTGTCTGGCCTGTGTCTGTCTGGCCTGTGTCTGTCTGCCCTGTGTCTGTCTGCCCTGTGTCTGTCTGCCCTGTGTCTGTCTGCCCTGTGTCTGTCTGCCCTGTGTCTGTCTGCCCTGTGTCTGTCTGCCCTGTGTCTGTCTGTCTGTCTGTGTCTGCCCTGTGTCTGTCTGTCTGTCTGTCTGGCCTGTGTCTGTCTGGCCTGTGTCTGTCTGCCCTGTGTCTGTCTGCCCTGTGTCTGTCTGCCCTGTGTCTGTCTGCCCTGTGTCTGTCTGCCCTGTGTCTGTCTGTCTGCCCTGTGTCTGTCTGTCTGTCTGCCCTGTGTCTGTCTGTCCCTGTGTCTGTCTGCCCTGTGTCTGTCTGCCCTGTGTCTGTCTGCCCTGTGTCTGTCTGCCCTGTGTCTGTCTGCCCTGTGTCTGCCCTGTGTCTGTCTGTCTGTCTGCCCTGTGTCTGTCTGCCCTGTGTCTGTCTGTCTGCCCTGTGTCTGTCTGTCTGTCTGCCCTGTGTCTGTCTGTCTGTCTGCCCTGTGTCTGTCTGTCCTGTGTCTGTCTGTCTGTCTGCCCTGTGTCTGTCTGTCTGTCTGCCCTGTGTCTGTCTGTCTGTCTGCCCTGTGTCTGTCTGTCTGTCTGCCCTGTGTCTGTCTGTCTGTCTGCCCTGTGTCTGTCTGTCTGTCTGCCCTGTGTCTGTCTGTCTGTCTGCCCTGTGTCTGTCTGTCTGTCTGCCCTGTGTCTGTCTGTCTGTCTGCCCTGTGTCTGTCTGTCTGTCTGTCTGCCCTGTGTCTGTCTGTCTGTCTGCCCTGTGTCTGTCTGTCTGTCTGCCCTGTGTCTGTCTGTCTGTCTGCCCTGTGTCTGTCTGTCTGCCCTGTGTCTGTCTGTCTGCCCTGTGTCTGTCTGTCTGCCCTGTGTCTGTCTGTCTGCCCTGTGTCTGTCTGTCTGCCCTGTGTCTGTCTGCCCTGTGTCTGTCTGTCTGTCTGCCCTGTGTATGTCTGTCTGTCTGCCCTGTGTCTGTCTGTCTGTCTGTCTGCCCTGTCTGTCTGTCTGTCTGCCCTGTGTCTGTCTGTCTGTCTGCCCTGTGTCTGTCTGTCTGTCTGCCCTGTGTCTGTCTGCCCTGTGTCTGTCTGCCCTGTGTCTGTCTGTCCTGTGTCTGTCTGTCTGCCCTGTGTCTGTCTGTCTGTCTGGCCTGTGTCTGTCTGCCCTGTGTCTGTCTGGCCTGTGTCTGTCTGCCCTGTGTCTGTCTGGCCTGTGTCTGTCTGCCCTGTGTCTGTCTGCCCTGTGTCTGTCTGCCCTGTGTCTGTCTGCCCTGTGTCTGTCTGCCCTGCGTCTGTCTGTCTGCCCTGTGTCTGTCTGTCTGCCCTGTGTCTGTCTGTCTGCCCTGTGTCTGTCTGTCTGCCCTGTGTCTGTCTGTCTGCCCTGTGTCTGTCTGTCTGTCTGCCCTGTGTCTGTCTGCCCTGTGTCTGTCTGCCCTGTGTCTGTCTGCCCTGTGTCTGTCTGCCCTGTGTCTGTCTGTCTGTCTGCCCTGTGTCTGTCTGTCTGTCTGCCCTGTGTCTGTCTGTCTGTCCTGTGTCTGTCTGTCTGGCTGCCCTGTGTCTGTCTGTCTGTCTGCCTTGTGTTTGTCTGTCTGTCTGCCCTGTGTTTGTCTGTCTGTCTGTCTGCCCTGTGTCTGTCTGTCTGTCTGCCCTGTGTCTGTCTGTCTGTCTGCCCTGTGTCTGTCTGTCTGTCTGCCCTGTGTCTGTCTGTCTGTCTGCCCTGTGTCTGTCTGTCTGCCTGCCCTGTGTCTGTCTGTCTGTCTGTCTGCCTGCCCTGTGTCTGTCTGTCTGTCTGCCTGCCCTGTGTCTGTCTGTCTGTCTGTCTGCCCTGTGTCTGTCTGTCTGTCTGTCTGCCCTGTCTCTGTCTGTCTGCCCTGTGTCTGTCTGTCTGTCTGTCTGCCCTGTGTCTGTCTGTCTGTCTGCCCTGTGTCTGTCTGTCTGCCCTGTGTCTGTCTGTCTGCCCTGTGTCTGTCTGTCTGCCCTGTGTCTGTTTGTCTGCCCTGTGTCTGTCTGTCTGCCCTGTGTCTGTCTGCCCCTGTCTGTCTGTCTGCCCTGTGTCTGTCTGCCCTGTGTCTGTCTGCCCTGTGTCTGTCTGCCCTGTGTCTGTCTGCCCCTGTCTGTCTGCCCTGTGTCTGTCTGTCTGTCTGTCTGTCTGCCCTGTGTCTGTCTGTCTGCCCTGTGTCTGTCTGTCTGCCCTGTGTCTGTCTGTCTGCCCTGTGTCTGTCTGTCTGTCTGCCCTGTGTCTGTCTGTCTGTCTGCCCTGTGTCTGTCTGTCTGTCTGCCCTGTGTCTGTCTGTCTGTCTGCCCTGTGTCTGTCTGTCTGTCTGCCCTGTGTCTGTCTGTCTGGCTGCCCTGTGTCTGTCTGTCTGGCTGCCCTGTGTCTGTCTGTCTGGCTGCCCTGTGTCTGTCTGTCTGGCTGCCCTGTGTCTGTCTGTCTGGCTGCCCTGTGTCTGTCTGTCTGTCTGCCCTGTGTCTGTCTGTCTGTCTGCCCTGTGTCTGTCTGTCTGCCCTCTGTCTGTCTGTCTGCCCTGTGTCTGTCTGTGTGTCTGCCTGCCCTGTGTCTGTCTGTCTGTCTGTCTGCCCTGTGTCTGTCTGTCTGTCTGCCCTGTGTCTGTCTGTCTGTCTGCCCTGTGTCTGTCTGTGTGGCTGCCTGCCCTGTGTCTGTCTGTCTGTCTGTCTGCCCTGTGTCTGTCTGTCTGCCCTGTGTCTGTCTGTCTCCCCTGTGTCTGTCTGTCTGCCCTGTGTCTGTCTGTCTGTCTGCCCTGTGTCTGTCTGTCTGCCTGCCCCGTGTCTGTCTGTCTGTCTGTCTGCCCCGTGTCTGTCTGTCTGTCTGTGTGTCTGTCTGCCCCGTGTCTGTCTGTCTGTCTGTGTGTCTGTCTGCCCCGTGTCTGTCTGTCTGTCTGTGTGTCTGTCTGTCTGTCTGCCCCGTGTCTGTCTGTCTGTCTGTCCTGTGTCTGTCTGCCCTGTGTCTGTCTGCCCTGTGTCTGTCTGCCCTGTGTCTGTCTGCCCCGTGTCTGTCTGCCCCGTGTCTGTCTGTCTGTCTGTCTGCCCCGTGTCTGTCTGTCTGCCCTGTGTCTGTCTGTCTGCCCTGTGTCTGTCTGTCTGTCTGCCCTGTTTCTGTCTGTCTGTCTTGTGTCTGTCTGTCTGCCCTGTGTGCCCTGTGTCTGTCTGCCCTGTGTCTGTCTGTCTGTCTGCTGTCTGTCTGTCTGTCTGTCTGTCTGCCCTGTGTCTGTCTGTCTGTCTGCCCTGTGTCTGTCTGTCTGTCTGCCCTGTGTCTGTCTGTCTGTCTGCCCTGTGTCTGTCTGTCTGTCTGCCCTGTGTCTGTCTGTCTGTCTGCCCTGTGTCTGTCTGTCTGTCTGCCCTGTGTCTGTCTGTCTGTCTGCCCTGTGTCTGTCTGTCTGTCTGCCCTGTGTCTGTCTGTCTGCCCTGTGTCTGTCTGTCTGCCCTGTGTCTGTCTGTCTGCCCTGTGTCTGTCTGTCTGCCCTGTGTCTGTCTGTCTGCCCTGTGTCTGTCTGTCTGCCCTGTGTCTGTCTGTCTGCCCTGTGTCTGTCTGTCTGCCCTGTGTCTGTCACCCAATCCCCCTCTGGCACATCAACAATGCGGTCACGGCTAAAAGCCCATTACAGAGACAGACAGCAGATAGAGAGAACTGGGATACACTGTGGAGGAGACGAGAAGAAAACGAACGAAATGGAGTGCTGTGGGAGGAGGGGAAGATGGAGGGAAAAGATACAGGATACAACAGAACAGAGATTGGAGCAAAGTGAGAGTAGAAATGAGAGATACAGGGAGAGCGAGTCACAGAGAGTGAGAATGTAACAGGGTGAGAGTCATGAAGAGTGAGAATGTAACAGAGAGGGAGAGTCATGAAGAGTGAGAATGTAACAGAGAGGGAGAGTCATGAAGAGTGAGAATGTAACAGAGAGGGAGAGTCATGAAGAGTGAGAATGTAACAGGGAGGGAGTCATGAAGAGTGAGAATGTAACAGAGAGGGAGAGTCATGAAGAGTGAGAATGTAACAGAGAGGGAGAGTCATGAAGAGTGAGAATGTAACAGAGAGGGAGAGTCATGAAGAGTGAGAATGTAACAGGGAGGGAGAGTCATGAAGAGTGAGAATGTAACAGGGAGGGAGTCATGAAGAGTGAGAATGTAACAGAGAGGGAGAGTCATGAAGAGTGAGAATGTAACAGGGAGGGAGAGTCATGAAGAGTGAGAATGTAACAGGGAGGGAGAGTCATGAAGAGTGAGAATGTAACAGAGATGGAGTCATGAAGAGTGAGAATGTAACAGAGAGGCAGAGTCATGAAGAGTGAGAATGTAAGAGGGAGGGAGTCATGAAGAGTGAGAATGTAACAGAGAGGGAGTCATGAAGAGTGAGAATGTAACAGGGAGGGAGAGTCATGAAGAGTGAGAATGTAACAGGGAGGGAGAGTCATGAAGAGTGAGCATGTAACAGAGAGAGAGAGTCATGAAGAGTGAGAATGTAACAGAGAGGGAGAGTCATGAAGAGTGAGAATGTAACAGAGAGGGAGAGTCATGAAGAGTGAGAATGTAACAGAGAGGGAGAGTCATGAAGAGTGAGAATGTAACAGAGAGGGAGAGTAGAGTCATGAAGAGTGAGAATGTAACAGAGAGGGAGAGTAGAGTCATGAAGAGTGAGAATGTAACAGAGAGGGAGAGTCATGAAGAGTGAGCATGTAACAGAGAGGGAGAGTCATGAAGAGTGAGCATGTAACAGAGAGGGAGAGTCATGAAGAGTGAGAATGTAACAGGGAGGGAGAGTCATGAAGAGTAAGAATGTAACAGGGAGGGAGAGTCATGAAGAGTGAGAATGTAACAGGGAGGGAGAGTCATGAAGAGTGAAAATGTAACAGGGAGGGAGTCATGAAGAGTGAGAATGTAACAGGGAGGGAGTCATGAAGAGTGAGAATATAACAGGGAGGGAGAGTCATGAAGAGTGAGAATGTAACAGAGGGAGTCATGAAGAGTGAGAATGTAACAGAGAGGGAGTCATGAATAGTGAGAATGTAACAGGGAGGGAGAGTCATGAAGAGTGAGAATGTAACAGGGAGGGAGTCATGAAGAGTGAGAATGTAACAGAGAGGGAGAGTCATGAAGAGAGAGTGTGTGAATAAGAAACTGCAGGGGTTAGAGGGGGGAACGAGAGAGGGCGAAATGGAACGAGAAAAGGGATCAGAGTGCAAGAGAGAAGCGAGGAAATGAGTCCAGAGAGCGAACAGCCAGGCCTGTGGGGAGATTGAATTCCCAGGGAGACGTATCAGCTTCCCATGTCTCCTAATGAAGCACTTTACAGGGTCTGAGCCCAGCAGCTGGCCACTACTCAGTGAGCCTGCCTGTGTGTGTGTCTGTGTCTGTCTGTGTGAACGTGACTGTGCAGAGGCTGTGAAATGACTCAGATTCACTATTGTGTGCTGAAATGTCGACATATGCTGCCAACAGCCCTGGCTTGGTGCAGATAGATCAGTACCGTATGACAAATCAGTAGGACTTCACTTGAATTGAGACGGACTTCATTTTGACTCTGGAGGATTGTGAGATGGCTGTCGTTCCATCAAGTTTCAAATCATTTGCGAGGAAGAATCTGTAGAATGAGAAATGTGCAGTTAAATAAACTAGAGACATTGGTCTATGTCACAGTGAGCCTTGGAAAAGCTTTACCACTAGGGTAAAAAAGGTCTGTTAAAATCTCACTTATTCGACAACATACAACTTCCTCTGAATAATACTCAAGATGTAAGTAGAGCAGTTGTGATGGACCCCCTCATGCCAATTCATTAGTTATACAGAAATAAATTCTGAAAAAGTGTGTGATACAGCATGCATGGATTTTGAATGTAGTTTTGCTCTAACTGAAAGACATTGTTATGCAAATCTGTTGCATGTCAGTTACAAAAAAGGGCGAGTTTGTAATGTAAAATATGGATGCATTTTGTTTTCCTTTGAGAGCCATTGAAAACCCAATGTTCTTTCAACTGTTTCCCATTTTTTGGCTTAGTGTTTGAAAAACATTTTCACAGAATTTCAAATCCAGACCAAGAACCTTTACAAATCTTAAACAAAATGTTTTTGGATTGGCTAGACTGTATAAAATAAAAGTAATTTTACATGAAATAGCCTGTATTATTTAGATTTTTTTTTTTAAACTTTTTCTATAAAACATTGACAAGCCTGTGGATTTACAGACATTTTACTGTACAGAAGTTTGACCATAAAATATGTAGGGAATGTCCCTTAATGTAAGATTGCAATAATAATGTGTTAGTGTGTTAGTATTTGTACAGATTCAAATGTAAGTTTACACAAAATATTAATGATATGTGTTTTTCTTAAAACTGCATGTCATTAAGCATGTGCGGTTAAAGTGATTTTATGTTTTTAAGGGCAATAAATAGTATAAATAGTATACTGTAAATTAATGTAGAAATACAAGCTAGAACTAGCAGACCTGCTAACAAGCCTGCCGGTAAAACGATCCCCGGTATCTATGTGCTATTCTACATGCTCCCCTGTCAACTGGTTGGAGTCGCTTTCTGGAAAACACCATCCCCCAGGACCTCAAATTGGAGCTGAACATCACCTCTCTCACTAAGACAGCACAACAACTATCGTACTGCCTGCGGCAACTGAAAAAGTAGAATCTACCAACGTCCATGATGATTTACGCCTACACAGCCATCATCGGGTCCATCCTGACCTCCTCCATCACTGTCTGGTACGCTGCAGCCACAGTCAAGGACAAAGACAGACTGCAACGCATCATCAGCTCTGCAAAGCGGATCATAGGATTTAAGCTGCCATCTCTTAAAGACCTGTTCAAGTCAGGTCACTTAGACAGGCAGCAAAGATTGAGGCAGACCCCTCCCATCTGGGTAACAGACTATTCAGAACTCTCCCTCCACCACCACATCCCGCCACAAGAACAGCTTCTTCTCCATGGCGGTGAGGCTAAGGAATATGCCACTAGCACTAGACTGCCCTTAGCCCCCATCCACTACTCACCCTGGACACTATCAGCTCTGATACGAATGACCACGGTGGACATTCTGTACTATAACTGGACATTGTTCTTTTGCACAACTGTATATATTATTTGATATTGCTCTTCTTTTGCACAACTGTGAATATAATTGCTCTTATTTTGCACAAATGTATATATAATTGCTCTTTTTTTGCACAACTTTATATATTATTTGATATTGCTCTTTTGCATAATATGATTCTTGAATATGAACATGGGTCTACTTTTTCAGTTCACACATCTAGACATTGGTCTTTACACTACTGAGATACATTTTTCACATTCTTTATTTACCCAGTACATATGCAGTACATATAGGTTCTCTTAACTGTTCGTGTTATGTGTATTGCACTGTTTGCACTGTTTGTGACCGTCTTAAAATGTGTGTTCTTATGCTGCAGCTAGTGATAGAAAAAACCTTGTGTGTGTAAACAGATTTGGCAAATAAACCGGAGTCTGATTCAATTCTGATAACCATGCACTGACATTTCATGAAAAAATCTTTACATTATTATAAGTTTGAAATAATTAAAAAAGCTTTGAAAGTAACAACTTATTCTTGGATAAAAGACGTGTAAAATTGTGTCTGTTGCATCTGGAAGGACAGAATTTTAGCAAAATCTGTAGTTGTATATTTCAAAAATGACTATTTGTACTGGAGATTGTTGTGCAAATATATTGTGGAAAAGGAGGCAAAATCCAGATTTCACCAAGCCAATCCACCAATATGTCTGTTGCTATAAATTCCATATTTGACAACTGTGAGCCTCCCTTTAAGTGAGTAGGCACAGAGGGCTGTGACAAGTAAATGTCAAAATATACTCTGAGACAACACTCATGAATTGAGATCGACTTTAGACTTGTGTGTGGATGAGTGTTTGATTGTGTTGATTGAGTTTCGCACAAACATTTCACTTCCGTCTTCGCATCTGCAAGAAATAACCCTTCTTGTTATCTGTAGGGGGGTGACGAGATCTTGCGATGTTGAACGTGATCAAATGATCATGCATATGTGTTGTTTTATGTAATTATAAGCAAAAGCAAAGAAGTGACATTTTGCGTTGTGTTCTTCATTATATTTTACTTTGTCATGCTCTATCTCAGTTTGCCTAGCAGTTAAAATATACACAACTGTAATGTGAGCACTGACGTTTTGTAACCAGGCAAAAACATAAACATTAACACTTTGCCAGTAAAAAAAGGAAGCCAAATTTTCAACATTGCACTTTATCAGGTTGTTTTACAAAGCATGCCACCATTTGTTCTGCTACATGTTCACACTTACTAGCCAGAATAACTTGTATCCATGCAGACAGAACCGAACAAATGCATGCCATTTCAATGTTCCACCCAATATGGTCATTAGATTGCTCTATTATGCCACTATTCTACGAAATGTCCAGGCTAACTAGTCAAGAACATGTAGGCTCCAATGTTGTAGGTAACTCCCACTAAAAAAGGTTTTATCAAATGTCTCTGAGGCGAAAATATAGTGCAAGTAAATAAATCCCAAAAATGAAAACCGGTGTCAGTACTTAAAAAGACCACATTCTCTATTACAAATGGATTAGCAATGCAATTAGAATGCAATAGAATTAAAACAATGAAACACATTGTTATGTCATCCCCATGCTATGCTTATGCAATAAGAACGAAACAGACTTGATGTATTTTGTCAATATATCACAACGAACAGCTGTTCCTGGGCACAATGTATCATGGAATCCCAGAAGACAACACTTTGTTATTGTTGTTTTTCCAAGATGGCGTAGCGGTGAAAATATGTTTTGTTCCTGGTCCTGTGTAAATAGTCTTTTGAACGTCCTTTTTTTTCTACGATTGTGTACGTCCCTACCTAAACTTTTTTAACAGTTCTTTGTCATAGTATTTGGTAGTATTTTGTATTTATCAACTTTTCTTCCTGTGTGCTACGCATACATTTTCTAAGAAAGTGATCCGACAGCTAGCCAACAGCTAGCTAACTAGCTATGGCTAGCAGCTTTCACCGATTGTCCAGAGCCAGTTGTATTGCTTGCTAGTTAGCACACCACCAGCCCAGCGGCCACAATAATTACTACTGCACTACTGGACTTCTACAATGTACAGCCGGTCTTCTTAACCGCTCCACTGGATTTTCTCTGGACATTTGACAGCTAGCTATAACCTCAACCTATGCACCCTCACCGCGCAGTCCGGAGTGAGGCCTACACCCCGGCTAGCCAACGTAGCGTGCTATCTGCCGGAGGACAAGAACTGCCACGGTACTGTGTATTCTTGTTCAGATAGGACCCAACTCTGATCACTGTCTTTGCTCAGTCCTAGCCCTTACCTGTGACTGTCCTGCTTTATTTCCACCGCAATATGTCTTGTTGTTTTTGTTTACTTTTACCGCCCTTCTTCCCTGTAGATTATTTAACCCTGTTTGTGAAGCCATTTGTCAAACACTTATCCTACTGTTTCTCTGCTCCTCACGAAATGTAGAGCTAAACCCCGTCCCTGAAATCCCTAGTGCCATCCCCAAGCACACTCAGCCAATCCTGAAAACCTAGCGGTGTCCGAATCCTGGCTTAGGAAGTTTATCATTAAATCAGAAATAACAATCCCCAACTATAATATATTTCGCCAAGATACATCTACTAAGGGTGGTGGAGTAGCAATCTACTGCAGAGATAAGCTACAGTTAAGCTACTGAGTTTCTAAAACACGCCTTTCTAAACAAATAAACTCCGTATTTTGGGTGAACATTAATGTCATCCAGTTAGTAGAGGACGCTAAGATGTTCCTCAAAAGTGAGTTTCTCTGTCCAAAATAAGAATGGCTCCTTAAAAATTTCACAACAAAGGACAGACAGTAATTGGTTCACCACAGAACTGAATGCCCTATACCAACACAAAAACACACTGTGGCGTACCGCACTGGCCACAAACAAGGCCCATGATATGGAACTTTTTGAATAAGCCTATAGACTTTTTGAGAGCGGTATATTTAGTCAGTTAGTAAAACAAAGGCCCACTACTCTGGAAACAAAGGCCGATGTACTGAAAGAAATGCAGAATCTGGACCTTTATAAATCAGCTGGGCTGTCTGTTTAACCTATCTCTCTCATCTACTGAGATCCAGAGATATTGGATATCTGCCATGGTCATTCCCCTGTTCAAAGGGGGAGACTCCCTCGACCCCAACTGCTACAGACCATAACACAGTCTACCCTGTCTTTCCAAAGTCTTTGAAAAACTGGTCAACTAACAGATTGTCAACCATCTAGAATCCCATTATATCTTTTCCGCTATGCAATCTGGTTTTCGTGCTGGTCATGGCTGCACCACGGGCACCCATAAAATACTGAACAACATCATTGATATAAAGCGCTACTGTGCAGCCGTTACATCGATCTGTCCGAGGCTTTTATTTCTGTTAACCATCGTGTTCTCATCAGCCGACTCAGTAGCCTGGGCTTCTCCCGCGACTGCCTTGCCTGGTTCTCCAACTATCTCACCGACATGGTCCAGAGTGTTAAATCAGAGGGCCTGCTGTCGGGACACATGACAGGTCTCAATGGAGGTGCCACAGGGCTGGATTTTCGGGCCGACTTTATTTTCGCTCTACAATAATGACGTGGCTCTCGCTGCTGGAGACTCTCAGATCCATCTCTATGCAGATGATACCATCCTGTACACTCCAGCTGTGCTCTCAAATCTCCAAAAGTGGTTTCCATTTCCGCAACAGGGCCTCCTTCACTCAGGCTGCCAAACTTGCCTTGGTATGATGACTATTATACCAATATTTTGTGATGTCATTTATAGAACAGCCTCAATGTCTGAAAATATGTGAGGTAGTTTACCACAGTGTTGTACGTTTTGTTACCACTATCCCATACGACACCCACCACTGCAATCTTTACGCATTTGTTGGCTGGCCGTCGTTAAACACTCTGCATTTTACTCATTGGAACCTAATTTACAAGTCTTTGCTAGGTAATGTCCCGCTGTACCGAAGCTCTCTAGTCACTATAGCTCTACCCATCCCACCCTTAGTCACCTCGAAAACCGGCATTTGGCCGCCAATCCTTACAGTTTTCACAGTGTTGTGTTTATACCCAGTGTAATAAAATATATAAATCTGTGTTTAAGGCGCTATTTCAGGAGAATCTCTCCACATCTGTGTTCTTATGTTCTATGATATTCCATCAGTCCACTGTTGAAGAAGGTTTTCGAGAGAGAATCTTAATACATTTTTACTTTTACATGCACGTTAACTTAACACAATTTGATTTGATGTCAGTGTTTATTCATCCACCCAGAGTGTCACTAGTCTGAAATAAGGCTCTAGATTGGGATATTTATTTAACCCAGGAACTTCCTCTCTTAAACGCTGACAAGTTGCTAGGCACAATCGATTCAGCAGCGCCGCTGTAGAAGACCCAAAGGGAATTTGGCCCAAAGGCTACGAGGGCAACTGTCCATCCACCCACTGAAAACCTGAACCGAGACCGCAAACAGATGTGTCGCTGGGAAGTGTTCATGCCAGCTATCCATTATTAATTGTATAGTGGTGAGTGAAGCATATTATTTCACACAGAGGAGCTGCAAGGTACATCCGTTCATAAACAAGATGGCCCACATCCGCTTGTGCAATCTTACCCCTACTATACATTTAAAAACCAATATCTCCAAATACGTAGGGTATGCACAAAAGCAAGAACAGTTTCTACTCAATGTTTTAGCCCTGCCTGTCTGGAGAGAAAAAACCCACGAACAAGACAAAATAAAGATAAGCAAGAAGGAGTTGGAAAGAGAAGAAGTGGGCCGGTTGAGGCTGGTGTTGTTGATAATTAGCCATTCATGTCCACTCGCAAGCGAGGAGAGATTGCAGGTCCCCCTAGGGACTTTAAAATAGCGCAAACGCCTTTGTAGCCTCTCCCGCAATTTGCTGTGCTGTCAGTGAGGTGGGCTCCCTGACAAGCCTGATCTCCCTGCACACATGGCATAAACGAGAGGAGAAATAATCAATGGGATGATGTAGTTTGCTTTTCATTTGATGGGGAAAACGCGTTTGTCTTATTTAAAAAATACAAAGTAGCTTATTCCGAAACCGTTCCGAAATGTATGTTTCGGCTGTTCCAAGACTGATGCTATTAAAACTAAGAAATTACATTATGCAGGGAAGCAGCATGTAAGACAATGTGCTAAGCATTTATAACAGATAATGAACAGTGGCTTCCCTTGAGCCTACTGTAATCTGACTATAATCAGTCATATTAGTGTTCCACATAGCTGGATGTTATAGGAATTAACAAAAATAGATTCTCACACACACGTTTCTATGCCAAAGGAGAGCGCCATTCGCCAACAGACAGTGTCCCGTTTTCAGGGAGCTAAAGAGACGGTGAATCACCAAGCCTAATGCCTGGCAAGAAAACGGCAGTGGTAATATAGTGTGTGTTTTGACAACCTTCCATCTGCTGTGAGCGGGTGAAGCACCACTTTGGCTGACACACCTGCCCGGGTGTCCCGCTTCCTGCCCTGAAATGACTGTTTACTCTGCCTCCTCGAGCGCCAATAAACTGCTGTCCCTTCACTCAGACTAGTCCCCGTTTCATTCCTGAGTAAAGGGCTCGGCACTCACTCCTGTTTCCAGAGCCCTCCCTCCGCCCCACTTTGCGCGCTGCCGGTTCCTCCGGCCGGGCTGGCAGTGATATGCTGACGAATGGCGAAGTGCCGGCTGTGTCTCCGTTAAAAGGCGTCTCATGTCACACAGCATTTGAGAGCGTTATCTCAGGGAAGCGCCTCTTGTTAGGTTCTTCTTATATATCGCTCATGACTAATTGCACAAACGCTCTGCTATTTTCGGAACATATAGCGGAGTGATTGCGCAATGGGATTAAGCAGATCCGGGTCGTGTGTCCTTGCTCATAATTCGCAAATAATTGGTGGTGAGCTGTTCTGAATACGCTCCCATTAGAACCCTGCCGATGTGAACAGCAGGGGGGCATCTGATGGCCAAGGGGGGCACAGGGTCCTTCCGCAACTGCGAAGCACTGTGGCTTGCAGCGAGTTGGAAAGAACAGAGCAAAAATATCTGGGCATGAGCATACACCGGCACCCACCATAATTTCCCTTTGGCCAATTAATTGACCAACGCCATTATTGCAAATAATGGAAATGTATTCAGGCTCATGGATGCGATTTCAGACTTCTCTTCACCAAGAATAACATCTTCCCGGCGACATGTGCATTGCATCTTGTCTGCCATTGCCCTCCACATTGCTTTAAGCAGCGACCAGCATTCAGGCCTTTGAAATTAACACTCCTTCATATCAAATCACTATTAATAACAGGTTGAAAACACATGAAAGGCTTTCATAGAGGTGCCAAGGAGCTAGGAGGCCGGCTGGCACAGACAGTAGCATTACAGCTCTTCGTGGATTATGACCTGCTGCCAGTATTTACCGGAGCTGTAACGCGTGGAGGGTGTGACATGAACTGAATAAAAAGACTGTGAATCCATCCCCCTGTGCGCCCTTGCTCGTCGGATATATCGAGACCGACCGCATGTTCAGTGGGCTGCTAAAGCAAGCCTGACCAGGGAACGTGAGGCTGGGGGTTCAGGGTGCACAAGCAGGGGGGAAGATGACATGTCTGAGCTGCGATTGAGTCAGCGGGAGAACTAGTAATCCCCCTGATGCGATGAGCTGTGCGGACGAGTGCATATCAGGTAAATTACAGGGGCGTTATCCTCACAATTGGCTCTGCGATCTCATCCACTGTCCGGCTCCGAGCGGGAATCAGGAGGTGAGCGTGCCAGGGGGCTTTAATCGAACAGGGGAAGTGTGGAGGTGAGAGGTGGATGAAGCGTCTAAATGCAATTGACCTCTGTGCTCACCGTTTACAGCGCAAGAGAATTTCCCGCCTTGTGTTGAGTCATTGGTCAGAGTACAGGAATTGGATGCTCGGTAACTGAAGAATGTTGATGGTATTGTTTCAGAGTGCACACACACACACACACACACACACACACACACACACCTTTAAGGAGCCTGAAGCCTAAGAGGCTTAAAATGCATTACCAGAGCCACTCAATAAAGGATGGGAAGATGCTAAGACAAGCCTAGACTCCAAAGTGCATATACACGAATATGTAACATTACATTTGAATATCCTAGTCAAAATTCTTTATTTCGCAACAGGGTGCATCATGGGACAGAGGTGCAGGTCAGATATGCATTACAATTATAACACGTCTATGTATTGCAAGTAGATGCTTCAATTCCCAAATACCAAGTCAACGTTGTTTCTCTTGCCTTTTGTCAGTTGAGGAGTTTGAGCCGTGTGAGTGTGGATCGGTCGTGGGAAGTTAAAAACAAAAACGTCCCACTGATTAATAATAAAAATAATTTTTATACCCAGATGAAACTAAATCCATTTTCTTCCAGTGCCTAGCAAAAATGTTCACAGCAAAAGCAATGCCTGAATAATCAGTCATTGGTCGAGGCTTTTTAAACAGCCTTTCTACATGCATGAAACCTTTAAAACGCCGTAATGGCTGCATTACTCATAGTGGTTCATAGAAAGTAACGCCAAATATCGAGGGTTTGGCTGAAGACTAATTCATTTGGGGTAATGCTGAAAGAAAGTGTCCGTCATAATGCCCATGTATAGAAATAGACAACTGAAGCCATTGGCCCGGCATATCCAAGGTCTCACTGAGGTCACAAATGTGGTTATCTGGCCACTGTCACATACTTCTGGTTGAATGGGCCAATGTTCTCCCATGGCAGCATTCCTGGTACCACAGAGTACATGGCAAATTCAACACCTTTCTTCCAATGTCTGTAAGTCCTGTGTCTGTGGGTGTGTGTTTTTTGGGAAGCTTGTATCTATGCATGGCTGGTTTCTAATAGAGAGGTACCACACAATACACAGAGCCGGTTGGCCACTGCATATGTCATTGGGCCATGTATTCCAAGGTGATGGACACTTAATACCTAGTGAAATACTGTTTTATGTCAGTAGTTACAGCAGAGAGTGTTAGTGAGGCAGACTAAGACAATGAACCAATGATTATACCAATCACAATCATCAGTAACATAATAGCCAATGATCAGTTACATTATAGCCAACGATCAGTTACATTATAGCCAATGATCAGTTACATTATAGCCAACGATCAGTTACATAATAGCCAATGATCAGTTACATAATAGCCAACGATCAGTTACATAATAGCCAATGATCAGTTACATTATAGCCAACGATCAGTTACATAATAGCCAATGATCAGTTACATAATAGCCAACGATCAGTTACATAATAGCCGATGATCAGTTACATTATAGCCAATGATCAGTTACATTATAGCCAACGATCAATTACATTATAGCCAACGATCAGTTACATAATAGCCAACGATCAGTAACATAATAGCCAACGATCAGTAACATAATAGCCAATGATCAGTTACATAATAGCCAATGATCAGTTACATAATAGCCAAGCGATCAGTTACATAATAAACCAATGATCAGTTACATAATAGCCAATGATCAGTTACATAATAGCCAACGATCAGTTACATAATAGCCAATGATCAGTTACATAATAGCCAATGATCAGTTACATAATAGCCAACGATCAGTTACATTATAGCCAATGATCAGTTACATAATAGCCAACGATCAGTTACATTATAGCCAACGATCAGTTACATAATAGCCAACGATCAGTTACATAATAGCCAACGATCAGTTACATAATAACCAATGATCAGTTACATAATAACCAATGATCAGTTACATAATAGCCAATGATCAGTTACATAATAGCCAACGATCAGTTACATTATAGCCAACGATCAGTTACATAATAGCCAACGATCAGTTACATTATAGCCAACGATCAGTTACATAATAACCAATGATCAGTTACATAATAGCCAATGATCAGTTACATAATAGCCAACGATCAGTTACATAATAGCCAATGATCAGTTACATAATAGCCTATTCGGCAGTAATTAAAGCACCTGAACTTAAAGCACCTCACCTCAGCGTATTATTTGTTTATTGCTGATTCTGACCTCACAGTTGTAAGAACAGGAAACCATAAATACAGCCGCCCAGCAAGGGTGCCCAGAAGAACCACTTCTGTTCCCACAAACTGTGGATGAAACTACAACAGAACAGGCGTTGTGATGTCTTCGATTTTCCCTTAGAGCAAGGAATTCAGAACGCATTAAATGAACTGTGAGGCATGTGGAAACCAAGATTTCTACTTCGATTAAGTAGATAAGCTAAAAACAAAGCTGTAGCAAATAACTTCAAATGAATTATTAATAATGACTTAATCCTTTTCATTTTTAGCCAATATGGTTCTATGACTTGTTTAGTCATGGGAAATGAAAACCTGACAACATTTGAGTGGTAAACAACTCACTGCACTTGAGCGACCTTTTTCAAATTGCGTGACAGGCTTGTCAGCGGGGTGAACGTAATGGAGCGGGCTGAGTTTCTCTATAGCCATAAAACAGTGAGTGACAGCTCCTGCATACAGCAGCATGGAGTGGGCTTGATCCAGACCAATGTCACAAAACTCAATCAACAAGGAACTGAAAAAGATACAGAAAACGTATACATTGTGGAAACTGGCAAGTGCATAATTATAGTTTAACCTTTCAACGTCCATAAAAAAAGGCACAATCTGCGTGTGTAGGGAACCAGGGTTTGAATTTTCCCATCAAACCAAATGTAGGGCAAACAATCTTGCTTAACTCCAAGTCTCTCTCTGTAACAATCTGAGAATTTGGAATAAAGCCTCCTCTAAAAACACCAGCATTCTGCAGATTATACAAACAAGACCATCTCCATCTGTAAATGCTGGTGACCAAGGCCTCAGGTCGTGTTGCCCTTTCCAAACTCTCTCCTCAGCCCCTTTCACTCTAATCTGAAATTGTCTCTGGGTTACATTCCCAAATGTCTAAATTAAATTGATAAGAAACGACACTAAGCAAACAGTGGACAGGGCTTGACACCGGAAATAGTTGGCAAAAAACAAACTTGGAGTCATATGACATTACAAATATCTATTGCTTCTCCTAATGTGATCTTGGACGTCTTCGTATCCAATGCAATACGTCTCATGTTTCATATATCACAGACTGTCATCATCTCACTTAGCAAACTAGGTCAAAACATGCATCAGAGTTCTTTGGGACTCATGCACAAGGATTGTACCAGACTGACTTCTGTCATGGCTCTTCTCGCACCACCAGATAATTATAGCATAAAAGCAGAGGAGACACAAAGCTGCTTTTGACCCACTATTAACACTATTAACACGAGTCAGAAGTTAGGAGAGAAGATTGTTTATGGGTAGCGATAAAAGCCATATGTCAACAAGGGTTGAACTGGAATTGTCGTGGACTTTTAAGACAACAGTGTAGGGCCAATAGCAGACACTTTTAAACAGAACATTTAAGACTCAAAACTGCCTTGCTCAAAGATTTAAAACAGTCAAAGAAAAGCCAGATTTTCCCCCCACCTTGCCAGTTAGAGGATTTTATATAGTTACTGGTCAGATGTTCTAATAACTAGGACTTGTGTACAAGGTTCTTACATTAATAAACCAAGCTCATTCAGTTGGAGAATTGTCTGTTTAGAGACCTTTATATACATTAGATTTAAAAGGCTAAACAACCCTAACAAAAAATACTACTGGAACAGCTGACCTTTATTTGTGATTAATCATAAATAACTTTGAATGATGTAAAATGACTTCTATTTAACATGACTCTGAATGTGATTGGTTAATTCTGAACACAGCCACATCCACAGTTATAAGAGGGTGTGCACACTTATGCATCCAGGTTATTGTAAGGTATTTATTTCCTCCCCTCAAAGATTTCAGTAAGTTTTTCAATTGAATTGTTCAAATTATAAAAGTCACATTAAAGGTGGAAAAAGTGAACATGATTTATCTTTGTTTCATTTTTTCCCATCAGGGCTGTGTAGACTTTTCAAATCTACTGTAAGGTCACTGTAGTCACCTGTTACCTTGGCTTCAGCTAAGCAAAAAAAATGAAGAGCATCTCCCATAATAACTGCTCATTTTAAATGTCATGATTTGAGTCGGTTCTGGTGGGAAACAATAGCATAACCTGTCTGAAATAGATCTAAACGATTTGATTAATTCTTGAATTGTACTGTTCACTACATCGACCCCATGCCGTGCACAAATTGTTTTTTCCTCAGTTCGAGGGATTGATGAAAACAAGGGGGTAAAATCTACAACAACAACATTACAGAATCTCTGTCCTGGTATAATTAGACGATAGAGCTAGTGCGAATTCTCTTTGAAATGTAGCAAGGAGCAAATTTCCCTGTGAAAGAAAAAGAAAATTGAAAGAAAAAGCTCCTTGTTTAAAGAGGCGATAATAATGGCCAGAGAAGATCCCAAAATAGGCTCATTCGCTCTAAAGCCTCAGAAAATTCAATGCATAATCGCTGTTAGTGTCTCTCTATGCCGCTCTCACTAAATTAAGCTCTGACTCTGCACCAAAGAATACCTGCTTGTCCATCACCAGGAGAAAGAGTGGGACCAAATTAAAATGGGTGGTATGTTCCCATTGCCATCATATGTTGCCATCTAGTTCTTCCTTATGTGAGAGATGTAAAACCTTAAAATACAGCCACATTCGGATTTATTCTGCTAGTTGTTCATTTGTGCAATGCAGGGAGTGCTCCTCAAAAATATGTGAAGATGCCATGTAAAGATGCCATGTAAAGATGCCATGTAAAGATGGCATGTAAAGATGGCATGTAAAGATGGCATGTAAAGATGGCATGTAAAGATGCCATGTAAAGATGGCATGTAAAGATGCCATGTAAAGATGCCATGTAAAGATGCCATGTAAAGATGCCATGTAAAGATGCCATGTAAAGATGCCATGTAAAGATGGCATAAAGTGGCATGTAAAGATGGCATGTAAAGATGCATGTAAAGATGCCATGTAAAGATGCCATGTAAAGATGCCATGTAAAGATGCCATGTAAAGATGCCATGTAAAGATGGCATGTAAAGATGGCATGTAAAGATGGCATGTAAAGATGGCATGTAAAGATGCATGTAAAGATGCCATGTAAAGATGCCATGTAAAGATGCCATGTAAAGATGCCATGTAAAGATGCCATGTAAAGATGATAAAGATGCCATGTAAAGATAAAGATGGCATGTAAAGATGGCATGTAAAGATGGCATGTAAAGATAAAGATGCCATGTAAAGATGGCATGTAAAGATGGCATGTAAAGATGGCATGTAAAGATGGCATGTAAAGATGGCATGTAAAGATGGCATGTAAAGATGCCATGTAAAGATGCCATGTAAAGATGCCATGTAAAGATGCCATGTAAAGATGCCATGTAAAGTTGGCATGTAAAGATGCCATGTAAAGATGCCATGTAAAGATGCCATGTAAAGATGCCATGTAAAGATGCCATGTAAAGATGGCATGTAAAGATGGCATGTAAAGATGGCATGTAAAGATGGCATGTAAAGATGGCATGTAAAGATGCCATGTAAAGATGGCATGTAAAGATGCCATGTAAAGATGCCATGTAAAGATGCCATGTAAAGATGCCATGTAAAGATGCCATGTAAAGATGCCATGTAAAGATGCCATGTAAAGATGCCATGTAAAGATGCCATGTAAAGATGCCATGTAAAGATGCCATGTAAAGATGCCATGTAAAGATGCCATGTAAAGATGCCATGTAAAGATGCCATGTAAAGATGCCATGTAAAGATGGCATGTAAAGATGGCATGTAAAGATGGCATGTAAAGATGGCATGTAAAGATGCCATGTAAAGATGCCATGTAAAGATGCCATGTAAAGATGCCATGTAAAGATGCCATGTAAAGATGCCATGTAAAGATGCCATGTAAAGATGGCATGTAAAGATGCCATGTAAAGATGCCATGTAAAGATGCCATGTAAAAAGTTGCATGCATGTAAAGATGCCATGTAAAGATGCCATGTAAAGAGATGGCATGTAAAGAGCCATGTAAAATGGCATGTAAAGATGGCATGTAAAGATGCCATGTAAAGATGCCATGTAAAGATGCCATGTAAAGATGCCATGTAAAGATGCCATGTAAAGATGCCATGTAAAGATGCCATGTAAAGATGCCATGTAAAGATGCCATGTAAAGATGCCATGTAAAGATGGCATGTAAAGATGGCATGTAAAGATGCATGTAAAGATGGCATGTAAAGATGCATGTAAAGATGGCATGTAAAGATGCCATGTAAAGATGCCATGTAAAGATGCCATGTAAAGATGCCATGTAAAGATGCCATGTAAAGATGCCATGTAAAGATGCCATGTAAAGATGCCATGTAAAGACATGCAATTGTTGAAAAGGTCAGACAGAGGTATACAAGTTAGACTGGGCTGCATGTGTGAACGTCGATTTGAAACGACTCAGCTGCAGACTGAATCGGGCTGCACGATTAATGGAAACGTGAACAATGTGGTTATGGCATGAGCCAATAAAATAGCTTCTGCAATTCTCCATTTAATATGACAATACGTAAACACAAAAGAAACTAGATGGTAGGGCTGCGCAATTAATAGAATTTTCAGTTTCAATCACAATTATGCACTTTGATGAGTGATAAAGCCAAAACATTGTGCTGCATTCAGTTTTGTCTTTTTAAAACTACATGCCATTTTTCCCAAAATTGTTAACAGACAAAATAAATTCACAAATGTTTCACTATATCACAATTCCAGTGGATTAGAAGTTTACATACATTAAGTTGACTGCTGTTAAACAGCTTGGAAAATTCCCCAAAAGTTATGGCTTTTGAAAATTTGAATTAGATTATTTAAATCAATTGGACTTGTACCTGGTGAATTATTTCAAGTCCAAGTTTCAATCTCAGTGCCCGATGCCTAACATCCTGGGAAAGCCTAAAGAAAGACTCACAAAAAGGCTGGTTCATCCTTGGGATCGATTCTAAATGCCTGAAAGAACCACCTTGGTGCAAACCAATCCCAGAAAAACAGCAAAAAACCTTGTGAAGATGATAAAGCAAACAGGTACAAAACCATCTATATCCACGGTAAAACGAGTCCTATATCGACATAACCTGTAAGTCCGATCTGCAGGGAAAAAGCCATCAGAGCCAACAGGTTTGTGGATGACTCAATCAACATAGCTCTCCACTTCATTTTCCAGCATCTTGACTCCCCGGAATCTATGCCAGAATCCTGTTTGGGGAATTCAGCTCTGCCTTCAACACCATAATCCCAGCCCTCCCCCAGGATAAGCTCTCAACCATGGGAGTGCCTGTGTCAACATGTAAATGGATCACAGACTTTCCAACAAGAGGCAGCATGTGAGGTTGGGGAAACACGGTCGGACCCTCAGACCATCATCAAGGTTGCGTCCTCTCTTCTCTCTGTACATCAACAACTGCACCTCCAGTCACCAATGTCAAACTTCTGGAGTTCTGACCACCCTCATTGGTCTAATCTCTGATGATGAGGCCGTCTTCAAGGGGGAAATTGACAAGCTGGTGTCCTGGTGCAGTCTCAACAACTTGGAGATCAATGCTCTTAAGACAGTGTGAATGAGAGTGGACTTTAGGAGAAGCCCAGCTGACCTTTGTCCCATTTTCCTGGAGGGCTCCCCTGTCAACATAGTGGAGTCCTTTCGCTTTCTGTGCAACACCATCGCCAAGGACCTCAAATGGGAGCTGAACATCACATCTCTCACTAAGAAAGCACAATAAACACTGCCAACATCCATGAAGATCAATGCCTACTCAGCCATCACTGAGTGCATCTTACTTCCTCCATCATCATCTGGTGCGCTGAAGCCACTATCAAAGATATGACAGACTGCAACGCATCATCTGCCCTGTGGAGTGGACAATTGGTTGAAACCTGCCGTCCCTCAATGATCTGTTCAAATCCAGTTCACTGAGGCGGGCAGAAAATATTGAGGCAGACGCATCCCATCCTGGTGATAGACTATTCAGAACTCTCCTCTGGCAGACGGCTACGGCCTATTACGGCCAAAACATCTCGCCACAAGAACAGCTTCTTCCCCACGGCGGTGAGTCTAAGGAATATGCCTCTAGCACTAGACTGCCCTTAGCCCTCTGGACCTCAATCCTACAGAACATTTGTGGGCAGAACTGAAAAGGCCTGTGCAAGCAAACAGGCCTAAACCTGATTAACCAATTGATTCTTTGAAGATTGTGGATAGCTATGTTTGACTCAACATAAAGAATTTAAGTGCAATGATACCAAAACGAATTGAGTTAACTTCGGCACCACTGGGAATGTGATGATGGAAATAAAAGCAGAAGCAAATCATTCTCTCAACTATTATTTCACATTCCTAAAATGTAGTGATGATCCTGACTGACTCAACATAAGGTAGGAACGCCTACCCTAGGGGGACATTGGGAGCTTGATTTGGATTTCAGAATATCTGTTAGTATGCAGGCTAGCAAATATCTAATGTAGTTGAGAGTTAGAACCCTATGAAAGGGACTAGCATTAAGAGAGATTATGCAAACACATTTGAATACGTTTTTGGGGAGAATTCGAAAATCTTGGCTAGCTTGGAAATTAGTTCGGAAGTTCTGTACGTTTTGTAGTGAAACATTTAGTGGTATTGTGCGCGGTTCCAAAGAATATCCACTGGTATACTTTGGGTGTTTCGGTGGACTATTCATTAATGTCGTAACAGTAGCTACACTAGCTACACAGTAAAGTACTGTGATCACCACTGGGTGTCAAGCTAACGGTAGCTTGAGTACTGTGATCACCGCTGGGTGTCATGCTAACGGTAGCTTCAGTACTGTGATCACCGCTGGGTGTCATGCTAACGGTAGCTTGAGTACTGTGATCACCGCTGGGTGTCATGCTAACGGTAGCTTGAGTACTGTGATCACCGCTGGGTGTCATGCTAACGGTAGCTTGAGTACTGTGATCACCGCTGGGTGTCATGCTAACGGTAGCTTGAGTACTGTGATCACCGCTGGGTGTCATGCTAACGGTAGCTTGAGTACTGTGATCACCGCTGGGTGTCATGCTAACGGTAGCTTGAGTACTGTGATCGCCGCTGGGTGTCATGCTAACGGTAGCTTGAGTACTCTGATCGCCGCTGGGTGTCATGCTAACGGTAGCTTGAGTACTGTGATCACCGCTGGGTGTCATGCTAACGGTAGCTTCAGTACTGTGATCGCCGCTGGGTGTCATGCTAACGGTAGCTTCAGTACTGTGATCACCGCTGGGTGTCATGCTAACGGTAGCTTGAGTACTGTGATCACCTCTGGGTGTCATGCTAACGGTAGCTTGAGTACTGTGATCACCGCTGGGTGTCGTGCTAACGGTAGCTTGAGTACTGTGATCACCGCTGGGTGTCATGCTAACGGTAGCTTGAGTACTGTGATCACCGCTGGGTGTCATGCTAACGGTAGCTTGAGTACTGTGATCGCCGCTGGGTGTCATGCTAACGGTAGCTTGAGTACTGTGATCACCTCTGGGTGTCATGCTAACGGTAGCTTGAGTACTGTGATCACCGCTGGGTGTCGTGCTAACGGTAGCTTGAGTACTGTGATCACCGCTGGGTGTCATGCTAACGGTAGCTTGAGTACTGTGATCACCGCTGGGTGTCATGCTAACGGTAGCTTGAGTACTGTGATCACCGCTGGGTGTCATGCTAACGGTAGCTTGAGTACTGTGATCGCCGCTGGGTGTCATGCTAACGGTAGCTTGAGTACTGTGATCACCGCTGGGTGTCATGCTAACGGTAGCTTCAGTACTGTGATCGCCGCTGGGTGTCATGCTAACGGTAGCTTGAGTACTGTGATCACCGCTGGGTGTCATGCTAACGGTAGCTTGAGTACTGTGATCACCGCTGGGTGTCATGCTAACGGTAGCTTGAGTACTGTGATCACCGCTGGGTGTCATGCTAACGGTAGCTTGAGTACTGTGATCGCCGCTGGGTGTCATGCTAACGGTAGCTTGAGTAATGTGATCACCGCTGGGTGTCATGCTAACGGTAGCTTGAGTACTGTGATCACCGCTGGGTGTCATGCTAACGGTAGCTTGAGTACTGTGATCACCGCTGGGTGTCATGCTAACGGTAGCTTGAGTACTGTGATCACCGCTGGGTGTCATGCTAACGGTAGCTTGAGTACTGTGATCACCGCTGGGTGTCATGCTAACGGTAGCTTGAGTACTGTGATCACCGCTGGGTGTGGGACAGAAATTGGGCACCACAGACAGTGAGTGGATTGTGTCACGTACGCCCTTTCAAGTTATCTCAAGTGAGTTACTCAAACCTTACAGACATCACCTTCACACCAAGCTGCTTGGCGGTGGTCTTGTAGCCCATTCCAGCCTTGTGTAGGTCTACAATCTTGTCTATGACATCTTTGGACAGCTCTTTGATCTTGGCCATAGTGGAGAGTTTGGAATCTGATTGATTGGTTGCTTCTGTGTGCAGGTCTTTTATACAGGTAACAAACTGAGATTAGGAGCACTCCCTTTAAGAGAGTCACCTGGGAGACAGAAATCTTGCTGATTGACAGGGGATGAAATAGTAACATTTGAACATTTTTGTTGTTGTTATTCTGTCTCTCACTGTTCAAATAACCTACCATTAAAATTATAGACAGATCATGTCTTTGTCAGTGGGCAAATGTAGAAAAAATCAGCAGGGGATCAAATAATTTCTTTCTTCACTGTAGTTAAGCAAATGATGAGGACATTAATCTCCTTTATGAATATGCCGATTACGCACAACCTTTGGGTGTAAAAAACAATGTTTTAAGACAATAAAATAACAAAAATCAAACATGCAATGAGCAAAGTTAACTTTTTTTAAAGTAACCCAAGAAGTAATCACTCTAATCTGACTACATTTATTTTTGCTCTTAATTGCTTGCAATTAGTTTTTTGTTATCCATTATTCTGCAACCCTGGTTACGTGTTACATGTTTTAGTGGCACTTTGATGTTTACTGATGTGTTTGACAATTGTGGTTCACAATCTCAATATCTGTCTAAAAGAAAACGCAATTAGAATCGTGCAGCCTAGTAGACAATGTTGCTTTTGTTGCCAATGCCCGTCAAAAAGGGGCATAAGGAGACAATTTTGGATCTAAAATGTCTAAGCAGTCGACTAATTATTCACATTCCCTTTCTTGATACAGTGGGAAGCCTTCTCCTGTGTAAACCTGATGCAAAATGTTAAACGCTATTCTGTGACAAAAGGAGCCTTTGATACAGCCTAAGCCACTCCCATAAGGAGAAAACAGATGGAGATGGGTCCACTATAAAGATTAGGTTCATCGAAATGCATTGTGCACAGTCGCTTTCATTGGCTGCATGCCCCATGTCGATCACTGCAGCCTCGGAAGAGTTTGCATAATGGGTGTGAGTTGAGGGCTGTCTACCCGGGAGAAAAGGGTGGACATACAGAGAGCAGGGATGGGAATGGCCAGGGACCAACTATACCATCATAGGTTGGGCCTGCTAACGTGAAACTGAAATGTTACTTGTGTTTTGTAAAAACTATATATCACAATGTGAAGACAAATACCTATGTTTTGTCACTGACTAGCAACATTGGAAATTAACAAAAGACATGAAAACATCAAGACATGATATCAATTAATAGTTTTGTAAACTAATAATATTGGGACTGTGCTGTATCACTTACTCAATTCCAACGCCTCCTATGCCATATCCCCTCCCTCCTCTTTCTATCCTCTCACTTTATATGTCATCTGTTATCTCTCTACCCCTAATCTCTCTGGTCTTAATCTGTTTCTCTCTCTCCCCTCAATCTGACTGCCATATTCTCAGGCCTGATCTTTAATGCCCTTGACATCTACAGAGAGGGGAAGAGATTAGCCATAGTAAATATGTGTTGACAGACAAACCCACAGAATAAACACAGGCATATTTCCAGGTGATGCTCAAGGGCGTCGGTAGATATAGACACAGCAGGTAAAATAGTTAATTGTACAACAACTGGCTAAATGAAAACGAAACACATCAGGGATTGTCAGCTACTACTAAACTAAACAACTGCAATTGCACATTACTAGGCACAAGCCAGAACCACGAGAGCACATCCGGCACAAAGTCGGCAAGGCCACTCAGTTACAATCAGTGCTTGTCACCCTAATTAAAAATGCATATTATAATTTTTAAAGCAGAGTAGACATGAGTACCTGCATGCAGATGATGCGGAAGGCATTTAGGAGTACTGAGTCCTCACAGAGAAAGGCAGCCGCCATCAATATCAATCAGGGCTGAGCTGCCAAACACATAGCATACAAATGAAGCCATCAGAATGGAGAGAGGCAGCCACCATCAATATCAGTCAGGGCTGAGCTGCCAAACACATAGCATACAATGAAGCTATCAGAATGGAGGCAGCTGCCATCAATATCAATCAGGGCTGAGCTGCCAAACACATAGCATACAAATGAAGCCATCAGAATGGAGAGAGGCAGCCACCATCAATATCAGTCAGGGCTGAGCTGCCAAACACATAGCATACAATGAAGCTATCAGAATGGAGGCAGCTGCCATCAATATCAATCAGGGCTGAGCTGCCAAACACATAGCATACAAATGAAGCCATCAGAATGGAGAGAGGCCTGGCGTTTACCAGGTTTCAGTTGATTCTTCATTCTATTTAAGGCTCAACGTATTAGCTCACTGGCAATTTGCAATTCCAAGCTTTGTGGGGTGGGGTGGTGGTGACTGCCTGCAGTAGCTCAGCTCGAACTTCTTATCGGGAATTACACAAGCAAACGGAAAGAAGCTAAATGAAAAGTCAAAGAGGGCAAAGTGGATTTCATACTTCAGGGTAATTTAAAGGAATTTTCCGAGAAGACTAACGGGGCCTTCCGCGGCGATATATATAGAGACAGCAATAGTAACTCTGGGTGAATCAACCTCCTCCAAACACAACTTTAATGTATTATGCTTAACCTGTTACAGTCAGTAAGACTATTAACGAAATACAGGAATTTAATACATTTTTCCAATTGACAATGACAGTTCAGTAGAATATCCATTTCTGTAAAAGATATCAGAGTAAGAATGTAGCAAGTCTTAAATAAATAACAAGAGAATCATCATTGAACATATCAGTAACATTCCAGACAGCGTAGTTTCGCTTTAAAATGACAAACGTTAAATATAGCCGGATTTATTAAACTGTCCTTATATAATTAAGCATACGTTAGCCCTTCTGCCAACGTTGAGTCATTTCCATGAGCAGCACATCAGGACGGGAGGGGCACCTCGGTCCTGGACTCCCTGCTGACATGTCTCACCCACACACAGCTCTAATCACAGGGCGCTCTCATCGTAATGATGATGATGATGATGTTGGCAGGAGGCTGCCTCTCAGGGAATTGACAGCATTATATGGTCACGGGTATTTGGTACTTGGCTGGTCTTCAAAAAAACAACTGTTAAATGTTCTCAAAATCAGCGTTCTCCCTACGGTCTTTTCTGATCTAGGTGCTTAGGGGGCACGCTGGTGAAATATATATATAAACGTGAATGTCCTAAAATCCAAACCAAGTTGTCTAAAATGCTCTTGATTACTTTTTCCAAGATTACAATTTTTGAGTGTGAAATTAACTTCTTAAAAAATAGGAGATATAAAAAATTCTGCATACAAATTAGTATGAATAATGCGGTGTTTCGATAATGAAGCCACTGAACAAAGCTTAGAACCTAAACATAATCCATTTTTTCACATTAGTTTAATCATGTATTCAATATGCCGTGCCATTGGTGAACTGACTGCCAGATTATTATGAAATCATTAGTAGCCTTTAGTTGACATTTGGCCATACCATAGGGACAGACCAGAACTAATTGATTTAGATGGACCTACTAACCTTTAACAGTATAAAAAAGTGTATTACGACCAGGTGCCCACGACTGAATGCAGTAGGGATATTATTTTCACAATCTTCCAGACATTTTATACTTCAATGGACAAGGAAGTAAAATAGTAGAGAATGTTGTATTTTCTCAACAGAGTTGGGTTGATAGACGATTGGTAACAGCCATCACGGCATAGAGCAGGCATCGTGATTCAACGCCCCGCTCCCGCAAACAAGAACATTTTAGTTAATCACACTTTATCGCCAAGAAAAGGCATGCTGCATTTGACACGCAAACAGTAATTATTTTGAGGTCACAATAGACGAACAAAATGTTTTAAATATGCTGTAAATCGATAGTTGTTTCTGATTACACCACCTTTACAGAAAAAATACTGAACAAGTGCACACTTGATTAGGTCACACGTTTCATTTTACATTTAAAAAATCATAACAGTTTAATGAATACAATTTATTTTAAACAGTCAAGAATGTAATCTGCTAAAAACGCTAAATTAATTATCGCCTTTTACAGGAACGAAAAAAAGTATACAAAAACAACAACAAAATAATTTCAAATAATGGCCATTTGCTGAAATAGATGACACCAATGCTTTTAGATAGGACTACTTGCGTCATGGTTTTACGATGTCAAACAGTGTTTAGAGCTCAGAAGTTTAAGGTTTCTGGACAGAAATACTAACATGTACACCTTTTCTGTCTTTAATGGGATGCAGAGTGAAGTAACACCCTTACCCGCTGTACTGAACACACGTTCAGACGGTACCCGCTGTACTGAACACACGTTCAGACGGTACCCGCTGTACTGAACACACGTTCAGACGGTACCCGCTGTACTGAACACACGTTCAGACGGTACCCGCTGTACTGAACACACGTTCAGACGGTACCCGCTGTACTGAACACACGTTCAGACGGTACCCGCTGTACTGAACACACGTTCAGACGGTACCCGCTGTACTGAACACACGTTCAGACGGTACCAGCTGTACTGAACACACGTTCAGACGGTACCCGCTGTACTGAACACACGTTCAGACGGTACCCGCTGTACTGAACACACGTTCAGACGGTACCAGCTGTACTGAACACACGTTCAGACGGTACCAGCTGTACTGAACACACGTTCAGACGGTACCAGCTGTACTGAACACACGTTCAGACGGTACCCGCTGTACTGAACACACGTTCAGACGGTACCCGCTGTACTGAACACACGTTCAGACGGTACCAGCTGTACTGAACACACGTTCAGATGGTACCCGCTGTACTGAACACACGTTCAGACTGTACCCGCTGTACTGAACACACGTTCAGATGGCACCCGCTGTACTGAACACACGTTCAGATGGTACCCGCTGTACTGAACACACGTTCAGATGGCACCCGCTGTACTGAACACACGTTCAGATGGCACCCGCTGTACTGAACACACGTTCAGATGGTACCCGCTGTACTGAACACACGTTCAGATGGTACCAGCTGTACTGAACACACGTTCAGATGGTACCCGGTGTACTGGACACACGTTCAGATGGTACCCGCTATACTAAACACGCGTTCAGATGGTACCCGCTGTACTGAACACACGTTCAGATGGCACCCGCTGTACTGAACACACGTTCAGATGGCACCCGCTGTACTGAACACACGTTCAGATGGCACCCGCTGTACTGAACACACGTTCAGATGGTACCCGGTGTACTGAACACACGTTCAGATGGTACCCGCTGTACTGAACACACGTTCAGATGGTACCCGCTGTACTGGACACACGTTCAGATGGTACCCGGTGTACTGGACACACGTTCAGATGGTACCCGCTGTACTGAACACACGTTCAGATGGTACCAGCTGTACTGAACACACGTTCAGATGGTACCCGCTGTACTGAACACACGTTCAGATGGTACCCGCTGTACTGAACACACGTTCAGATGGTACCCGCTGTACTGGACACACGTTCAGATGGTACCCGCTGTACTGGACACACGTTCAGATGGTACCCGCTGTACTGAACACACGTTCAGATGGTACCCGCTGTACTGAACACACGTTCAGATGGTACCCGCTGTACTGAACACACGTTCAGATGGTACCCGCTGTACTGAACACACGTTCAGATGGTACCCGCTGTACTGGACACACGTTCAGATGGTACCCGCTGTACTGAACACACGTTCAGATGGTACCCGCTGTACTGAACACACGTTCAGATGGAGCACAAATATTTACGTGCAACGCAGTGCATCTTTTGCACATATTACATGAGCACACATTTTAAGCCCAATATACTGCCAGATAAGTAGCCTCCCCCCATGCTGTGCAAGTAAAGGTACACTGAGACTATTGCCCCAAATGGGCCAATTGGGAGTTGCCAGTGGACTTTTACTTTGAAGTCCTTGCTTATCATTCAGACAGCATACAACTTGGCAGGACTGAATTAGTGTGCATAATATTACATTTAAAGCAGTTTCTATACACCAAAATTTGAAATTCCAAGGACAGAATAAACCAATATAGGACAACAAGGCAAGTTTTTAAAGCAAGCGCGTTTGCGTACAACATCAAATGAATAAATACAAATCCAAACTAAACATATTTTCCTAAATAAGCCAGGCATCAGATAATCACACACATTGTCCAATATACAACCATCAGACGAGACAACCTCATATATGACCAATACATAAACTGAAGTGAATAAAACTCGGAATCCGATACACCTGGTATTCAAGAACAACCCTTCAACCTACAGAGAGGGTTTGACTTCACTGACACAGAATAGGTAAAGGAAACTAGAAGTACCCATAGCAGGCTTTTCGCCTATGGGCACACACACACACACACACACACACACACAAATGCCCAGACAGATTTTCCCTGAGCCATGGTTCTGCTCTCCCGCCTTCACATTCCTCAAACAGCTGAGAGCGCAAAGGGGCGTGCGAGCTGCAGGATGCCAAACAAAGCCGGGAAGTGTGGGTTAGGAGACTGATGGTGGAGACGTAGAATGTCCTGCTACAACATGAGCCGGCGAATAATTAAAAAGGTAAAAGTTATTGGAACCGAAAGTGATGCTGAAAACTACCTACATATATTTGAAGAATTTATTTTGTTTCCGAGTTGACCCAGAATGAACCATGTGCATCTCTGAAATTGACTTACATTCTGGTTTTCCAGGTCGTAGTGACAACAGAGGGGTCATGAATGTGTTAACATGCTAAACAGTGTTAATTCCACAAAACAGCGGTGTGCATGAACTACTGATTTTCACTTAACATCTGAAGAAATCACGGCAAGATAATGTTTGATTTCTCTAAAACACTTTTCATGAAGGATACTGTCTGTCAAAGCTACACAAAAGACATTGTTGACAGTGGAACAATATTACAAGACGACTGATTCACCATGTCCAGTAATGTCAACTGAAATGATCAGCATCGCTGAACACTGCTGTAATAGCCTGTATGCCACCTAAATCTCAGTTGGCCATTGCACTCATCGCGGAAAACCTCTAAAGTCTCTTAGATGCGGCCTGTAAATCATGAAATTGCTACCGCGTCAATGTGGGAAATAAACTACGAATGCCTCATCCAGCAGGAAATGCTGATGGGGAACATGTGTTGGACGTCTGCCGAATATTGAGCCAGTTTACCACATGGAAGCGCCTTCACACACACAGAGACAGAGCAGCGCCATTGTCTTTGGTAATAACATTATCCATTTATTTTCCTCAAGTCTTTCAATCTAGTTGCATTCTTACAGAGGAATTGCCATCTGCTTCCCCACAATCCCCGAGGTATGCCGCATAATCATCCCATTCCGCTCAGACGTCCCAGGCAGGGGGGGTCATGATGACTTAAATTCTTCACAGTGCATTGGCCTCACAGGATGTTCACCAGCGCAAACGAGCAAACACGGAATTGGGTAAATGTTTAGGAGAAGGAAATTGGGAAGGATTTATTCACAAAACCTTCCAGAAATACTGGAAATATACAGATTTGACATCAATAATATGGGCCTTGTACCTGTTTGTAGAGTTTTTCACTTTTCCATTTGCCAGATCTCGAGAACATTTTTTAGGAACGATACAGTTCTCCAACTCTCCAGGCAAAATACTAATAAAAGACAAACTCTAGAAATGTGTTTTAGGGTTGAGACAAGATTGATATTTAAATAAACAGCACTTAATAAAGACATTCTGATGAACTAATGCATTTGGGTAGCCTATCCATCTTCTCAAAGACTCTGAAGTTCATTATGTCAATACTGACAAAGCATCTGCAGGAAAGCTGGGAACTATAATCAGCTTGATGCAATTTTATTTTTTGCATTATAGCCTAGCGGTAAAACTAGCAGCAAGGGTAATTTTAGATCCTACAAAACTGCCAAAACAAACATTCAAAGATTGATGGCGGGGAAGCACAACCCGGTTGGATTAGTCAGACCCTGAGGCACCAAAATCTTCATTGATAAGTCTGAGTGAGCCTTCCTTTCGGGACTCTATAATGGATCCTTGTTTTTAATGCATTTCGACGCATTGTGCGCATAGAAATGGCACATGCAAGCGAACCTAACACTACATTTCCTGAATTAGTGTTAAATTGATTGATGCCGGGAGGTGGAGAGGGCCCCGTCTTAGAGGCAGGGAGAGGCTAATGTCCTCCGTGTCCCTGAATGACAGATTAGCCATTAGCATTGGGGTTGACTCCCAAACTCATCTATAATGCATGTAACCGAGGCTGCTGTTTCCTCCGCTTTTTGCCTGAAGGACCCCGCCAATTGTTTAGTGGTGTCAAGAAAATACTTGAGACCAAAGTGGATTATCAATGTGAATCATTTCTTCATCGTTGCAGTTTTAGTCTCACCTCCTCTGGACCCTGTGATGTCAAGTTAGCCAACAGAAGAACGGAGCAGGACATGGAGTTGTCCCATTTCTTGGATCACTCGCCTCATATACTTTTGGCGCAGTCAGTTTGTTGGTATGCAGAGTTTGTACCCCTCCAATAAGTGTAGCTACAAGTAAATAAACAACTGACTTCAATTGAGCAAAGAAAAGCCATTATGAAATAGCTTTGGTCCATTATCCATTAAGGCATTTCACTTTCAGAAAATAACCGAGGGAGAGTTGATAACAAAGGCACCAGCCTGTTTATTTCCAGCCCACAAATGAAAAAGAAAGTTCCACAGAAAGTATCCCCATAGTCATTGGAGATTTGTAATAGCTTTTGTTTAGAAATCCTCATACGAAAATGTAATATTAAGAACTAACATTCAATAGTTAGTTCTTAACTCCGTGATTTACTGAAACTTCAAGACTAAGAGTATTCAGCAGTTAAAATCCTGTCTGTCTGATGTGAGACATCTCTCTCTCTCTGTTTATTTAATTTAAGAGGTGCCGTAGCATGAATTCTCTAAGGGGTCACAGTTTCTGCTGCTAGAAAGGAATTGGAAGACGACGCTACAATCTCTATTGACGGATTACTGTGCGGTGGGCTGTGTGGAGGTGGTGCCGACACGTGAGGTTTCCACTGTTATGTAACCACTCTCCCTTATCAGTAACACCCCCAAACCCCCCACCCCGAATTCTCTGCAGGCCATTGTGCTCATACCCTGCATTTGGCACAGTCTCCGTTGACTCGTTTTCCCCACATTTCTCCTTTTTAAGCTCTCCATCTCACGGTCCCGCTCATTTCCCCTCCATTTTAGTCTTCTCCCACGCTCTTTGACAAGCATATTTTTGCCTTTCCTCATTCACTCAGTGTAACCGCTCCGTTACCGCAGACACACTCTAAGTTAGCACTGCTATGGCAACTGTAATAATGATTTATTAGCGTACAAACAAGTCCAGGTGGTGAAAAGGCACCGTGATGCGTTATGGAAGGGCATTCTGTGGCTCTACTGCAATGCTAGCTGAAGACACATCCCCCTACTCATTTACCCCTGACTGGGGAATAAGCTAAGCATGTTAGTTGCAGTCATCCAAAATCCACTTCCCCACCGATTCCATTCAATTAGAGTTATGCACCGGAATATATCAAAATAATTCACATTCTTCATGTAGCCTCTGGTTGAATGAAGGTTAAATAAAATCAAGGCATTTAAAGCTTGTTGAATGTTTTGCACCATGCCACTATGTTGAAACAGACTGTCTGAAATAGAGCCTAATTCACTGCCTGAATTGTGTTGGTTTTACTTGTAGCAGCATCCATTCTACATTTAGAAGGCAACCCAAGTCTGCCGGCATGGCAAAAAGATGAAATTGCCTGCGGAGCAAAAAATCCATTAGGTTTCTGCAATAACTGTTCATCCATCGACCCATTATTTGGAAACAAAAGATGTCAATCAAAAGGAAGCCATCATGCTGACAAGGACGCCGCAACAACTGAAGGAAAAAGGCATATCGTGGTGAATAGCAAGTACCAACTGCTACGAACACAACTTGGTAAACACATAGCAGCCATTCATACAAATGATGGATATAGCATCAGGTCGATTCAAAGCAGTGTATTCATGCAACTGACAAAGAGAAGCAAAATCCTTACTAATAAATACATGGTATTGCTGGCTGGATAATGGTTGAGGGTAAGACCGCTAAGAAACAAATAGCTCTTTAAATTATGCAATATCACGAATCAATTAAATTGGATACGGAGGATAAGACTTGGCAAACCTGCCTGAAGAAGCATTGTCAATTTTACTTTCCAAAAGGATAGCATTGCCACAGCTGTTGCTAAGAAACTCACTAACAGAAAATATACTGTGTGCAAAATGAGTTTGTATTGGAATGAGGGCTTTACATATGGCTGCAAAGTTAGTTTAAGTATGCAAATGTGGCACATGAAAATAGGGTATATGTTTCAAAAGGCTTAATATTTGTTCCAAAGAATAACACGTCTCAGTAACAACCCCCGAAGAACCCCGTTTATTATTGATTTTATATTGTACCACCAGTAAATTCTTTTGGTCATTATGGCAAAAAAACATATACATTTGTTCTCATATCATTTGATATAGATACATTTCACAATATACACTGGGATGATAACATCCAGTCGTTTAGTGCTTGAGTGGTCTTGCAAATCGAAAAAAGAAAACGTGTACTTGTCAAAATGTGATCAATTTAGCATGTCTATCTATATCTATATGTCATCAGTGGGTCTATAATTTCTCACGGTTTTGATTGGCTGTCATTTGCCTGAGCAAGAGTACCTGTAGTGGACGGGCAAAAAGGAACATAATGTAAAATTACAGCACATGTAACACAATGTTTGTTATGTTGGCTATAACATATGTTACAATGAAAACAATTGTTTGCCCTTTTGAGGACAGTAACCATTTCCTAGGCGAAGATTGAAACAAGTATGAGACAAAAATAAAACTCTATGAGAACTCAATTTCAGATTTTACCGAGTACTGATGTCCTTTAGAATTACACACGTTAATAAGATGGCTGTAGAGTTTACTGTGGACATTATGGAGAAAACCACCACCATTAAAGTAAAGGTACGCAAGTAAACAAGGCTAGAAAACATGTATTGAAATTTGTTCTAATTCTACTGCAAGTCACTGCCTGCTGAATAACTGACAAAATATTCAAAGAAAGAGAAGGATTTTACCTCCATGCTGGCAGAGTAATTACTTTCCCTTCAACTTATTTTCCCACAGCCTGTCATGTCCCTTAAAAGTCAAAAGTTGACCCAAATGTCCATAGCAATATGAGCAATGTGCCAGTCTTGACTCCTGACAGATGTCACATCTCTTCAATAAAGTAAGGTATTAACACCACGTTTTAGCCCGGGAGAGCCGGGACGAAGGCGGCAAATGCAGCTGAAAAAACCGCCAGGTGTATGGGGGCGGGGGTGAACATAGCAGTATAGGCTTAAGGGATTACACATGGGGCAAAGTAACCCCGACTTCTCTGCACTGTGATCTCGGGTGCATGGAGCTCTCCAGGCCCCTAGCTGCCCGGATGGAGCTTAGCTGTGACGGAGCAAATATTTTTACAGTTTAGAGGCTCAGTAACATTATGATAGCGGGATCAGAACCGTGTAGTCTGTGGCACACACGGGGGAGGGTTGAATTTTAGAATTTACGTTCCGGGAAATGGAACGCGTTATCTTCTGGGAAGGATCCTGACGGAAACTCGACACCCTTCATCCTCGGTTTTTGAGTCGACAATCTCTGCATCCGTTCTGACTCGCGTGCTCGAAATATTCAATACTTGCCCACGTCTAAATATTTCTGCGATGGCAGATGAAATGCGTTATAAATTGACAGAATGATAAATGGCTGCAGGGACGGTTTATGTTCCACGTGTCGGCCTTGGGTATCATTTGCGATGTTGGTCGACGTCAATCCTAATTTCCTTCGTGGGCTCACCAGGAATCAAACACAGGTAGAGAGGAGCGTTATAAGCCTTCCCAGCCTTTCTCCAGGCTCTACTTCGGCATGGACGCTGCTGGATACAGGGCATGCCTTCAATTGTACCATAAACGTCAGTCTGAAAACAGACTTTGGATGACAGAAGTGTGACAAAACCTTTAAACACTTCTAGAAATGCTGAGGTAATGTTTTAGCATCAGAGAGCAACACAATACTGGAAAATCTGTGAATTGTTCGTCTGTATCTAGGCCAGGTACCTGAGCAGTAGCTATATCAGAGACAATATGAGAGCTTAAAAGCTCAGTGCCATACAATATGACAGCCAGAGGGTTCACTCAGTGATGTATCGCATTCTCATTACAATATCAGTTCAAATGCATGATATCTCATTTCTCATACCTACTTCAAAGCACAGCCTACACATATGTGGGGCAACAGTAGAACCAGCTGGAACTATTGGTCTTGTTTAAAACCATGCATGGCAAGGTTGACTAAACACTAAAACAATAGCTAGGCAATCAAAGTGAAGGAGATCACGTTGAATGTCTGTAGCCAGCCCACAGCCAGACGGGCTAATAAAAAATACTTTGAATTCTGTTACTTTACAAAGTGATATCTGAGATTATAAACTCAGTGACCCTACATCCACCCCCCGGGGTCGACTGACCTGCCTAAATCAAAACGAAAGTAAAATAAAATCAGTCCTTCGAACCCCATGAGAACACAAGGATACAAAAGGAGTTGATTCAACTAAGTTAGGAGAGGCGTGTCTACATAGCCTTAGTTACTTAGCCTTGCTGTTAACAAAATTTAGATGAAACACAATGAACACAAAGAAACTCTTCCACTCAACGAAAAGATATCTACATCACATTTCCCTGCATTCTTCCCAAATTATTTTATTGCAAAAGTGTTTACTTATGTGCTGGCCGACGGAACTAATTTACAATATCATAAACACAGTATTTACAAGTGTTTTATCCAATACTGCACATGTTTCCTGTCAATGACCTTTAACAAAATATTGGGAAATACAATAGCTTGTAATAAAGACCACATCAATCTAGTAATATTTTACACTACAGATCCACTGGCAGAGCACAGTGGAAGGAAATCAATAGTGTAATACTTGACATTAGTCACAAAGCACAATAGAGAAATGTAAAATGTACGTTAACGTGTGACATTTGTGTCTTATTGAGGCCTCCGTTAACCTCTAGGCGCCACAAGGAAAACATTGGTGTCATACAAATCAACAGGCCATTGCACACAATTTACATCCTGTATCTCACCAGCTTAAAACCATTTGCATAATCAAGGGTGACATTTCCATTTATATTATTCAATTCACACAAATTCATTCAAAACCGCTACTAATATTAAAAAATCTATGTAAAATCTAAAGGACTATATTGGAAATAATGTATTGTGTTGACAATATAGTGATCCGTAAATACACAGCATACATTCCACACACGTGATCTGTAAATACACAGCATACAATCCACACATGAAAACAGTGAGCCGTAAATACACAGCATACAATCCACACACGTGATCTGTAAATACACAGCATACAATCCACGCATGTAAACAGTGATCTGTAAATACACAGCATACAATCCACACATGTAAACCGTGATCTGTAAATACACAGCATACAATCCACACATGTTATGCACTACTCACAAACACAACCCGACTCATATCTCTGAAATTACATTTGAATAAATTAACCCAAATGTGTCAGTCTACACATCTGTGTTAGGATTGTCGCCTGTGCATTTGAAGATCATGTGCACGTAGTTCGGTTTACGCGTGTGCACAGATTTTTGGCAGAGTTCAGGTCACACATCAAGGATCATCAACTGCCATGAGACCACTAGTCAACATCTTGTAATGTAGTATAATATCTTGGTGACTTCCAGCCTGTCACCTTAGCATGCACTGATGATGTCACCTACTGTTAATTATTCTTTTTACATTTCATATAATTTATAATGGATTCCAATTCAACTTCTAAAACTGAACGGATCACAAATTTAAATCATAATTTCTGTCCTTAGTTCTAAACAGGCCTGCTGGAAGGCACTTTAAAATAATTAATATGTGAGAGATCAAGTCATTCATCTTAACCTTTTGCACGTTTTATAAATAGAAAATGCAGACATTGTTTCTCAATAAATACACTGACAGATCAACGTTATTACCCTCTCCACATCTCATACATTACCAAATGTAATAAAATATAAAAATGATCTAGTAATTTAGCCGGTCAGCTCCATGAGTTAATCTTACATCCCCAGTCCTTTCTGACAGGATTCCTCTGTGAGTGGATAGTACTTAAATGTTTCAGCATCAATCAATTTGTCTCTGAACATTAACTGCAAATGTCTACAAAAAGTTTATTTTACATTTTTTAAAAGAGCCATTGCACTGAGGTCATTGTTTTGGTCAATGACTCAGTCATTGTGAAATGGAAGAAATTTGGGACCACCAAGACTTTATGTGCAGCTGGCCGTCGGCCCAAGTAACCGGAAAACAGAATTGGTCAAGGAAGTGCCCTGAAATCCAATGAACACTAACAATGCTATAAAGTTTATCCACAGAAATTCGTGATCCTGCCATAAAGACAAGCAGTTATTCAGCACTACATCAGTCAGGCCGATATCATAGTGTGACTGAAGAAATATGACACGTCACCTGAAGGGAAAAAGTTTTGATCTGATTATACCAACAACGATATAACTGGCAAAAATACGTTACTGGCTTAAACAATCTCTACAGGGACACATAATGCTTGGGCATCATGCTATGGGTAAGCTAACATCAGTAACAAACCTAACAAAAAATCATGTTTTCTAGACACTGTCAACCTTACTAAATACAGATGATTGATGAATAAAACTCCTTTATTACATCGCTATTAGCTAAGTGTCCCGAATAAAAGGTGCTTATCAAAGAACACACCCCAATCACGACTACAAACACATTTTTTTCTTTTAGAATCAACTTGTGTGAAATTGGGATTACCTCTTGGTTAGAGATAAAATGACAGATTTTGCACATATTCTGCCTGGGGATTCATTGTAGCAACCAACTGGTCAGTTGGTCTTAATGACAAGCTATGCTGTTGGCCAAACTCAATTTAAGAGAGTGGCAAATTAAATATGTAAAAAAACTCACAATTGAATAAATAGAATAGAATATATTATCGCAGATTTGATTAACTGCACTTAGATCGGCAAACACAGCAGGCTTTTTTTCAACCGCATCACAAGTTCATGATTGAAACAATCAATTGAAAAATTCAATTCTCATATATTTCGTTAGAATATTCACTGTAGTCAAGTAGTGTAGGGTCTTGAGGAAGCAAGTTTGAACTTTCTTTTCGGGGGGGAAGGGGGGGTAGAATAAACTGTATTCTCTGTGAAGGTCCGGTATCTGTGTGTGAGAAAGCATGTCTGTCTTTCTTCGCCTTTGACCAAGACTGGGCTGATCTTGGTGGGTTATCGCTTATGACCTTTTCTCATGCTATTGCACATTCCTCCCATTGCTCAGTATAAACATGCCTGGGATATCTATAGCCACTAGAGTGGTTACGGATGGGGGCACGTCTGTGGAGTTCAGTTGGACTGCCACCCACTCTTTGCCTCATTAGAGGGCATAAATCCGCTGCGGCCGACGTGTGATCTTCGAAGGTGAGAATGTGAAAGCAAAGTACTTATTTGACCGCTGTTTAAGTTGCTCTAAAATGTAGCAGAATTTATTTGCTATGCTACCATAAATGTTCAGAAAGAACTTTCGCAAAAAACGTTGGTCAACTGGATTGCAACTGAGTCTATATGGGTTGAGCTGTATAGGATTATGAAAAAAGAGAGGCGCTGTGTCAACAGCTGGTTCTTTGAACCTGAGCAGGTGCAGAAGCTGTCTGATGCACCCATGGAGTACGGTTTGCAGAAACGTATGGATGTACGGACTGGAGAACTTAATTTGATATTGATACGTCAGGCACTCGGCGGGCCTTGTGTTGGGACGACTCTACGCTGTGATGGGAAAGACAACAGCTGGGGATTTTCAGCAGCCTTGTTCTATAAGGCCTGAGAGGGGAAGGGAAGGGGGCAAGAGAAGGGGGCAAGAGAAGGGGGCGAGAGAAGGGGGCGAGAGAAGGGGGCGAGAGAAGGGGGCAAGAGAAGGGGGCAAGAGAAGGGGGCAAGAGAAGGGGGGAAGAAGGGGGCAAGAGAAGGAGGAAAAGAGAAGGGGGAAAAGAGAAGGGGGAAGAGAAGGGGGAAAGAGAAGGGGGAAGAGAAGGGGGAGGAGAAGGGGGAAGAGAAGGGGGAGGAGAAGGGGGAAGAGAAGGGGGAGGAGAAGGGGGAAGAGAAGGGGGAGAAGGGGGAAGAGAAGGGGGAGGAAAAGGGGGAAGAGAAGGGGGAGGAGAAGGGGGAAGAGAAGGGGGAGGAGAAGGGGGAAGAGAAGGGGGGAAGGAGAAGGGGGAAGAGAAGGGGGAAGAGAAGGGGGAGGAGAAGGGGGGGAGAGAAGGGGGGAGTGGGTAAAGCTTGTTAGTTCCACATCAGACGTCCTCCTTTTTGTTGATGTACCATGACCTTGCATCCAGTGTCTTCTGTGGTAGCGAGAGGACAGTGGCTGATGTTGTTTTAAACATTGGTGCGATACTTTGCAAAGTTTTATAGACTATTGCAACTTTATCAATCAAGCTCAAATGGTCCCTCTTCTGATCACTTACTATAAATAGTGGATGGAGAATGTACTGTGAACGCCTCGTGAAGCGGAAAAAAACATTGGTGTCAAAGTAATTTAGCACAGTGATTTAGAAGGCAGTGGAATATAACATGATTGATCTGGAATCGATCCTTGGGCGAGCGTAGACAACATTATTCTATGTTGCGCACACGCTACACACTGTCATTGAAAGAAATGCCAGATCAGTCTGTGTTGCTTTGGAACAATCGTTTTATGCCCTCCACACAATTGTCCTTAATGCGTAAATTCGCTAGTCTCCCATAATCTTCAAACACTGACAAAACGCAGCTCAAAATGCTGCATGCAGGCGAAATGATCCACTGGCCGCCAAACACCATGTGGTCAATAAACCCACAGTACACGCTGGTTTGAGGTGGTCATGTGGAGCTCTATTCATTCTATAAACACGTTCCCAGCCAGGATCTGTTTCAGGAAAGAGACAGCAGACTCTCGCTAAACGCAGTGCAGTTTCGCAAGTCAAAATATTAAACCTTTATTTAACAAGGCAGGTTGATTAAGAAAAAAATCTAATTTGCAACGACAACCTGGCCAAAGTAAGATTGCAAATTGGGGTTCTGTGGGATCCTACATACAGAATCACAGGTTGAGTCAATTTACAATGAATACAGGATGGGGTTCGTGTCAAAAGAGATATATATATATTATTATTCTATTAAAGGCTGTCTAGAAAAGTTCACAGACAATGTTAAAGAATAAAATATGCTTATTACAGTGACTTTAAATGATCTCAATACTAATTTAAGTTTTATAATTTCAGCGATCTGCACTTAAATTCATATGATTTGTTACTGACCTTAAAATTAATGTTTACACCAAGCTTATTTGTAGTGCTTTAAGTTGTCATGGTAATTATTATATGTTTACAAGGCTGGAAGTAAAAAAAAAAAATAATAATAATAATCTGTCGATATGCTTCTTTGATTGAAGTAAATATAAATATGGCGTTCATATCAATTCATGCATTACCTAATGTCATCTTAACATATAGGCCTGGCCTACAGGACAGAACAGTTTATGTTTAATCTAATATGCCCCTGGGAATCCCCAACAGCAAGAGCCACATCGGTTATGTAGAGATAAAATAGGGTCGGCCCGAGAATTGAACCCTGTGGCACCCCCATAGAGAGAGCCATGGGTCCCGACAGCCGGCAACAGGGGTCAGCGGCAAACCAATGTCAGGGTTACGGACGGCAAAGCCTCATTGATGCAATTGGGAAGTGAAGACTGGTCCGTGTGGACCGATCCAACAGACAAACTACTGTAGCTCAAATGGCTGAAAAAGTTACTTCTGGTTGGGTTTTTCGGTTACATCACGTAGATGGCAGGGGCATGTGCGTTGCTTACCTGGAGCACACACCATGCACCAGCCATTCATGTGGATATTACTTGGACATGTACCAACTATCTAAGCATTGTTGCAGACCATGTACACAAGTTTAAGATGTTGACTTGGCAGATAACACAGCACAACTTCTGAAGTCTAGTGTTGTGCATGCCCCGACGAATCAGGCTGATTTTGCGGAAAAAGGGAAACCTGCACAATACTAGGCAGACGGTCATAGTGTTATGGCTGATTGTTGTATATAAAAAAGGTTACTTTCTCGTGACTTTTCTTTTGCTTAAAACTGTAAGTATTCAGCGGGTGAACACAACTGAAGTTTTCTGACTAACTAAAGCACACTGGTAAATAAGAAAAATGAATGTTTTTTCAGGTATATGGAATATCAGAGAAGAACTATGAAGTTTCAAACTTGGGAGATGGCACAATGGGAATAGTCATTACAGCAGATTTTAATAAGCGCTTCTGAAACCACCCAAAGACAGAAATTACTGAAATCCTTTGCAAGGTTTTTTAGGAAAGGCAAGAGACCAAATCCCATCCAGAATCAGAGTTCAACAGCAGGCCAACATTGCATGTCTGGGCATGTTTCTGACGGGCCTCTTCTAACCATGGAAGACTCTGATTAAACCTGGCTAATTTCTTCCACAGCCTACAGCCATTTGTTAGTACCTGGTTTGTGGTTTGTTAGTCAAGAAGCTTGTTTGTTTCCATTGAGTTAACATGTTGTTCCCAGGCACTTCTCCAATCCTTATGTTTCTATTTGCCCTTCAGCTGTGATAGAGACCTCACATTGGGAAAAACCCTGGCCATTGACTCTCAGCAGGGGGTTACACACAGATGCTAACACACAGACATACAGACACACACACACACACACACACACAGGGAACATAGAGCCAAAAGGTCACTGAATAGCTCGATATGCCTATCCACTCTGTGCTGTGCAGGAAAGGATTTTTGGCCTTAGGGCAAATTCAAATTGGGCAGTTACTCAACAGTACATCAGCTTAGGACACTGCCTAAGTGAGAAAGTGCAGGCACTCGCTACTGTAAATCACCTGGTGTATAAATGTCTAAAAGAGATTTAGACCCCAGTATTATTCCCCTTTACAAATATGAGGTTTATAATAAAAATGCACCCAAGTTAAAAAACATATATGTGCTATATGTTTTGACAAAAAGGTTTTTCTCTGGTTTTATTGAATCATGCCCGAGCTAGCTGACACCATCGCAGGTTTTACAGTGTTATTTATAGCAACATTTATTTGTGTGCCTCTAGTAAAGCAGCCAAAAGATTATGAAAAGCAAAGACAATTTCCCCAATGTGGCTGAGCTCTACAGAGTGGATTTGTCTTGAACTGATGAAAGCCTGGCTTTAAGTCAAACAACTGTGCTAAATGAAGCTCTGTAGAAAGGTCCAATCAGCCTCACCTGGTTAATATGCATGGAGAGTGTCTGGTCCGTTATCCCAGTTATGCAACCAGATACAGATAATTCAGGTGGACGTGTGAGTCGCTGGTGACTGGAGGGGCCATGAGACAAGCGTTTTAACCTGTTGGGAGAAAAGGCACAGGGGGACAAGTGTGAGCTGTGTCCCCAGATGATACGATGACAGGAGGCAAAAAGAGATGGAAATCAGAATGGATCAGGGTGGGAGAGAAAAACAACCACATAAATGTAGGGCTTGGGCATGCAGAAATAGATCCTTAATTTTACTCAGCTCCTTGTTTACACACGATCTTAATGATCCAGGCCACTCAAGCCAGTCAGATAGGACACATTAGCCCATGGCACATGGAAATGGCTGAAATGAGAAAAACAATGTCACGGTGGGTTGAATAACTCATGTCTTCACCCCGTGTTCCCCGGTTTCATTTCATTAACTCATCTCTGGACTCATTCATTATATTGCCGCCATTACTCACACCAGGTTTAATTTAGCGATCAGTACGTGCATTTATGTTGGTGAGTGTACTGTGTACTTCGCAGCTGGTTTGAATATATGTATTAAGTCGCTACATAGTGCAGTTTGAGTTCAATTCAGTATATGTTTTTACCTGTCTGTTGTTGTACAGTTCTTTAATTTAATAAAACCCATAAACAAGAGAAACTCTGCATACAATTCATTTCTGCCACACTACACCAAAGCTCGTGACAAACAAGGCAAAGCAAACTTGTGCTCTTAAGATTATGATTAGCCGTTGACCTTGTGGGTATTAGCCATTGAACTTTGCTTGATGGGTTAAAGACTGATGTGTATTACAGGCAAAACTGCACCACAAATAAAGTAAATAAAAAAAACAGATTAACAAAGCAGCAACCCCTAGCATAAAAAATACCAAATTGTAGACTTAGTTTATGAAAAAAACCCACACACGTTTCCAAATAAGCTTAATTGCCAATTTTTAAATGCAACAGCATTGATAAATAAAAATGTTATTAACCCAATGACTTGCAGAGAATCTTGTTAGAACACAATCCAAAGGCAAAATCTTTATCTACATCCTCTGGTCAAAGATATCCTTAAATCTTTTGAAAATAATCTGGGGAAATTAATTTCGAAAAACATACTTAAAATGAGGTTTAATAAGATGAATGACTTCAAACAGGATAACACAATAACACAAGATGGATGACAGCCTCCGCTAAATGACTTAAATTAGTTGATGTATTCATGATTAAAGTGCTGTCTCTTCAGGCTTTTTTCCTTAAATTTTTCTTAAAATATGTAATGAATGCATTCCATTAATATGTGTATGTTCTTTCGCACACTAAGTTGTTACTATGAACTGAAATAGGGAATAAAGTGGTCAATGTATGGGGGGAAAAAAACAGTCTCAGTCGTGTTTACACTGAAGTCTTTCTTTATATTTCCATTCAAAGAGGGCCAGGTTCTTAAAGCCATCAAAGCTCCATGAGTCCAATACTAACATTTATTAGCTGCTTGCGGTCTGAGAGGGAGGGGGGTCAAACAAGCCCCCGGCTATTTACTCAACAACCAGGGTCAGGTGTGGGGCAGATAGACATCACCCTGTGCACATCACCTCCAGTTTGGATCACTAATCAGGTAATTGCATATTGTTTCCAATTTCTGGACGGACGTGTGCACCTATGTGTTTGTGTGTTGCATATGTGGCGATAAAAGCTGCTCTCGTTTGGCTATTTCTAGATATTATTGCTGGGTGCAAAGCAGACAGCCATAAATTACAATGGCAGCAGGTCCTCTTATCTAACCTTTCTTCTTACCTACTCGGCTTTCCTTGTCAAAAGCGGCTTTCCCTCTTTGTTTACACATTAAACACTGAAGCTTAAAGTTAAAGTAACTGCCAAGGAAAATTACACCAAGGACAAGTCATATTATGTTGACCTATAACCAAACAATAACGTTGACTCTATACTTGTATCTGTGGCCAAAACAAAAGTGGACACTTCAAAATGTATCACCTCAAAATTCCATAGAGTATGATGTCATACTGCTGAGGAACACAAGCTGGCCAATCAATGACTTACTTAAAGCACTACTTTTTATGACCATATACAGTAAACACTGTTCTGTTGTTGGGTAAGTCCACACCATTTCAAACCATTTAACGAAGCATTACCATTTTGGGTTGGAAAATATGTTGTTATTGTAATAAAAAAGTGATGTCATTAAAACCTGGAAACCCTGACTGATCCTTGTTGAGAGGTTCTCAAGGTGATCTTTAAAACATTTCTAATTCAGACAAAAATCTAACTTTCTGATTTGCACAAAAAATATATATCTTTCACCCTATATAAGAATTAAAAAATTAAATAACAATTATAATGCGCTTTTCTTTCTCACCCTTGCTACAATTCTGTCCGGAAATATTATAATAGGATAATTGGACACTGCCAAGTTTTGTTATTTTTGGTTGTTTACCTCGGCCTAAAGCGCAGTCTCTCAGCATTCATGTATTCACAAGGGTTCGGGAATTACAGCTTTTTAATTTGAAGCTCCCTCTTTCTCAACAGACCAAAAGTCTGTCGGGACACAAGCTGTTTTATGGACAGTTCTGGCCTATCCCTTCGTTATTTATTCATCAATTAAGCATGTCAGAGGTCTGGAGTTGATTCCAGGTGTGACATTCAAATTTGGAAGCTGTTGCTGTGAATCCTCAACATATGGCGAATCAAGCGTTCAATGCAGGCCATCCTAAAGCTGAGAGATAACAGGAATTATAAGAGTGGCCAAATCAATAGTTTGGTACATTCCAAGGGAAAAAAGGAACGCACTGGTGAGCTCCGCAACACAAAAAGGCCTGGATGTCCACAGAAGTCAACAGTGGAGGCAGTGTGATGGCATGTATGGTGGAGGCAGTGTGATGGCATGTATGGTTGAGGCAGTGTGATGGCATGGGCATGCATGGTTGAGGCAGTGTGATGGCATGGGCATGCATGGTGGAGGCAGTGTGATGGCATGGGCATGTAAGGTGGAGGCAGTGTGATGGCATGGGCATGTATGGTGGAGGCAGTGTGATGGCAGGCATGGTTGAGGCAGTGTGATGGCATGGGCATGCATGGTGGAGGCAGTGTGATGGCATGGGCATGCATGGTGGAGGCAGTGTGATGGCATGTATGGTGGAGGAAGTGTGATGGCATGGGCATGTATGGTGGAGGCAGTGTGATGGCATGGGCATGTATGGTGGAGGCAGTGTGATGGTATGGGCATGTATGGTGGAGGCAATGTGATGGTATGGGCATGTACGGTGAAGGCTGTGTGATGGCATGGGCATGTATGATGGAGGCAGTGTGATGGCATGGGCATGTATGATGGAGGCAGTGTGATGGCATGGGCATGTATGGTGGAGGCAGTGTGATGGCATGGGCATGTATGATGGAGGCAGTGTGATGGCATGGGCATGTATGGTAGAGGCAGTGTGATGGCATGGGCATGTACGGTGGAGGCAGTGTGATGGCATGGGCATGTATGGTGGAGGCAGTGTGATGGCATGGGCATGTATGGTGGAGGCAGTGTGATGGCATGGGCATGTATGGCTTCCAATGGCACTGAGTCACTAGTTATTATTATTGATCTGATAGAAGACAGAAGCAGCCGGATGAATTCTAAAGTGTTCGGGGATAAATAATATGCACAGATTCAGCGAACTTGATTCGATGGTGATTCACTTTACAGATGGACAATGACCCAAATCATATGGTGACAGCCACCCACCCAGGACTTTCTTATGGCAAAACGTGGAATATTCTGCAATGGCCGAGTCAGTCACTTGATCTCAACCCAATCGAGTATGCATTTCACTAGCTGAAGGCAAGACTTAAGGCAAGAAGACCGATAACAACAGAAGACGGCTACAGTTAGGGCCTGGCAACGCTTTGCAAAAGAGGAAACCAAGCGCTTGGTGATGTCCATCCGTTCTAGATGTCAAGCAGTGATTGCATGCAAAGGATTTTTGACAAAGTATTAAATATGAACAAATTGAATTATTTATGGTCGTCCAATTAAATTTGAGCTGAAATAAGTGGACAGTGTATGAAAATGGTTGCAATTCTTAAACGTTTCATATGATATTGTTGTTCAACCCCTTTAATTAAAGATGAAAGTCAGCACATCGTTTGCATTTCCTTCCAAATCCATTGTGGCGGCGTACAGAGACAAAGCTATGAAAATTATGCGAGTGGCCAATTATTTCCAGACCCAAATGTATATTACTAATTTATTTTTAAACCTGTTTCTTTCTTTCCCACACACAGAAAAGCTAGGCAGGGGATATAGACAGGAAATAGGAAGGAGAAATACAAATAAATAAAAGCAAGTTTATTTATGTAGCACAATTCATACATGCAATTCAATGAGCTTGAAAAAAAAACTGAGAAAAATGTTAATAATTGCTGAGATTGGGATCAGATCGAAGAGTGGAGGAAGACAAATCAATGAGGCCCAATTTGTGCGTGGGCCAACGGGTAAAGGGGTACATGTGAATGCTGCTATGATTAGACTTTTGAAAACGTTGTCTTAAATGCATGTATGGTTGCAGCGTAAGCAGGACACATGCGTTGGGAGAACGGAGGAGATTTAATGAAGACATCAAACATATCAAAAAACCTATGAACCATTAAGATCCATCAGGATGAGAGAGAAAGACCCTGGATTTAGCAGAGAACGAGGAAGACTGTTTGCAGTAGTTTGTGGAGCGTGTCTTATGCCCAAATCCCAAGGCAGCTGCACCTCAGAATGACAGTACCCCCGAGGCGAGGCCTCAGCAGCAGGATATAAGAGAACGGGGCAGCCGCGAATCCTGGAGCTACGCCAAAGCCCACAGACCATGCAGGGAGGGCTCCGTGGGCAACCAGGAACAGCATGCCCCAAAAACCAACACTGACCAAGCAGTGGGGCGTAGCAGGACATCCGAGGCCCTCGTTTGGCAGCTGTTCAGGCTAATGGGCATATTCAGGTCAGCCTCCACTAGGGTCACGCGTAGGATGAAACACTCATTGTCCCCAACGATCAACAAACTCAGTTGCTGCACCCACTGCCATAGCCCCCATAGCTGCACCCACTGCCATAGCCCCCCATAGCTGCACCCACTGCCATAGCCCCCTCATAGCTGCACCCACTGCCATAGCTGCACCCACTGCCCCCATAGCTGCACCCACTGCCATAGCCCCCCATAGCTGCACCCACTGCCATAGCCCCCCATAGCTGCACCCACTGCCATAGCCCCCCATAGCTGCACCCACTGCCATAGCCCCCCATAGCTGCACCCACTGCCATAGCCCCCCATAGCTGCACCCACTGCCATAGCCCCCCCATAGCTGCACCCACTGCCATAGCCCCCCCATAGCTGCACCCACTGCCATAGCCCCCCATAGCTGCACCCACTGCCATAGCCCCCCATAGCTGCACCCACTGCCATAGCCACCCCATAGCTGCACCCACTGCCATAGCCCCCCCCAAAGCAATTGTTTAGAAAAAGCTTTCCACCAGTCACTTGCCCTCGCTCCCAAGTCCTCTGTCCACCCACTGCATTCTTAGTTGCAGATTATCTTTCTGCGACTTTGCAGCGCGGGCAGGGCACATGCACTGGGAAAACGGAGTCAGATAGTGAAACATTTAAAAAAAACGAGACAACTGGACAAGACAGAACAATTTTACATATGGCTTAAACCATTCAAAGACTGACAAGACGCACTGGGAACGGAAAAACTTCCGTATGAACAGTGATCAGGAACGCAGGTGAGGCAGATGACGAGCAACAGGTGTCTGTGACCCAAATGAGGGAGAAGGAATAGCAACTCACTGGCCTTTTTGCCAGGACGTGACAGCAAAAACGGAGAAATGGAGGGCTGTAGCCACAGTCACATGCTTCCAAGTAAAGACATTACATAAACATTAATTAAATAATGAAAGTAATTCATAATAAATTAATAATGACTGACTAATAATAGGAATTTATAGCCTCATAACCGACAGAAAAAGTTATGTTATTGTTGCTTGAAAACTGCCTGAGGTAATTGGGGAGGCTTGAAGAAGCGAGGTAAGGTGAAACAGCCTCAACAGGGAAGAGGCTGACGTAATAAGCCTTTGATCTGGTGCTCCAGTAGAGAGAAATATGCCCAGCTCAACACACTACACAAACCACAGCCTGTATGCATGCTATTAACCTCAACCCACTTCAAACATATGAGCACAGAAGCAACATCTCCCCAGGCTGAATGCCTACGTAACCAAAGCAGCCCTCCCTGATCGTATCAAAGCTACATGTACAGCATGTATGAAAGTAACATCAGAGTTGGCTCAATAAGCACAAAGCAATCTAGACCAGGATGGTTCTCATTGAACAGCTGGCCAATCAATGTCTGAATTGAGTCCGAATTAGAGAAGATGTCTTCTCTCACTGCGTCTTGTCCACTGGCACCATCCATCCTTCGTACATCTGAACCTTCCAGGTCCATTGAGATAAGGGATATATCGTGTTAGCTTAGCAGAAGGGCAAAGGGAGGAGACTGTATGCAGTAGTTTGTGAGTGTGTCTTTTAGACCTAGCCCCGTTTCCAAGGTAGCAGCAACTCAGAATTCGCTATGACCCTTCCAACAGATTCTAGGAAACGTGGCTAAGTTTAGCTTTCAGACCACCGAATTCCTAAAGTTTTGCATCAACTGTTCTTGGAGAGTTGATGCAAAGTTTGTTGCATTTCTAGTATGAGAAAAAGAACAACCAATTTCCATAACGAATGAGCCTTATCAGGACAGATTACAGAAGTCAGTTTCCTTAATTCTCCAAAATTATATTGTTTTTGAAGAGTTATAACTTCAGTTCCTAGACCGCAAGAATGTTAAGATGACTGCTTATTTACAAAATGGCCATCCACCAACGCCTCATGACAAGAAACATGCGGCAAACAGCCAAACCGGAAAGCCCATTGCAACAAGCTTCTTTGTTTCATTACCATAACAGTGGGGACAGTAGTGATTAATTTCCCTGGTCAGGTGTTGAGAACGATATACATTTGCAATCGCCTGGCACTGACATTTGGCAGGAAAAGTCAAGAGAGGTGACAGACGGTGAGCCTCTATTAGTCATGATGTCACTACACTTTTATTGTTGGAACGGGCACAGAAAAAAAAGGAAGAGCAGATCCAAGAACTTGCATCACATGCAGATGCCGTCACCTACTAAATTTAAACCGAATTCTGCCAGAGGGCAGCGAGGCGAGCCGGGAAAAAGGTTGTTGACCCTGGCCTTGCTTCTATGTCAGTCTGACACAATAAAAAGCTGAAACCTAAAGGTTACTAACTTTTCTACTGTCTCTTAACCAGTTTTGAAGTTCTGCCTCAAACAATATTATTCTACCGCCCTCTCCCTACTTCTTATTCCTTCTTTCTTGCTCCCGGATGACAGATATCCTTGTGGTTTGAGAGCTGGGCCGGAAATCAAAAGGTTGCTATTTCAAATCTCAGCATTGACAAGGTGAAAAATACAACATTATGAAGGTAACCAGAATTATGCCCGTAAGATGCTCTGTGCGAGAGTATCTGTTAAATTACAAACATGTGATAGTTGTAACAGTGGAGTCAACAGGGTTGAAATCCAGATAGTGGCAGTAATTACAGTATGCTGGCCTCACAGGATCCAGATTAACTCGGACGTAAAGAGCTCTCCTGGTTTATCCAGAAAGCTGAAGCCGACATTAACCCTTCCTTAACTTATGGACGAGCACTTTGAAAAGAACATAAGTAAGGGTGACACTCCCATCCATCGCAAATAAAAATGCCCGCTCCCCTGGGCAGGAAATGACATGGCTTAATCTTTGAGCCCTGAACTCAACCTCAAAGTCAGTTTACTGATCGTACCAGGGTTAAATTCAGAGAATGTTGTTGCAGTATAGTTCATAGATTTTGAAGGTTTGCTACTTGAATGCTACTTGAATACCGTATACACACTGTTATAATATATCAACATGCATACATTTGTATGTATATATTAAAGCATGTGCTCTACTTTATTTGTCCAAAGTTAAATAAGATTTCTTAAATAATGAAAATGTTTACTCAAAGGACCTTCTTATAATTAATAATTGTACATCACTCCGAGACAGTAGACAGCTTATGTATTTTAACAGTTGATCTTATGCACTTATTGCACTCCTCTTGTCCTTTCAATAAAACGTGTCCGCTGCCAACAGACACAGCGCAGACACTATAACAGCCAATGTTGACTTCAAATGAAGCGCTCCACAGTGACTGAAGGAAATGCCTGACTGGCCCGGTTGTAAGCAGAGCAGAGCTGTGAGCGCAGCGTGGATACAAGTAAAATTCCTGCTCGCTTTCCATCACCGAAATATCCAAAAATAGAACGTGTACACAGTCTATTGACATATAGCCTCTCCCAGCAATGCCATTGAGTGACCCGGCTACTTTTACAAATTCCCACCCACTGACAGCGTCAGCTGCTTACTTTTCCGGGGCAAGCTACCTTGCCTGTTACCCCTACGGGTAGAAAAGGGTAGAATCCTTTGAGGTGGTGCATTCTTGTCACGCATCAGCTGAAATCCCACAGGTATGCTACAGCGGCCGTCTCCCCCAGGGGGTGTTGGCACAAAGCCAGGAACTATAGCAGGAAACATGCCCGTTGCATACCGCAGTTTGTTAGAATCACCTTCTTCTACCCGAGATACACAGATTCACAGATACACTCTTCAAGACGTTGCAGGCTTTGACTTGAACTGTCACAGTGTGTAAACAACACCCCAGAGGGGTCATATTATCCATTAAAAGGCCAGCATGCCTTGTGAAGCCAAATCAGGAAATGTTTGCTCATTTATGTTGTTCTGGCAACAGAGACAAGGCCCAAAAAAGTGCCAAGACAACAAACATCAATCAATTTTTGCAACAGTTTTTGCTTCATCCCTCACACCCAGGCCATAATCTCTACTCACCCGCAGGCTCAGGAACAGTTTCTTCCCAACTGCTGTTAACATGCTGAACTCTGAAACCCTCTGGTAACTTTTCCCTACACACTGATAGCCTATTTATTATATTTGCCATTTGCACAATGCTTACTTTTTGTACTATACATTTTCTTTGCTTGTATTGCCCTCTGCACATTTGCAATTTGCTACATTGTTGAACTGCATCCCTGCACATATAGTTATCCATGTAAATTGCACTTCATTACACTTTACTTTGCACTTATAATTGGATGCAAACTGCATTTCATTGTACTGCACTTGAACTGTCCAATGACAATAAAGTTGAATCGAAATCTTCTAATGTGATCACCCTGTGGCAGAAGCTAGGGTCATTGAGGCGGACAAAACATGGGTCTGGGTTGCTAAGTATTATGAACCAACGCCTAGAGAATCAGACCAATACATTACGCGTCATTTGTTTCTCCCATGCTAGGTTTACCTGGAGAAACTTTTCCCATAATTTAATGCCAACCAGGCTCAGATTAGATGTCCTCCCTCAGTCCCATCAGTCCCACGCCCACTCCCCTCAGGCTAAGTGTAAGGATGATTGATCCAAGAGCTGTGAGTGTTTGTTCGTTAGACATTTAGACGGTTGTGAGATACAGGGTTCGTGTCATGTCAGGATGGATAAGCATTTACTCCTGTGGGGCATGCGCTAATATAGCCCATTGGTTAATTTTGTGAATGTGATACGCCCATTCTGTGACTGAGGGAGGGGGGGGGTTAAATTTGAGTATGGAGTCATTTGACATTTTGAAATTGACCCATGGAGAAAAATGTTTGGATCCGAATAAAAACCTAATTCTTCAGCTGTGTGACCTAAAATGTACTTCATCCTTTTATTTTATTTATCATAGTTTCTATAGCAATGAGATGGGGTCACTGACCCTTATTCTGGAAATGTTAGTCAACTGCGATGTAAACTTTTAACAACTGAAAATACATAGACATCAATAGACATCTGCGACAGCTAATAACTCGCCTGATAACTGTGTCCATGTTGAGACATTGTGCATTAGTTTGCGTTGCTTGTAATAGCTTGTAATAGCTTTGTTGTCTTGTTGTCAAATGCATCGGCACCCCTTTCAAAAGCTGCTCATTACCGCAGCATTAGCGGGTCATCTCCTTAGCTAATGTCTCCCCACTAAGTATGAACTTGCTGACCGGGTTTCAATGCTTTCAAATCAACGCAAAGAAGCTCAATGTAGGCTCTTCTTCATAATCTGATTTGGAGGCCCCGTCTTGAATTTGGACTCTTGAGTATGGGGTGGGACAAAAAAACAGGTTAATACAATTCAGATCATAAGTATGATCATCCTGAAATGCAAATATTTCACACCCAGTTTCCCTTAGGAAATAATTTTGAAAAGTGTTACATGAGAATCAAACAAAACTGTTTGCTGTAACAAATGTGATATGCAAACAGACGGAGGAAAAACATAGCGGTCAATTTAAGGGAGTAAAAAAGTCATGTTGACCTAGATAGTTGAAAAATTTAAAGTTTTACACACTTCAATGTCAGGAATGGCCATTATAAATCTAAGTAAATTAGATTGAACCAACATAATTTCATCGAGCTGGGTGTGTGGACGTGATAAAAGGGTATGAAGGGGTTTGTTATTTTGTGTGATACATTCCTGTCACACCTTAACGTTAACTCCCTGACAATTTCTTAAGTCAACTGAAGGAATATCCACAGGTATTCTGATTCACAGGAAAACATTTAAGCAATGCCGGCTCCTGAAACAATCTCCTGAAAAATTCAGCGGTTACAGTTGAATGAAGCAAGCCCGAAGACAACGCTTAATGACATGTTCAGTCAAATCTTGGCTCACGAGGTTGTTTTACCGCTGGCTTCGAGATTGCTGACCGTAACCTGACAGACAAAACACACACATCAACGTGTCGTAAACAGCACCCTGTCACTGGGTGCTTGAGATATGTGTATGCGATTGCATTGAGGCAAGTCAGGGCCTCCTATCCATCCAATCTAATCGGCCCTGAGTAGGAATTGGTTTACATTTAGTTTGGGTAAAGAGGCCAACAGCTGCAAGGTATGACTCTGAGACAAACTAGGTAAGACAGTACAGACATAGTTTTTTTATATCAGACTTGTTAGCTAACTATAGGACCATTTAATGGGTCAACTTTTCTCACATTAATTTTAAAATGAATTGTCCAGATAGCCAACCTCACACTGCAATGAGCATTTGTTGACACACAATTAGAGGCCCAGGGCCGAGAGAATTACTTATTAGTGAAAATATTTATAACTGTATATAAAATTAACATTGAAAACAAGATAAACAAAAACACAGGATTAATAAGCACCTTACAAATGGACTCATGATCTTGTTTATATTTGCCTCGTTCATGACTAGAATCATAACTACAGTAACATAACAATTAGAAATGAAATTATATGTTTGAAAAGCTAGTGGTTTTCATGCAATGGGGCACAAATTTGCAGATAAATGATACCTTTCTGGGACGCTTTCTGTATCAACAGCACCACCAAAAAAAATACACTGCATCTATAATGTAAACCAATAACACAATGGAACCTCAATTTAGAACGGACAGTCAGACTTTTTAATCTTTCAGCTTTTGACGGAAACTTGGCAAGGGAACACAGAAAAACCCAGTGGCACCAGGGGACAATTTGTCTAGAGCCAAGTTAAAGAACGATACATATTTTTGTGAGGTGTCCATACTTGGTTCTATGTGGGCACTATCATAGCCATCTAATGCATTTATGAAATTCTTACTTTCAATGCTCCAATATCCCTCTTCTTATATGATGTTTCTGGGAAAATCTTTGGCAAGTTTCAAATAAAAACCTACACACTTTTGGTTGCATGATTGAATCCTTCTGTTCCGCCTGAAACATTTCCTGGACAACACTGGCAGAGGCAAGAGAAGCAAATAAGGAGCCATTATCTGTTACAACCAAATAGAGCATATTTGCTGGTTTACTGCACTCTAACAAAGTCAGTGATCCAGTCAGTCAGACCAAGGCCAATCACAGACAGCAGGATTAAGGCTCTGCCTGGTGCCAGGGCTCTGCTGTGAAAATGAGCTGCCTGACCTAAGAGCAGACCGACACCTCTTTGTGAATAGGGTGTAACGTCTTCTAATGAAAGAGATAACCGCTTCCCATAGTAGCTTCACAAGAAATTAAAGGTGAGCATCACAAAGCTAAATCCTCAAACTCTGCCCAAACATTCAACTACTACTAGCAAGGAGTATCACGTCACAGGATAACACTGAAATACTAGTCAGAATAAATAAACGAATCTAGATACAGCTGATATCTTTTTTAAATGAACACTGACATCCAACAGTTTCAGTAACATGCAATGTAACTATTAGAAGAAGACTTTATCAAGGTGTCTCGACTGATTTTTAAGACCGATTATTGGCCGATACTTGAACTTGCATGCATGTATTTCTGCATTGAAGCTTTAGATAATTCATTAGAATCGGAATCAGAATAAGAGCTATAATGCCAAACAAGTTAATAACAAACAAGGAATTTGTTCTGGCTCATTAGTACAACAATTCATACAATCTTTTTTTTCAAATTGAACTAGTGGTTCAGCTTAAGTGGCTGAACCCCTCTTGGAAAGTAATCTAATATAATTTTCTTTTTACCATTATTGCGATTACGATTTAACATGAGATTGTTTTTAAGATCTTTATCTTCTGTATTACTGAACAAAGACAAACAAAAAATGATGGTATGGTATGACCAAAACAATATTAGATCTGGTGCTCTGTGTACAACTTTGTTGTAAAAAGGGATTTATAAAAATGAATTTGATTGAGAAATGTATCAAATACATTTGATTGATTGATTGACTAACGGCTGTATTGCCTCTTGCCAGCGTGCAACAGCTGGAGCAACATCAATTGGCTTTAAGCCATATTACTTCCAAGCTACAGAGGAGACATTATTTTTGGCCACTAACGTTTCCTAACGTTTTGTTGCCTCCCTGAGCCAAACACATCATTGAATACTGTCCTTCGCTCCTCTGAGTCACTCATTGTGCAACAACAGTATTCATGTTTACTAGTTGAAACATGACATAATATAATGAAATATTTTGAATTATATTTATATTTCTTGAATTTGAAATTAAATTCAGAATCGTAATGGATGGAATCGTAAATTGAACATTAATTGATTATTTCCCCCGCGCCTAATGGACACAAGCTGGTCAATAACGTCCTTGCAAATTCTAAATCTATAACTGTCTCCACTCTTTTCACTAGATGTTGCATCATTGCTGCAGCGATTTTCCTTTTCCACTCAGCCTAAACAGCATTAGTGAGGTTGGGTATTGACTTTGGGCGATTAGGCCTGGATCTCAGATAGTGTTTCAATTAATTTAAAAGGTCTTCTACGGGGTTGAGGTCAGGGCTCCATGCATGCATGTTCTTCCACACCAATTCCGACAAACATTGCATGATAGGTCCTCGCTTTGTGCACAGGGGTCTTCTTATGCTGAAACAGAAAAGAGCCAAAGAGTTGCCACAAAGTTGGAAGCACGGAATTTTCTAGAATGTTATCGTTTGCTGTAAAGTTGTGATTTCCCTGTCAGGGAAGAGGACTGGCCCCGAAATATAAATACTTTAGAGGTGGCCTTATGCATTCATCTCAGTAGCATTCTTCTGGCACCTTTCTAATCCTAGATTAATCAATCCTAGATTAATCACTGCCAGACGGTGATGTGTGCCTCATTATTCCAGAGAGCGCGTTTTTACTGGTCAACAGTTCAATGGCGTCGAACTTTATGCCACTTCGCATTGCACATTGTAAACTTGGCTTGTGTGCACGGGCATGGATATCTATTCCTTGAAGCTTTAGATGAATAGCTTGAGAGGACATTACTTCTAGACATTTGTAACTCTGTAGTGCGTATTCCACTATTATCATAATGTGCTACATGCTTCAGCCCATGGCGGACACATTCTGTGAGCTTGTGGTAGCACGTTGTGGCTAATCTATTATTGCAACTAGATGATTCCACTGTACGATAACAGCACTAACAGTTAAACAGAGTAGCGAAGCAACAATCTGACAAACCTAAATCTTGGAAAGGTGGCATCTTATGACCGGTTGTGTTGACAGTAGGGCTGCAACAATGAATCGATAAAATCAATAAAATCGATAAAAATCAATAATTAAAATAGTTGGCAACGAATTTCATTATCGACACGTTGTGTCGCGCGACACGCCACTCAGTCGCGGAGATAAAAGCAATTGAGTTGAGTGCGGTGCGGAGCTGTAACGTTGTTTTGATGGTGGAGTAAATACATCAAAAAAGTGTGTTTATTGCAAGATATGCAAAAGCGACAAGACATATGGCACGGGAGCACCACGGTGATGATACAGCACCTTAAACGGAAAAACGTTGGAGTCCTTGATGCGGAGAGTTTGTGTGTGCGTCTGTGAGTGAGAGTTTTGTGACTGTGTGCGTCTGTGAGTGTAGTGTAGAGAATAAGTTCTGAGGTTCAAACAAATCATTTTAAGTTTTCTGAATTGTATTTTTCTTTATAGGTTCTTAATAAAAATAAACATTGTTGTGCACTTTTTATTATTCATTAGCTCAGGGATGTTCAAGGAGCAGCCTGTTTGTGCACTTTCTGAACATTTTTTGCACTGTGAATTGCACTGTCAGTTCTGTTTTTCAGTAAAGGGTTGGATATTAATGCTTTTTAGTTTTTATACGATTCATCGAAAAAATAATCGACAGATTAATCGATTATAAAAATAATCGTTAGTTGCAGCCCTAGTTGACAGTCATTGAGCTCTTATTACAGAGCCACTAACCCAATGTTGTCTTTTGAGATTCCATGGCTGCATACTTGATTCAATTCACCTGACAGCAATGGGTTTGGCTAAAATTGCCAAATCCAATCATTTGGTGTCCACATACTTTTGGACAGCAAATAGTGTAGCTGGCAGCAATGAGAGTGGATTAGTTACAGCTAACCAACTGAGGCTGGCATGAGGTGCCAGGCATTAGTGAGTGGTAAGCTTAATGTCATGCATCTCGACCGCTGTTGGTAGAATTAGTAAAGTACACACATGAGTCATGACACCCTACCCCGTTACACAGCATTAATTTCATCAACGGAGGTCTAACTATAATAACGAAGGCATGTCAGTGATTGAAATGTAATGCAGCTGGAAACACTGGGAGCGAGCTCCGAAAAAGCCTTCCCTTTCAAGGTCACTTGGTCTATTCAAGTCGTGCGCCATAATGGACATCGTCTCCAACTTCCACTGTCATCGATACGTCAGTGGCATGACAGAAAGAAACACAATCGAGGAAGCGATATCACACCGGCTCATGCTATATTGACTGGAAATGTTCTGTCAAACAAATTCTAAAAAGAACAGGGACCCAAATCAACAAAGATAACCACGTGTCGCAAGTACACTAGTTTGACGTTCGTATTTAGACCACCGTCCAAAGATTGTAGGTCGAAAGCAGGTATTTAGTCTAGACGATATCTAAATGGCGCCAAAACTGAGCTCTGTTGAGATAAACTGTGCCTTGAGGTGCCCAACACAGGCAGAGTCTAAGCAATTACATTGTCCATCAAGGGCGCAATGATAATGCAAAGAAATCCCACAATTATCTGTTTTTTAAAGAAGATGTTAACAAGCTTACGCACAGCTTTATTAAAAGACTGGCGACAAGTGAGTAATGTCTATTAATAAGGCCTTGCCCTCCTCTCCTAGGTCAACAATATGTACCGCACAGGGTGCTGTGACCAGGATTTGTTCAATAGATGTCAACGCTGACCCCATGAAATTCTACAGTCCACAAGGTGAGGTTATAAATTCAGTTGGACAAGGCAGAAATGTCCAACTGCGTGGCCTGTGGCTGTGGAGACATAAATCCCTATTCTGAATGAAAGCGTGTTAAGAGAAGCCTAGCAAACAAATCATTGTTTGGGAAGATGCTAACATCTAAATTAAATTAATCCCATTTATCAGCTAAAATTACATTACATGTGTGCCAACAGTAGAGCTGCTGTGGACTTAATGATGATCTTAAAAATCATGACATACTGTAGGATGGCAGGGTATTTAGGCTAGTACACAACAAAAGTCAAATAGTTGAAGGAAGAACAGCACAGGCCTACAGTGTATGCAAATAACAACATTTGTAGTGGACCCAGAAAGACTACTGTTGGCAACAATCTGCAGGTCAGATGATTATGACTAGATTGTTAAAAGGATTTGAGTCTAGTCTGATCCTGGCAAATGTGTTGCAACCCAGCGTTTCTCCTCTGGGTAGGGTCGGAATGTAGGATTGATAATAAACACACTGACAGTAAATAAAATTTCATATATCATGTTAATTAATTTGTCTTACCTACTTTCAACACAAAATAAGAAATGCATCGGCTTCTGCAATCAGTTGATACTTAATAAAGCTAGATAGTTCGGATAAGTCGTAAGTTTACATTCACCTTAGCCAAACCTAGTAAATATTCCCCGTCTTAGGTCAGTTAGGATCACAACTTTATGTTAATGTGAAATGTCAGAATAGTAGGAGAATCAATTATTCCAGCTTGTATTTCGCTTCATTACCTTCCCAATGTGTCAGATGCTTACAATCACTCAATTAGTGATCACGTTAAATAGCATGACAAAATCAGAAATGTAAGCAAAAACTATTTTATGTGTCAGTACGTGTGACCTATGGTTAATAAGCAGTTAAAAAAAACAGAGAAAAGTGTGCCCCAAAATATATTTATAAAGATATGTAAGTTCCAATGAGGAATTTAAGGATGGATGGTCATTCCTCAGTTGGCATCAAAGAGCATAAAAACAAAGCACTGGTCCCTTAAAACACAGCACTGGTCCCTTAAAACACAGCACTGCTCCCTTAAAACACAGCACTGCTCCCTTAAAACAAAGCACTGCTCCCTTAAAACAAAGCACTGCTCCCTTAAAACAAAGCACTGCTCCCTTAAAACAAAGCACTGCTCCCTTAAAACACAGCACTGCTCCCTTAAAACAAAGCACTGCTCCCTTAAAACACAGCACTGCTCCCTTAAAACACAGCACTGCTCCCTTAAAACACAGCACTGCTCCCTTAAAACACAGCACTGCTCCCTTAAAACACAGCACTGCTCCCTTAAAACACAGCACTGCTCCCTTAAAACACAGCACTGCTCCCTTAAAACACAGCACTGCTCCCTTAAAACAAAGCACTGCTCCCTTAAAACAAAGCACTGCTCCCTTAAAACAAAGCACTGCTCCCTTAAAACACAGCACTGCTCCCTTAAAACACAGCACTGCTCCCTTAAAACACAGCACTGCTCCCTTAAAACAAAGCACTGCTCCCTTAAAACAAAGCAAAACAAAGCACTGCTCCCTTAAAACACAGCACTGCCCTTAAAACAAAGCACTGCTCCCTTAAAACAAAGCACTGCTCCCTTAAAACAAAGCACTGCTTAAAACACAGCACTGCTCCCTTAAAACAAAGCACTGCTCCCTTAAAACAAAGCACTGCTCCCTTAAAACACAGCACTGCTCCCTTAAAACACAGCACTGGTCCCTTAAAACAAAGCACTGCTCCCTTAAAACACAGCACTGGTCCCTTAAAACAAAGCACTGCTCCCTTAAAACACAGCACTGCTCCCTTAAAACACAGCACTGGTCCCTTAAAACAAAGCACTGCTCCCTTAAAACACAGCACTGCTCCCTTAAAACACAGCACTGCTCCCTTAAAACACAGCACTGCTCCCTTAAAACACAGCACTGCTCCCTTAAAACACAGCACTGCTCCCTTAAAACACAGCACTGCTCGCTTAAAACAAAGCACTGCTCCCTTAAAACACAGCACTGGTTTCCTAATTCCAGCTAATTGAAACAGACTGATCAGTGAATCTCCCTGCTAAATTAACCAACGCTAACCTGCACAATTACCTAAACTTCATTTCGATTGTGAATGGGATGGACATGTGTAAAATGAAAGAGCTTAGCAGTTTGAATTGAGGTTGAGTCGAAGGATTAATCTGCTAAAACTGTGGACACATTACAATAAATATATGACAGATGTGCAGGCGGATTTCACAAAAACCCTTGTGGCGCAGTTCAAAAAAAAGATCTCACCAGTGACCAGCATCCTTATGCAATTCCCTGCAGTCTGTGGTCCATTGACCTCCTCACTGGATTTACATCCACCCTAGTGTTTAAAGGCAGATCAACCAATAATGCTAAACAAGTGTTTTGCCTGCTAAGCATACCCAAGAAAACATGGCCAGCACCTATCCAGATGCATGATGAGTGAAACACAGCAGAGGCAGTTTGTGAGGTGTCACGTCATGCATGTTGTGGAATAACCCTGTATGTTGTTTGTTATGTATTACTCATTAATTAGCCACACATGTCATAAGGTCTATTGTGTCCACATTGCAAATGGTTTTGCTGGGCAACAGTAATGTGTTAACTTTGTTTCATTTTGTTTGGGACTGGTTTGAGTATAATAAATGTGGTCATCCAGTCAATTCAGAAAGCAAATCAAATTTCCTTTGGAATGAAAAAGCATGGAAAATAATTAGAGATTTGAATTTTCTATGTCATGTACTTTTTGAATTGACTGAAATTAACAATAATTTCACCCCAACTATGTTGAACATTGCCAGTAAGAGGTAAACATATAATAATAAGTATACCAAATAATGTAATTCATGGAACATTTCGGTCTATTGGTGAATTATAATGTTTTTTCTCATTAACCTATTTTTCTTAAAGTCACAACAGACAGCCTCGACTCCACTAACAAAATTAATTCAGGAGAACCTTGACTAGACAGGCAGGATTGTAAATTAAAGCATAAATTAGCTGATCCAAGAAAAGAAAATAGCCAAACACAAAACAGCCCTTTTTACGGCTATTAAAAACAATAGTTTTGTTCCCCCATGTCCAAACTCCACACATGCCAAGGTCCATCCTTCCTTAGGTAGAACAAAAAACAAGTGTCATTTTCAATAGATGGTTGACTTGCTTTTGGGACACTGGAGGGGGCAGAGATCAATGGAGATCTCATTTTTAGAGGTAATGTGAGCTGCTGCTGCATCTGTTGATCAACGTTTGCATACTGAACTCTTCAAGCACCGTGCATTAAGTGTGATAATAGTGTGCACATGTCAGGCCTTATTGTCTATTGAGCTGTTCACTTTTTGCCGCTTGTATAATCCCAAAACGTTGTCTTGGGTAAAAACATAATTCCATTTGAATGAATTTAAGTAGGTTTGTCCATCAGCCCTTTTCGTAACAGAGCTTTCTGCATGTTTGCCCATAATTGTAGACAGAAATGGCCATACTGACCTGGACGGACAAACAGCTGTACCACACGATACCATAAGTATCGTACTTTTTAGTTTTACCAAACTTATTTTGTGCCTGGAATTGATTTGGACACATATTCTTGAACTCAAGCTGTGTTCCATTGTGGTATTTTGACAACCCTGTTGGTTTTTCAAGCAATGAAAATGAAAACATGGATTTTTAATAACATGGTGGTGTACGCAAAATAATTTAACTAACAAATGTTTATTTTAATGAACAGGTATGCACTAACCACTATTTTATTAGGGCCATTCAGGGTCCACAATTTACATTCTGGCTTACCAGCCAAGGTGGCTGGTAGACAAAAGAAATGCACCAGCCAGACAGATATATTGCCAGACCAAAAAATACATTGCTTTTTTACTATTGCAATTTGCAAATTAGTATTTAGCAACACATCTGGTCACGTATATAATTCTCAATCAATATAATAGTAGCGTGCACTAAAAATGGTGGAATCATAAACCTCAAGCACAAATATTAATTCAACTGTTTCAACACTAAAGTGTAACACATTAGAATATATACTAGGGCTGGGATATTTAACGCGTTAATCTGATGCGTTAATTTCAAATGTTTAACGCGTTAAAATAATTTAACGCAATTAACGCACCACTTTATTAAGTTTCGGTTTCGGTTTGCAAAGGCGAATTCAAATACCATAGAAGCAGCTCGTCTTTAGTTTATCATATAAAAGCAAAACACAGGGTCATTATTTACGTTACTAGAGAGTATATAGGACAGAAACACCCGATCATTATTGATGTTGCAATCCGCCAATCCGCGTTACTGCAGTACGGTGCGCCTAATCGGGCTTTTGACCAAACAAGTAATCGTTAACCGATGTTTTAGATAAATAGATAGAAACTGCCGCCCGATAAACACAGTAGAAGACGAGGGACTGAAATAAATCATTCCAATTGCATTGGGATCCCCATCATACAATCTACCCTCTAAAACAATTGTTCTGAGACATAACCTGCTGGAGAAAGCAGAGAACGTCACTCTCATGGAGACTCTAAACAACCCGACATTACCAAACTTAATTTCACTTCATTCTGTTTGTCATTCATATTACAAAGGCTGTTATAGACTTCTTTAAAATTAATCTGGCAACTTTACATATAGTGCAATTATTTTGGCCTATAGGCTTACGTTAAAAAATAATCTATCTTTGACATTGATGGTTTCACCTTACACTTTGTCATTTTGTTTTTGAAAATGTTTTTTTTCATTTGGACTATTGTCAACATGATCCAGTATTTTTGATAACCTTCAGGGTTTAAATATATAACTTGCACTTCAACACTTTGTTTATAAAGTTGCTATATTTTATAAGAATTACTATTCTGTATTGTTCACAGGAGAGACTATTATAAAATAATGTATTTAAAATATACTTCATTGTGTTAATTGATTTATTTCATTGTTTTAAACAACTTGGGGAAAATGCGATTAATCGCAATTAATCACAGGATTGTGCGATTAATTAGTTAATTTTTTTAAATAAATTGACGGCCCTAATATATACATTTTGTGGAATTCACCTATAAGGTGCAAGAAGGACAATTTATTAAGGACTAAATATATAAAACAATATTATATTTATATTTTGGTGGTTGATGTCAACCAACTGTCATCACTTAGGCCTTCTTCAAGTTTGAGCTACTGTATCACAACAAAAATGCTGTTTGATGACAACGATGCAATTAACGTTAAGCACTATGCACAAGCACGACACACGCAGCACGGCAGATCCAGCAGATTGAAGTGACAGCAAACCAGCAGCTTTCTCTAGCGAGTGTATGAAACAAATATTTTCTACAATATTTATTTTTGGCAACGACTACTTTTGGACCGTGGGCATCTTATAAGTGAATTAAGTCCAAGTATAAAATGTGTTAAATGCACCAAATAACGAAAACAGCATGATTCTGAACAATTATGCTTGTGACGGCTTAAAGGTTAACCTGTATGGAACATTTTCTTTAAATCAAAAGGGATGTGCTAAAAAAATTGGATTCAAAAGGTTTTACCCCAAGTAAGTTCAAAATCTAACTAATGAACAACCTAGCTAGTGCAATGGGCACCCTCAGTAAGTTAGCCTTCTGCAGTAGGCCCTCTTGTGTGTTGTTTTCTATAGGCAGGCTAAAGCTTATCCCCCATGGCCCCAGGGTCACACCTGTTCTGCTAGCTCCTCTCTCCGGCTAAGAGGAAGGTTGGTGTGGAGGCCAGGGGGTCACATGACATTTCCTTTGCAAGTCGGCTTGTGCTAGGCTGCACCTCTTCTCCCAAATGTCAGAGAAAATGTATACAGGCTCACGCTGAAACTTCTTCGACCTTGTCTCTCCGAAATACAACCAAATAAAGGCTTGCTCAGAACTCAGATTAAAGTTCTGAATCATTGTTTTGGCAAACCACCACACACATGCCATTCTGATACACAATTTATTGTTGGCACAATCAGCTTCACTCCCATAACACTGCTCTGGCACTATTATATCTCATTTATTTCCAGTGACTCAGACATTGAAGTTTTTTAAATGGTCAAATTAATTTCAAATAAGGCATATCAGTGGCTCAAATGTCTCATGGGAACTGTTTACAGTAAATGAATACCAATCAAATCACATTCCAATTGTAGTTTCATAAACAGCGTACAACAAGTATATCATTTGAGGTTCACATCCTAACGTTAAGTGTATATCTGTAATAAAAACAATATTTATCAAGCAATAATATTAGAACAAGCATTGATACTAAACAAACGTTTGGAATATGGAAACTGAAAGAGCAAACAGGTTCCCATGTCCAAGGTCTCATCTGACAATTAGTAACAGCCATTTGGATTTTAATAAAAGCTTATCAGTGACCCATCCAGTAAAAAAAGGAGTCAGTCAAGATAATTAATTGGGAATCGTCCAAAACATCTTGGATATGCAGTTCAACCAACAACTCAAAATAAAACTAAAATATTTTAGGTGGGCTATCCAAGCTGGGAATTAATTTAAGTAGTCAACACACAGCCTGTATGGACTGATATACAAGCATTCACATGAATAGGTTCACAAAATAAGTTTAACACGGCTTTTGTTAACAGTTCGCATAACCACAACGCTGAAGGCGAATGTGAAAGACACCTATAATCCTCTTACAGGACAGAAGTCACAAACACCATCTCGGGTGCTAAGAAGTTCACCTCCCTAACAGAGAATATATCTCGAGACCTAGAGGCAGACACCGTATATCCACACTCGCCAAATGTTACATTGGCATCAAAGCTCTGCAGTGTTTTTTTTGGTAGTCCATGATGCTTGCAAAGCAAGGACTATGGGTTAAATCCATGGAACCAACCATACAGTTAAAGCTACTACAAATAAATACAGTAGGCTATCAACAAAAAAAACATTTTACACAGTGTGAACATGTAACCTTGTATGTATAGTGTTGTTCTCATTTGTTGTTAGGAACTGTTAACCAATAAGCGTCAACAAGACTGACATGTGACCCGAGCATATAAATATGTGTGTGTTAATAAAGTTGCAGAAGAAGACAGATATCTGACTGTGTGTCCGTTCATTTATAATGGTCTAGCTCAGTATTAGTTGATCGGTCATAACAGACCGTATTGGAAAATGACATCCTGGTATGTGAATCATTAAGGACATATCTCACCCTCTCCTTTCACCATAGCTAATACGACTTTATATACGTGTAACAAATGTATCACTAACAAATGATAAATGAATCATAATGAATGAAACTATGTATCACTCCCCCATTCAGGCCTATTGTTAAGCTCTGTGACGTCACGACCGAATCAGTAAAGCATAATGACAATAAATAATCATTTACATGTTCTATTAATGCCATAAACCGAATGACACTGCATGTTCCTCATTTTGTTCCAACGTAACACAACGATACTCGGCACTGAACCCGGGCATGTCTCACCACTCAAATTACCTGGAACGTTTCAGCAGGGACCAAACTTTCCCCGTTAATAAGTAGCTATAGACTAACGCGGAATAACTTCAGCCGCGAAGAAAATAGAGCCCACGAGAAATATATTTCGGAATGCAGAATGATGTAAAAAAAAAATCCCAAAAAAATACGTTTTCATCCCTGTGTCCACATAGGAACTTTACAGTGCGGTCTCCTACTCGGAGAGCAACTTCGAGTCGCCTACTCACCATTACATGAGGTCCTGTCGCTTTTATTAGGCGTCTTCAGGTATTTGACCACTGTAACCCACTCTAATGTCGCTGTTATATGCGGGTGTAATAAAATCCGTGGATATTTCACCAGTTCTGTCAGCGTCAGAGCCTAAACACTCCCCCGCGTGGCTTCATCCGCTGTTCTCGCCACTGTTCTCTACTCTCTGAGCTCGAAGCAGGGGCACGCGGAACAGGGCACTGCGGCCGCGCTCTTAGAAAAAAAGCGCGTGCACACGCGATTCACAGTGACGCGCACTTGGAAATCCCTTAAAAACGTAATTTAAATGGGGAAACTGGTCCACTATATAATGTTCCACAAAATCAAAAAAAAAGTGAATGTAAAGAAACAATGATAATGTATACATGCTTTTATTAATGACAAAATATTTGTATTTACCTGTTGATTTTGTCTGACAAATCAAAGCGACGTTGGTAACTAGTGTTGAGTTTGAAAAGTAGATGGGCCTACACATGCGGTAGGGCAAACTTGAATTATAATTAATAATAGTTCATGTTTAACTACATTATTACTTATTTATTGCATACTAAATGAAAATATGATAATTACAAAATCATAAATGCACAAATGTTTTATATGTTCAATTAATAAAAAATCATACAAATTGCTGTTCAAATTCTATACAAAATGACTGTTGTAAAATAGTAGGGAAACCGGGGAGGGTTGTTACATAATAGGGGAGACCGGGAGTGTTGTTACATGATAGAGGAGACCGGGGAGTGTTGTTAAATGATAAGGGAGACCGGGGAGGGTTGTTAAATGATAGGGGAGACCGGGGAGGGTTGTTACATAATAGGGGAGACCGGGGAGGGTTGTTACATAATAGGGGAGACCAGGAGAGTTGTTACATGATAGGGGAGACCGGGGAGTTATGTTACATGTTAGGGGAGACCAGGGAGTGTTGTTAAATGATAAGGGAGACTGGGGAGTGTTGTTACATGATAAGGGAGACCGGGGAGTGTTGTTACATAATAGGGGAGACCGGGGAGTGTTGTTACATGATAAGGGAGACCGGGGAGTGTTGTTACATGATAAGGGAGACCGGGGAGTGTTGTTACATAATAGGGGAGACTGGGGAGTGTTGTTACATGATAAGGGAGACCGGGGAGTGTTGTTACATGATAAGGGAGACCGGGGAGTGTTGTTACATAATAGGGGAGACCGGGGAGTGTTGTTACATGATAGGGGAGACCGGGGATTGTTGTTACATAATAATTCAACCTGACCCCGAAAATGACATGTCACTATTAGCAAAACTGTGAATTTTACAACCCAAAAAAAGATTTTCAGGTCAGAAAGTATTTTCTTAATCAAGATCTTTTGCCTAGAGTTAATTCTATTAATGATGTTCAATCAATGTTGACACTTATATCACCTAAAGTAGACATTTCTCTAGTTTAATTTAAGGCTTTGCATTCATGCTAACTTCAAACCCACACACCCTAAACAGTTATGTAATGAATGGTGGTTCTGGGATGGTTGTAACAGTATTTCTGTATTGTGTGCATGGGACACATTGGAAACTCGAGGCCAAAAGAAATGTCAGTTCTGGACACACAACGCCTGCACTCCAGGGACAGCCGTCTACATTTGACACAATTGTGACAGTAATTGAACATCTGACACATTAAGAAATTATGTCCATACACACAAACACACACACCAACAAAACGCACACATAAAAAATGTTTTTTTCGAAGTGACAAGTTCAGTCAATCTTACTGTGGTTCTGTTCAGGTTGTATTAGCTGTTGCTAATTGTGCTTTAGACTAGCAGTAGTAGGCGTCGGCAGTGGCCCACAGCTGCCTGGTTGTTAATCAATAAAGTCAGTTAACTGAACTAGTGTCTCCGTCTCCGTTGAATTACGTGAGAACTTTACAATAGTATGGATCTTATTTTAGCAAATTACTTCTCATTATTACATTCATCCACAGCTAGTGTTACAACTCACCCCAATTGTGACGTAGGCTGTAACAACAGCACTCTCTGTATTTGACATAAACTCACATAACCTGTGATTGTGTGTTAGATGTCCAACTGAGTTATAGTTGTAGAAGACATATATGGGTAGTATATATCAAAGTTTGAGAGACCTAGTACAAAAAACCACTGAGTTACTGACACTCAAACAAAATATGTTTCTTTCATCTCTGGGCTTCCCTACACAACGGGGACTCCAAGATACACAAAAAGTGTCCGGTTTCTCATTTGTGCAACAACTGAAATTAGAAAGTGTCTAACCTGTTATGCCTCTAGAAAGCTGTCTGATAAGTGGCACAAACATGGTCACTTAAAGATGCAGTCAGGAACAAATGAAATATTGTTTATATATCACTTTTGGTTTGAGTCTCTATCATCTGTATGTGCATATTTTCTAAGTAGGATTACAATTACATCTATTTATGGCTAAATCAGATTATATAGTAATCCTACTATTATTACAGTTGGAAGGTGAGTGGTTTGATACCTGGGCATGACTTTAAAGGACTAAAAGTAAGCTGATGAGATATCACAAACACTAACAGTGCTAAACATTAAATAATACTCCTATCCTCATGTGTCTACTTCCCGGAAAAATGTGCAGGGTGCTGAGCTTCTAATTTGTGAGTTTACGGAAACATGTGGGAATGTCTCATGTTTTTACACATTCCATGCATTTTTCCCCACATTCCAGTGCAGTCACCAAGGCCAAGGTTTTCCAGTTTCGGGGGAGAAGTGCAGACGAAAGACCAAGGACAGCATCTTCCTCCACGTCTCCCTCTGATTATCCAGAGATAAAAGCAATATTGTTTTCTTTATGTGTTTTCATCCTCAGCACATTTTTCTATTTAAATTAGAAACATTTGGTGCAAGAAGGGTTGAAATTATGTTGTTTCCAATATATATATATATATATATATATATATATATATAGTATATTTGATCTATACAAAGACAATTTACTGTCCATTGTTAATCAAATAGAACAGTATTGTATACGATAGGTATACAGATGTAGCAAACAAACTAACTGTATCGCCATAGGTGCAAAGACACAGTCTTTCAGACATGCCATCAATAAGAATAAGTCATAAGATATTTTATTTTACTCAGACTGAAATTCACTGTGGCATATTATGGAATTCAAAAGGATGTTTACTAAAAAAATTAAACAATAAAGAATTTGTTAACTTAAAGCAATTTTCACTATTCTTTTGAATGCCTAGGGTTGCAGTATGAAAATTATAGGAGCCCATTGTACTCTAAAGGTCTCAATTGCTTATCGATACAAATTCTTCAATCTGAGTCGGACCTGGAAAGAAAATGTTGATTTAGACTCAACAGTGATAACCGATTCTCATTGAATCAGAGAGGGAGCGGTGCATCCTCTGTCCTCAAACACCCAGTCGCACACCGAAACCTAATTTAGTTGGGATTCTGATTGGTGAGCAGAACATTAATGACACTTTGAAACAAGATGGCAGCACATTTTTAAAGTAATTTATTATATGGCTTGGCTGTTTGAATGAGTGATCATTTGGCTGATGTTCCCACTCATACCTAAAGTATGAGGTAGCCACTAAATGGCCTTTCCGGTGAACCCCGTGCTCTACCCGTCACTGAGTCATTGAGGAAAAGCTCAGCACATGACGCCTGACTCACCATGTCTGACTCGCTCAGTATGTCACTCCATGGGAAACGGACCCCTTTCCCCTCACTCTCTGTAAATGCTTCCTGATGCCATCCCAACTTAAGCTCCACCCCAGTCCCCCGTCCACAGGAAGCCGGGCCAGGAAGCAGACAAGGGTCATTTCTTTCTTGTCATAGCTGCGGGTCCATATCAAAGTGCGGGGCTAAGATCATTACAGAAATGATCCCAGATGCCTCCATGCTCAGAGCATGAAGGACCTGCTTGTGAGACCAGATCCCAGGGGCCCAAAAGTAAACATTTTCATAGGGGATTCAAACACAACTGGTAGTTGGAGTCTAATGAGATTAAACATGAGATTAATGACCAAAACAGATCTGTCTAGAATTATTATTTAAAAGTAAGGCAGGTTAAGTCAACTTGAGCAGAATTCAGGAACGTCATCACTGGAGAGTTTTTAAAGGACTGACGTAGCTGGAACACCTGTGAGTGGGGAGCATGTTGGATAAAGGCAACAGGGACGCGTGGTTTATAGTGGACAGGAAGGGCCAGCAGGCAGACACAGGAAATGGGCATCAGTGAGCAACAACAGGAAGTAGCTGTTACACCCTTAAACTGACAGTTCCACAATAATGGCCGGGTGATTTGCAGATTTTAGAGATGCCAGTCCACATTAGACACTTCAGGAAAATTACACGAGCTGGCTGGGTGTCTGTAAACGCCCTTTGTGACAACGGCTGATGATGAAATAAATGTGATTGATGAGCAACAGGATCTGGAGAGAAAAGTCATTATGGGTGGGTCCTTTCATACCATTTATTATTGGCACATTTACATAACCATTCTCAATACAAAACAAATAATGAGCGGCCTCCTCCTGAATGTTGTTCATAATTTGAGTGTATTTGTATATTTTATTTATACTCTATATGAATACAATTTAAAAAAGAAAAAGCAGCCGTTGTCATATCTAATGTGATGGAGCTACAACGTGTTCAAACCCAGCATAACGTCAAACAGTGACCGGATTAGACAGAATTAGTCAGAGCTGGTTTTAAGCATCAGCGACATAATCGGTTGCGTAGGGCCCCCGACCATTAGGGGGCCCCAGCCGCTAGGGAGAGTCAGGCCCCTTTGGAAGGGGGGGGCTAAATCAAATTATGCATAGGGTCCCCAGAAGGCTAGAGCCGGCACTGAGATCAGTGCCATGATTGAATTTAAACAAACTCTGTCTTTACGGTTTGAAGAGAGCATTGCTAGCCCTGTGCAATGTCGCAAGCAGGATCCACTGCCTGCTGTTAGAGATTAAGAAGACATGTTTACCTCATTTTCTTCACATAAACAGAGAACTGCATAAGCCCATCATTGTTCGACACCACAATAGAGGGATAGCTTCTGCTGCAGTTGGCACAGTTACATAAACCACTAATAAATGCCCTGTGGGTTGTTTTGAACAAGTTGCCGTGGCAAATAGAATCCAAAGCAAAAAATGTTTCCATCTTGTGCTATAAAAACAACTTATCCTCTAGGCTGCCTTCTATCAACTTAATCACTTAGATCCACGTGCATTTGTCATGCGCTATACACTTTAGTGAATAATATTAAAATATGAAATCAAAATGGATTAACTCCATAGAGTGTTTACCACTAATAAACACACACAAATAGAATTCAAATCCGAAAACAGAAAATAACCGATTGTATAAGTATTCACAACCTATGCTATGACAACATCTGAATGACTAATTGTCTTTATAAGTGATGTAATTTGTTGAATGGAGTCTAGCGGTCTGCAGGTGATTCACATGATCTTAGTTTAAATACACCAGTTTCTGGCAGGTCCCCCAGTTGATACAATTCCTAAAATTGGCACCTGGGATGGTAAAGTACATATTGTTAAGGATATAGCAAGTCAGCATAATAATATCCAGCCAAGTTAGAACATTGTGCTAAATTGACTAACATGGTTTGCATATGAGAAGGAGTTATATTTTAAACATCTACTATAAACAGCATCTGTGCCACTGGCCAATCAAATAGCTCACAATCTAATAGTACTACCAGTCACGAAACAGGGGTGAAGTGCAGCGGAAAAACCACTTGCAGAGCGCCAGGGAATCACGTTTGTGATGTGTTTATTAAAACAAAACAAGCTATGACACGAATGGCTAAAAGACATGTGACATGGAAACAATGAACGACATAGTGGTGACATTTACCCGTAACTTAAATATCCCTGGTAACTAGCTAATTCACTCCAGCTGAGGATAATCAAAACAACCACAGGGACACAGGAAGTGCACCCCACTAACAGTGCCATGTGGAACAAAACTCACCCTTTGTGACACTACCATAGAATTGTAGTTTGAAACAGCACAATGGTTCGGGACATACTAACAACAATCTAACCCACTAAATAGAATGGGCAGTATGGACATTAACAAAGGTACAATAACTCCATCTTTAAACCAAGGAACATTCAAAGCACATCCAGAACAATTAGGGGTAGAATGTAAGGATATTTGCTAGGCATTGAATATCCCCGGAGTGCAGTAAAGTCAATTATAAATAAAGGAAGACAATATGGAACCTGTGAATCAGCCTAGAACTAGCTGTCCTCAAAAACATTACCCGGGCGAAAAGGGCACTAGACAGGAAGGCCACCGTGATTAACAATCTTCCTTGAGCAGGAAGACACTAGCTAGTGTTTCAAAAAGAGCCTTTAGTGGCAAAAAGCGAACTCTGCAAATGTTTGCCAGAATGGAGACTGAGACTGTGGAAGAAGATTCTCCCATCATATGAAACGCTAAGCACTGTTAGGGAAAAGCCTAAAACCACACATGACCTGGTGAAGCATGATGGTGGCAGCAACATACAATTAGGATGCTTCAATGCGTCAGGGCCTAGAAATCTTGTTAAGATAAGGCAAAATGAATGCAGAGCAAAGTACATAGAAATCCTGGAAGAAACACTTATAAAGTCAGGAAAAGAACAGGGACTATAATAATCTTCCAGCAGGACAATGACATGAAAAATACAGCCAATGTGCCTAAGCGCAGCACTGATGAGTCATTGGTGTGTTAAGGTGGAAGAAAACAAGACATATACATTTTACCTGGGTAGTGTGTATTTTGTATACAGTAAAAAATACCTAGAATTCTTTCTGTAAATGCATTTTATTGAAGATATACATGAGAAATTTTCCCAAACCTTTGAAATATACTGGCACAGAATTTTTTTACAAAGTGTCTGATTTTTACAAATAACCTTAGATTAATGTGTAATCCAACAACAACACATTTTGACATTTCTTCCCAACTCAGCTAACATATGAATATGAACAGACAAAACTCTTGGCTTTAGAAAAACACTGACCAATAAAAAAAGAATGCCAAACGGATTTTATGCATATTAATCAATTACGTTAACACAAAAGCAAAAAAGTTTTTCACGCTTGGAATGACACAAAGTTAGTCTGTTGAACTAACATCTTGACATCTCTAAGATGGCACTCTATAAAACATTTCTAACTACACAGACAGTGGCAACAAATTACAAAAAGTACAAAAAAAAAAAACAATAAATAATCCAAAAAAATTTCCCTTTACTAAATGTAATAAAAGGGATACTAAACTAAACCATACGATGACGTGGTCCAGAGACTTGAATTCTCACCTTTCCTGTGACTCAAAAGCCAAATAGACGAGTCTTGATTACCTAAAAAAAAGAAAATTCTGATTTTAAAAATCAATTTACATGCTTTTCTTGACCAAATACTGTCCTTAACCCGAGACTAGTATTACCTTGTTGCAAATTCATCCACCAGTGGTATTCTAGATTAACTACAGGCAATGTTTTGTAGAGATCCTAAACATTAGCCTAGAAGGCTTAAAGACCAAGGATAATAGACCATGTAAGTAGAAAGAATAAACTAGAAAAAACTATTGGTTATCAATAAAACATCACATTTGCCTATGCAAAACGTATTATTGTTGCCAAGGAGCTTCATGCCACTGAAGCTGCCTACTTTAGAGCTTGCCATGCCCACACCATGTGACCTAGTGTCTTGTGACTTGGTACATAGGTCAATCGCCTCACCAGGAACATTTTTGCCAATGGGACTCATAAAGTTGTCCATGATCGATTTTCCACCATTTTGGATTTTCTGAAAAACAAATTAGCATTAAAAAATGCTACTATTGTACCAAATGACCGATATTCACGTAGCCGGAGGGCCAAGAATCTATGGGCCAAGAACTCTCAACACAAGTCAAACCAAGCAATTTTAATAAAATACATGGCCCAATAAAGGTGTGGATGTGGCTCAACACATATGCATAAAATCATGCATGGATTATAAAATTGCAAAACTGCACTGGTACTAGGGCTGTTCAATTAATCAAAATTTTAATTCGATTTCGCATCCTAGCGATTATGCAAACAGTATAATCGAGAAATATCGCTTATTTTCCACATTCCGTTTTGCAAGTAAACTGTTAATTTGTCCCGTAGTCAATGACCCGAACGCGCACTTTCGCTAGTTTCATTTTTGATTTGTATTATATTTATTACAACTTTATAAAAAATTGTGAAAGAGCACTGCAACCGTTATTATTTAATACTATCGTGGGTTATCCCTTGCCTTTAGTTCGTACCCAGCGCAGTTCCGTGGGTTCTTGGCTTTGTTCTGTTATCACCACAGTAGGGAGAACACTGACAAGGAGCTCCGGTGATTACAACACTTGTTTATTGCACAATCTCAACATCATGAATTGGCAGCCGATTACAAAGTGGGCCTCATATCTCTCTCACTCCGATCCAAACAACACTATTTTCTCTTCTCCCCGGATCCCAATCGCGGGGCCCCGTTCTCGCGGTATTAACCTATTTAAAGTTGCAGAACATTATAACATTAACTTTACTTCCTACACTATTTAAAAGTTAGAAAATATTTTTTGTATTATTTATACTTAGGGGAATCTAAAAAGTGTTTTTCAGTTCAAGGAGTTTGCACTGTTGTTATGTTTCACTGTTTTTAATTTAATAAATGCAACATTGTTCCAAAATCAATGAGTATTCGTTTAAATAATCGTGATTTCAATATTGACTACAATAATCGTGATTATGATTTTTTCCATAATCGAGCAGCCCTAACTGGTACACATGTTCTTAACAATCTCAAGATTCAAGATATGCAAGCACTTTCACCTCAACCACAAGAGGACTCTTTAACATACAAATGTGTATATTAGTTGATATCAGTTGATCTGTTTGACACAAGGTGAGGGAATATTGCACGCACGCACAGGGACATGACATTAGTTAAGCAGCAAAGTAGGATTCACATTGGCCTAATGGTGGCGCTAACGAACCATTTTTTTGCTTGCGAGCAGTGTGTTGTGGCATAGTGTTGCACACCGCTGAAGCCTTTCAACACTGCATGCAGTTTTTATTATTATTTTGTAATATAAGCTAGTTGAACAAAAACACCCAGCAGCCTTTGACTCCATTTGTTTTGTTTTTAAAAAATGACATGTATGTTTACATAGGTAGCTTTTTTAATTCCAAAGCGATATAGACATTATTTATATGTACTGTATTATTTCATAAATGTATGATTGTTGTTTCAAAAGCAACTGTTTAAAACAAAAGCCTTTAAGAAATGTTGTACAATAAAACCTCTGATTAAAGAATTTTTATGTGATTTTTGAAATAAATGAATGCCTAATAATCATAAAACCAATTCATGAAAAAATAGATTTTGGGCAAAAACAAATAAATGGAAGAGTCGCACTGAATCCTTTACATTGATTTGGATTTACAAAACTCCAGTTAACCCCAGAGCCCGAACAGCGTCTAGGAATAAATTAAACAAAAAATTATCTAGAATATCTGACAAAAAAATATGGTGATATTTTAAGCAATTTAAAAATGTCCAGATAGAAACCCTGAGATGATGTTTTACCAAATGAAAATGCAGTGAACAGTTCAATGAAATCAGAAATATACCGAATCCCCAGTTAAACAACAGGTGCATGTTCAGAATGTACACCATCATTTTTGATGGAGAACGTCCTTGTTGGGGGATTCTGACCTATACAGTCAATTGTTGGCGAATATGTAGAAACGAAACATAAGTACTGTGAGACAAGCAAATCAGTATTGCCCCAGCGAATTGTGGTAGATTTTCAGTTTGTTTATATTTTATATTACTTAATTTGTTTTATATTATTATTCTGCTTACCTCATTAGTATTCTATAGCATTAGTTCTTTACATTTAGTTTACATTTTATATTTTCTGTTTAACTTTACATTCATTAGTATAAGGTTTTTTAGTCCGTGTGTTGAAATAGTAACTGTACTTTAGTCATCCAACCATTAGGGGCGGTAATGAGTAGTTCATACTTGTAAGAGGAGGAGCATCTCACCTGAGTTCCTAGCTGGGAGGGGCTTCTAAACAAGCTGGGAGGGGCTTCTAAAAAGCCTATAAAACAAATAGACTCCCACTAGGAAGCTCTCTGTTACACTCCTTCTTGAGCAAGAAGGGCAAAGAGTTTATTCCTGTTGTGTTAGACTTTTTCACTATTATTTTAAATAAATTTCCATACAAGGTAATCCGTTCGGCTCGTATATTTTACACTCCATCTTTCTCTCTCCACAATAGTATTAAAGGGACAAAGGGCGCTAGCTGCTGCAACAGAGCTGTTCACACTTCAAGACGTAAGTTGTACATTTGTTGGAGTATATTTTCAACAGGGGTTTCATTTATGGGGCCTACTTTGTACGGTCTGGCTGCTAGTTACCTGTCCAGCCGGTTGACCACCTCTCTGACGGTGCTTATGAGGCTGTCGTGCTCCGCCGGGTTACTCAGGATGATGCCGTGGAGCCTTTTCATGTAGGAGTCAATGGTGTCCAGAGTTGGGGTCTCCCCACTTCCTGCAGGCGAGATCATAGTGTGAGCATGGACATGAATAATGACCTGGGTCCAGTTCATTAGGCGACAGGGCTGTAGGAATACCAGCACCGCATTCATTCTTCCAAGGCAAAAAAAACAACCAACAACAGGTATATGTAAAATAGTGTTCTGTAACATAGAAAAAGTGCCATCCAATTAATGAATAAATGACAAAGGCGTGTGAAAGAGATTACCCAAGGTTGGAGATTAAAGATAGTTAAAGATTAAAGATAGTTCTAAGGTTAAAGATAGTTCTCAAAAGTGAGACGTTCTGCAGCATTTAGGCACTTGTAATTACCTATGTATATGCGTGTATTACAGTTTGTAGCTATCAGTGTACATTGAGCCAAAACATAATGACATAGCTGAAGCAAATAACTTTTGATCATCTCCTAACAAGGTCTTAATGGGTTAAATGGTGAGCAAACAGTCCCCATAGTCACTGTGTTGTATGCAGAAGAAATGGGCAGAAGTAAAGACCTGAGCAACTTTGACAACGTTGTTAAATTGTTATGGCCAGATGACTGGGTCAGAGCATCTCTGAAACAGCGATGCTTGTGGGGTGCTACCATGACAGCAGTGGTGAGTACCTACCAACTGTAGTCAGAGAAGCTACAAATCACAACCGGCGACAGGGTGTTGGGCGACCGAGGCTCATCAATGCACAAACAAAGGCTATCCCAACTGGTCCAAACTGACAAAAGGTTTACTGTGGTACGACGAGCACCAGGACAATGTAATGATGGTTACGGGAGGAATGTGTCAACAATGCTTCACACTCCGCTGCGTATGGTTCTGTTCTGGTTCTGTTCGGGCTGCTTCCCACAGACCCGTCAGTATCCACAACGACTGCTGTCCACTGAGTGCATACAGTAGGCATGCGAGTGTCAGAACTGGACCTGGGAGCAGTGGAAGGTCGTCTGGTACGATGAGGCCAGACATGTGCCATCTCCCTAACATCAGATCCATGACAGGTCCGCCTCACAACCCTCAGAGCTTGAAGGATCTGCTGCTAATGTCTTGGTGCCAGAAACCACAGGACCCTTTCAGGGGTCTTGTAGAGTCCGTGCTTCAGTGGGTCAGCGCTGTTTAGACCGCCAGCCGAGGACCAACAGAATATTAGACAGGTCATAATGTTTTGGCTCATATGTGGCACCGTTATACTCGTGTGTGTGTCTCACCAGGCAGTGGCACCGATGAAAAGCTGCTGGTCAGGGCCTGGCGCAGGGTCTCCAGGTGCTGCTGGAGCAGCCCGTTGCGTCCTCTCTCCTGCCGCACGTCGCCGTCCAGCCGCTCCACTGCCCCCCGCATGCTCTCTACGTGCTTCTGCAGGGCCGCGTTTCGCTCCTCGTACTCCATGTTAGTCTTGCGCAGCTGCCGCATCTCAACCTCGCGAGCTGTGAAACACAGAACATGAAACGCGGTCAAGCTCATGAAGAAACAACTCTTTGAGACACGCGACGCGAGGCAGCAGCTGGGATTAACTAGCAATAATAAAGCCAAATAGTCTGTTTTAAGCCCTCATTGTGTTGTTCTCCAAGCAGGATTTGAGGCTGCATACGACGGCTCTACATAACAACACGTGCGCTCTGGTTACGGAAGTTAGCAGACGACAACTAACACATGACCTTGCTGAAGCAGACACGTTGCCTACCTTTGCTGTGGTTGAGAAACTCCTCGGTGAAGATGGGAATGTCAAAAACCGACTTCTCCTTGCCCTCGCCGTCCTTCTGACGAGGTGGGAAAAAAACAAGGTTTGCAGAGATCAAGAATCGGATGGATGGTTTTTGAACTGGGAAACTTTGGGGAAGGTAATTTGGAGGTCTTATCTGGTAAACCATAATACATTAACCCGCCATTATTGTTGAAGCGTTTTAACCACTATAAATGACACCAGCCCTGTTGTCAACAATTATCTGCCCCCAGAACTACATTTTTATCAACGTCTCATGGGGTTAAACAATCTCCTAGAGCTGATGCTGTGGTCCACCGTTTCAAAAATGATCACCGCTGTTGTGACAGTCACTAATGATTGTAAAGCTGTGCTAAATACATCTAGACTGGGCCGCGGGAAAGCAGCAAGGGAATTTATATTTTACCTGGCCTCCGAGTACGGGTACGGCCGACCATAGGAGAGAACGCTGAAACTCTGGAACATATGTCTTAATCATTTAGAGGTAGATGGGGTTTAAACTAAGTGACACAGTTCCCATATGGAGGTCAAGCACCCTGACACTGTCATGCACTTAGAGCGCAATCTTTATTTAGAAATTGTAAATAAAACATTCAGTGTTAGCATACAAGAGCAAGATTTCAGTTTAGCATGATATTAGGGTTTTGTCTACACATCTCTGGCTAAGAAGTCACCTTGGCTTTTCTCCTCTTAATTAAAGTGATTAACTTCATAAAGATTAATTATACACTTACCAGAAGCCATGGCCTTTCAGCTTCACAGAAACAGAGTGCCAAAGCTAGTTTAATATTAGCTTTTGTGCTGGTCCATTAAACCCTTAATGTAAAAAGTGAGCAGGACAGTTTCTCTAGAAGTTGGGATACTTACCTGAGGATATTGTGTCAAGGACCTTATAAGAAATGCCCAACACGTAGCAATTTGATTTAAACCCATTTTGGGACAGCAACAGTTTTGCTGCATTCCCGGTTGTCATAGTGACAGATCCCTGAGGTGAAGTGCATGGTGTGCATGTTATTTCAGCTCTCCAGAAATCCTTGACTTGTTTATCCTTGACTTGTCTTATGTCATTTGAAGTCGAGGTAAGTATTTTAGCAGAACATGAACAAATTAGTCCCGTCTGGGAAGTGAATCCTGAAAAAAACATGCTTTTTGTTGGTCTAAAAGCTTATTTACAGATCAAACTGGATCTTGTTCTTCAATATAGGATAGAGAAGGGATTGGGTGTGGCAGGATTATCTCACCTCATGAAGAGACTCGGTGGACACCTGGTGCCCGCCATCTATGAGAAAGAAATAATACAACATTACATTTTCTTACAAGAATTGATTCATTCTTCCTCCATACCCTCTACTAAATCTTAAAACTGATAAAATGAAAAATAAATAGTTTTCTTTAACATCATCTGCTTGGCTTTTAAAGAAATGGCTGCTGTAAAAAATGATGCCACTTTGGAAGCACGTCCTAAGGCAGGAAAAAGGAGCAGCTCTCAGAAGGGTACTAAAGAAAGGGAATCGCACGGGAGGCTTGTTTGAGCCTAAAACTAAAAGCCTTGCAACTACAGTCATCTCGGTTCTTCCAAGACGGCTCATCTGTAAGCACACTCGTCTGAAGTTCGGAAGTAAAGGAGGACCTTACCGTAATTTTTTATTTAACCTTTATTTAACCAGGTAGGCCGATTGAGAAAAATGTCTCATTTGCAACAGAGACCTTGGGAGAAGCTGGGATTCGAACCCAGGACGTCATACACACAAAGCATGCACTCTACCACTGAGCTACCAACTGCTGAGTGCGAGCCTTGAGAGGGAGGACCTATAGCTGGGGTGTTTTACCTCCACGGTGTCGCTTGCCCTTCTGTTTCTCCTGGACCTTCCGGGTGAAGTGCTTGTAGGCCTCGGTCTTCTGGTACTTCTCCAGGTCACGCATGTACCGCTCCTTGTCCCTCTCCGCCTCATCCAGGTAGCGCTGCACACAGGAAACAGTAGGACGAGAATCAGGGGTGTGGAGGGCAATATTAATCACAAGAGCCGACATCCATTTTTGATTAATTCATGGAATGTCAAAAGATACATTGAACATTATTTATTACGAGTCTTACTTTTAACAACGGTAGCTGAAATTCTGTGCGGCTAGAAATATGAGACGAAGTTTGGTAGTTTAAGGACAGTTGGGGGGATAAATTGATTGAAGAAAGACAATATTCAAGTTTTGCAAAAAATAATCATGTTGTACTTTTGAAAAACAGTTGATATAATTGATATTTATGAAAAAATGTAAACGTGCATATAGCTAAAAGACATTTACATTAGCCAGCAAAATAATGTAGGACCATCGTGTCACATCTCTGTAGAGCATTTCAAGCAGAGTCATACGCAGTAGAGTTTAATTGAATTGAAAGCACGGCCTGTCTGCACCAAGCACAGGGTCAGCGGCCTTGTTGCAAAATGTGAGAACACCACTCTCAAATGCCATAACTCAGTTTGACAAATTGTTACATGGTTATTTCATTTGAAGCCTGTGTTACATCTTTTAGGGTGGTCACACGTTCCTGAAGTTTTGCTCGGTGTTTAACATAAAAGGTTAGCGTTCGATTTTTAAACATTTCACAATTTTACTGATTGAATACATTTTTTGTCAGAATGTTTTTATTGCTTTATAATGATCACCTTTTTAAAGCTTTAAATGTATCTTTCCATGGATAAGAGTGTGATGCCTCACATCTGTATTAACCATGCTGTGTGTCTGTGCGTGTGTATGGGTCAGTTTTTTGAACGGTCAGCCGAGTGGAAAATATTCAATAGGAAGCAAAACCATCAACCGTTTAACATTTCTTAACCAAATTGAACATATTTGTTTCCTTGTTTTTGTTATTTGTGTCTACAAAAAAACGTCAAATCTATCAAAAATACAGTGTAGACATTGTAAATGTTGACTACTATAGCTGGACACTGCAGATTTTTTATGGAATATCTACATAGTCGTACAGAGGCCAATTATCAGCAACCATCAGTCATATGTTTCAAAGTCACGTTGCTTTTGCATATCCAACTAAATTATTAATAAAGGCTAATTGTTCATTACAAAACTGAAAACTATTGTGCCGATCAAACAAGCAATAAAACCGGCCTTCTTTAAACTAGATGAGTATCTGGATCATCAACCAATTGGGAAGTTGATGACAGGCTTAAAATCGCCCCGACAATAATACTTTCAAGACAATACTTTCTTCTATAACTCATCTGTTCTTGTTCTGAGAAATGTTGGCTAGTATTTTTATGCAAAATTTACTGCCAAGAAACTGAAGATCTCATACAACGCTGTGTACAACTACCTTCACAGAACAGCGCAAACCGCTAACAACATTAGAAGTTAGTGTGGTCAGAAGTTAGTGTGGTCGGCCTCAAAATACTACTGGTCAAATGTGGTGGGTGTGAGGAGAAAAGTTGCTGGACCTGCCGTGCTGCATGTAATGAGCTTGTGCTTAACGTTAATTGCTTCAGTCATCAAACAGCATATTTGGGGGGATACATTAGCTAAAACCAGAGCTACTTGTTGGCAGTTAAAGCTAACCCACCCAATACGTGGCGGTTCATTGCGTGAGTGAAGCCCCCAACAAAGAAAAACAAAACAGTTTAGAGAGGAGACCACTACTTGCAATGGTAGCAATCTATCAAGCTAGAATAAATCTGTCTGACAAATGTTTTTATCTACCAAGGTGGCTGGTAAGCCAAGAAGTGAATTTTGAACGCTGCCTCCACAAATCTGTTTCAAGGAGCCAAGTTCCAAAACCGCCATAGAAACATACTATGGATAACAACTGCATAGGGACAAAGACCATCGTTTTTGGTGAAATTTCCTCTAATCTGATTAAACAAGAAATAACTGTTTGTCCATAACAATGTTGGCGAGCAACATCCCGCCTCAGTTGAAAAAAGGGAAAGACAGATACTCCATTAAGAATCTTGACATTATACTGGATTAAATAAAACATGCCATTTACTTCATTTGACAATACAAGTTTAAAAATAGGATTGTTTCACTATTGCTCACTTAATATAATAATAACTCATGTTAGCAATGAAACAGTAATGCAATAAAAATGTAAATTCTCTCCAACACATTCAAAATCGTGCAAATTTGCATTTAACAGAAGAATACTCTATGCATACACATTTGAATGTTCAAAAAAGGTCCACCGTTCATAGCAAACGTAGAAAATATTAATCAAACAATACTTCTGCAATAATAGAAAAAAACAATTTGAAACACCAATATCAATCATGCCAATGTGGTGTTCTGTGCTTGGCAGTAGTGATTACAAGCAAACACAGAAAAGAGCTCTTCCGCATTTCCTTTGACTAGTGCTGCCTGCAACTGATCTCACAGGTAAACTACACATTCCAGCCTCCTTCTGTTGCACACTAGAAAACCTGCATTATTGGTAAAACCCATCTAAGCACCCCAAACCTGTTTTTAGTTGATTACATATGGTAAAATGCTATTATTAGGTTACACTATTGCTGCAGACAAACATTTTCTGATCTTTCAATACAAAAAATGCTTTTGCACTTTTAGTGAGGCAAAACATTTGATAATAATTCTATCCCAACTGATTTGTCCAACCTGTTTGTCTTCAGCGGGCAGCTTGCTCCACTCATTTCCCAGCATCCTGGTGATCTCTGGAAAGGGCACGTCCGGCCTCTCGGCCCTCACTTGCTCACGCCGGTCGTTCATGAAACGCACATAACCAGTCAGAGGCGCCTTGGGGGCATTGCTGTCCTTCACTGGCTTCTTCCTCTTACGGCCCTTGGACCAGTTGCTGCGTCTGGGCTTCTGCAGAGGCGGGCAGGGAGGGTTGGGACAACATTGGCAAAAGATCAGCACAGTTGCGATTGGAAAAAGAAGCTAATGATGAATGGTGGACTCCAAAATGAAATCATATCCTCTGCTGAAACGCATCCTAACCAATTTGTTTGGATTCCAGTCAACTTGGATCCCAATACATTTGAACGTCAGGCCTGTTTGATTTCCAATCAGTTTGCATTCCAGGCTTGGCAGCTTGGTTTTGTTCCGGACCTACTCTAACACACCACTAAATGTTTTTTTTTTAATTTAAGCATTAAAGATAATGGTTCAGGTTATTAAAGGTTGTTTGTGTGATCGGGTTTCACCTCCTCTCCATTCCTCTGGCTGCTGTTGTCCGTGTTACCAGGGGAGCCCATCTGCTCCTCCATCGCGTCAGCCTCTAAAGAAGAGCCTATATTGGAAGGAAACAAGGTTAGTTCCAATTGTGCGCACAGAATCCTCTATCGAGAGTATCGAATGTCTGCAAATACATAGAAAGACAATAACTTGCAGACTTTGCCATTTAAATATCTCACAGTTAATTCAGCATATGTTCACATTTTAAATAGAGCGAGCAGAATGCTACAGCATAGTTTATAGTTTAACTGAACTGAGGTATAGTTTTTGCAGGCAGTGATGTGCTAATAGAAAGGACTCAGGCAGACTTGTTCCCCCTCGCTGTTTTCCCCCCCAACAAGTCTTGGGTGCCAGCCATCAGCTACAATAAGTTCCTTCACCAGCCAGTGTTTCTTCTGATACCAGGCAGATAGGCAGCGTTTAGAGGATACGCTCAATGGTGCACCTGCTGAATTTGTAAGAGTTTTGCATACTTCTCACAATGTTTGAATGGACCAGGTGACCATCTTTCCACTACAGCTCCATCGGCGTATACGCGGGGAGGACCCACTTACTTGGTGAGACCCAGGATGATTGTGTCATCCGCAAACCTTAGGATGACGTTGGAATGGCACGTGGCCACATATTCCTGTGTGTACAAGCCCGGAGGGGCTCGGGTGCTACGGGTCAGTGCTCAGGGCGTGATGGTTTCCTATTCTCACGGCCTGGTGTCTGCTCATCTGAGAGTCCAGGATCCCCTTGTAAAGGGAGGTGTTAAGACCCAGAGCTTCAAGACAAGCTTTGTGGGCATGAATGCAGTAGTCCACAAACATCTACCTAACATATGCGTTACCCATTCCCAGGTGGGAGAGGCCAGTCTGTTCCATCAGGGTGATGGCATTGACTGTAAATCTAATCGGGCGGAAGGCAAACTGAAAGAGGTCCAAGGTGTCTGGAAGATGAGCAGATGTGAGTTAGCTAGCAGCTCGAAGCACTTCATGATGATAGAAGTCAGTGCTACTGGGCAGTAGTCATACAAACAGGTGATGGAAGGTATCTTTGCACAAAGCCACTTCCACAAGTGACAGACAAGACACAAATAATATGCAATAACTGTAAGAAAATAGTGCTGTACACCGTGGCTAACATGAGCACTATGCGTGTGTAATACAGAAGTGGCTGTGCGTGAGGCAAGATTGGAGCCGCACCTTAAGTGCTTTGCACACACAATAAACATTGTATCGCACGTCACTCGTCTGCTCATGCAGATTTTTTTTAGCAGTTACAGATACAGATCTCCAATCAGAAACTGCTACAACTGCCATCACACAAAGTTTGCAGTTTTAGTATTAAGAGAGTATTACTTTAATGATGGTTGCACTTAATGTTTTGCAGTTAGTGTTATTCATTATAATTTAGTGTTACACGTTTTTGTTATTTATACCGTTTTTTGTTGTTATTTCATGAAAAGGAGTTAAAAAGTAACAAAATAATAAATCATTGAGCCAGGCATCAAGTTTGGGCATAAAGCAATATATACAGACATCGGCCACTTCATTAGGTACACCTTTTGCTTCACCATGACTGTTAGTCATGCCCTCTCATTAATAAAGAAATACAGCCATTATGTAATATGAATGCCCTTTACTGCAGGAGAGATAGCAGCAAACAATACTAGAAGACATAACTTTAATCCTAACTCCCTGAGTGGTTGAGATCACAAGTTAGGAAGTTCAGTAGATCTAGGCCCATATGTGTCTGCTTTTACCTAATCAGAGTCCCACAGTCAAGACTTTAATTTCACATTTACCTCAACTATAACAACAGCTAAAGAATACTGGGAACAAATATTTTTCCAGGCTTGGAATACTCCTTAGTAATTCCAAATTACTTTTAGAATACAAGTTCTCAAAAACACCATTAAAACCCTCAACATATAATGTATCATAATAAACCGAAAAGGTGGCAATGCTGTATTAAAGAATTTTAGGCATATTTTAGGTGGTATTTATTTACACGAATAAATCTCTTTCCAAAAGGCGTGCAAATAAACTGATATGTGGTGCGCAATGTTTTGAATAATTAAATAACACCAGTTATTTTTTTACTGTCCACTAGTGCTGCAACAAACAATTATTTTGATAATAATCTAATGATCATCTACTTCCTAATAAATAAAAAAAAGAAAATCGCTTCAGCTTTTAAAAAACAGATTTTATTCCACTTTGAGCAAACTGAAAAGGCCAATCTTTTTTTAAGTCCTCTCGTGCCGGGATGTTAAATGCTAAATCCTAAATGCTCCACCATGCAACTTTGTGCTTACAGGAAAGCCAGTTCCGCTTTGCACGCAACGCATTACATGTGTGTTAATTTTTCGTTCGAACTTTTGCAAAACTTTCCCAAATCAAAACTCCAGCTAAACTGTCATTCCAGTTGCTTGCTTGAATGAGTTAAAGCAGGCTAGCTAGCAAGACAATCGGCATAAAAACAACTCTTTTCTAAAATTAAGGACAACTAGTCTTTTTTATAGCAACTATGCAAAAACAATGTGGTATATGTGAAAACAAATAATAAACCACTAGCTTTCACGCATGAAAACGGGTCAGGGGTGAAAAAGGTGAGAAGAATATTACCCCTATAGGGGGGTCCGGGGGCATGCTCCCCCAGAAGGAAATTTCAAATATTCCACATGTGAAAGACCTTTGTAGACAATATAAAGTAAATTGAGGTTTCCAAGTGATTTTACGGATTTTTACATTTTTTTATGTTTATTAAACATCTCTTACACCATTTCCTTAAAAAAATCAAAGCATTGCAAAATGTGGGTGTCCTCTATAAAACAATCTGAAAGTGGTTTGAAGTTACAAGGCCAAATGGTTAAACAGATACTGAATTCATAACTTTAAGACTTGGACTTTGTTGACGGTCCCTAACTATAAGCACATGGAGGTTTCTGTCGGTCAATCCCGGGGTGAAGTGTGGCTGAGTGCGGGGAAACCAGACCTGATCTCGGCCTCCGAATATCCGTTGAATATCGAATATCCAACCAACTTTACCTCGGTCTGAGATGAAGCAAATATATTTGTTCGGGAATTTCTCGCACTATAAAAACTAACGGGAATGGTTTAAATTTTGCGCAATCCCCGCAATCCCGCACCGAAATTCAAGCCCTGCAGATCTTTAGCTGGCTAACATTGCGTTCTCTCCTGCTGTGTATAATGACTCAACCGGTATATAACGTTAGCTAAGCCTATCGCAACAGAGCTTCTGCATTACCATTGAAACCATCACTCACCAAATTCAGTCGATGAAATCGCGGAGGCCAGGCGGGCTTTTCAGGTTCTGAATTTGATGTGCGCGCTCTTGTCAGCACGAGCGAAGCGAACTGCTTGTAAACCAATCAGGTAACGGTATTCCCCTACCTTCCCAGAGAAGGAAACTGGTGATGCAAGGCCCTTTGCGCTAATATTTTTATGCACTCGCGCACCTGTTCGTTGTTCACTAAATCTCTTGTACCTAACCCCCCCCACACACATAAAGATTTTCTCATCGAATCTACACGATTCACGTAGGTCACCTATTCGGGTTTCAAAACAGCGAATTTCGCCAAAAGGTAAGTGAGTGATCTCTGTACCTGCTAACGGCCCACAACCCCCTTCTCACTTTGCCATGCCCTATTTGCACCTGTACTGCTGTCATATCTGTGTACACTGTTGAACCACTCTTTGTGCTCAGATAATGCCCAATTGTTTTTCCCATAACCTAATTTCCTTTACTCCTATGCACTCTATCGACCAACCTGCTAGAGACACTTTATTCTGTATACCTGCTAGGCACACTTTAATCCTTTTACATTCCGTGTTAAGATACTCATTGTATTTTTATATATATATATATATATATATATATATATATTTATCACTGTATCTATGCTGCTCAACTGTATTTCATATACCTCATCCTGTTTAATCTTGAAGCTGTATTCCTTACTGTGTCCCACTGCTATTTGCACTCCTGTGTAACTATATGTTGTCCTGCACATATTTTCGCCTTATCTTGGCCAGGTCGCCGTTGTAAATGAGAATTTGTTCTCAATCGGCTTACCTGGTTAAAGAAAGGTTAAATAAAAAATAAAATGATTTTCATGCCTGAGCTTTGGTATGGGCCACATCTTCTAGTGGAATACTCAACGTTGAGGCAAGTTCATTGCAACCCCTTTAATCAGGGACTCTCAAACCAGTTGAGTGCAACTAAACATAAAACAGCAGGCTCTGGACCTGGTAGGGTAAGAGTTGAATACCCCTGGATGACACCATGTAGTATAAATGTACCTATTAATCCTATGTACTCTATTAATCTACAGATACAATATTTACATAATTTAGCATGATAGCCTGTGAGCCTCTTTAACCCACTGAGTTTTATCTCTCTTCAGTTCCACTGAAATGCAGTTAAATACCAACGACACACCCTCTGAAAAATGGGAATGACAAACCTTGCCAAACATTTATATTCAGTCAGGTTACTACACTGTCCATAAAAGGTAGCCAACATTTCAGACGCATAGGTTCCTTTCAAACTACTGTCGACAAGTACTTAATATTAGGTAAATTTCACTCAGCATTTTGCAGTGTTAGATAAAATGTAATAATACATGAGCTTAGTTGATTTTTAAATCGATTTGAGATGTTGCAAACACCTTTAGCTAGCAGTAAAGGAATAAGGAACAGCTAGCTTCTAGCTTTCTTACGTTAGCCAATCAATGTACCTTTTAAGAAGAAATAAGTACTCCAAACACAGCCTAATATCATGACCATGACACTTCAAGCCCTGCCCACAAAGTCCCTATATTTTCAAGAAAGATAGAAAATAGAAAATCCTTGGTTGCATTACTGCCCAAGATGCAGGGCAGTATTGTGTTTTTATTGCTGTAGAGCATTCAAAGGCAATAAGATAAACATGGCTACCAAGGTTGACCCTGCATTCATAAGCTTAATATTTAGGAATTGGAAGAAGGCCAATTTTAAAACCCACCAAGAAAGCCAAAGCCATAAACATACAGTGACCATACATATATGAAGCTCAGCCATTCACAAATGCATTATCACATGCATGAACAAAATCTGCAAGAAGTGGCCAGGAGAACAACGTTTAAAGATGGTGGTATACAGTATTTCGCCATGCAAGGGAATGCATTTAGAGATCATACAGAGGATGAAACGCTTTAGATATACTAAGTAACTTGTAAAAAAAATAGCACAGAAAATCAAATCTACACCTGTTGTACAATATTCTTTGGTAATTAATGAACACAAGACATTGCTGGGATAGAGCAAGAAGCCATATGTATCAGATATGTAGATAAAGACCTAGAACCCAGAGGAGTTTGTAGGATTATATGAACTTCATTCAACAGAAGAAATTCATGCAACGACTACCCTTTTACAGGTTCAGTTGGCGATGCTTAAGTCAAGCTACCAGTACAGCGGCTATGGGGATGTTGTAGACCTGCTAACGACAATGGTGCCTGAGGTCAGCAGTCAGTTCAAGCAAGGGGACATCCTGCTGAGGCTTTTACTTGTAGTTCCTGCTTCCTCGGCACAGGGAGAAAGAAGCTTCAGCCCTTTGCCCGAAAAGGAGTTTGCAATAGCCTAATAACAATTAGTGACATCCGCAAAAATGTGTTGGTTTATTCGCCAAAAAACATGCATACACATACATATTCCCATCATTGTGTGACTCACTATTTCGCCCTTGCTCTAAAGTCATACATTATGAAACTAATGAACTACAGGCATTGTAAGGGAAATAAGATAAGTTTATAAATCACTTTTGTAAATTGTTAAGCGTGTCTCTGCAGGCAATGTTCTGACCCAAGGAGTGTAAAGGGAGTGCAGCGTCATCAGGTTAAATTGTTCTCCAAACATGAATGAGATTTGCAAACGATTTCGATAACAGTAGATATTCTTTGTTATTCCCCGTTAAAATACCCGTCTCACATATCACAATAATATGATAACAGTACCTTACTCATGTAATAAAGTTATTACAAACAACATTGCAACACAGGCAACCCATAAAATACATTTGCATTTAATAAAATGGCCAATTTGGAGAACATTTAAAACGGAGAGATATCACGTTTATATTCAAATGTATTTTTTCGCAAATGAACTTAACAGTGAGCTAATAGAAGACACCCAACCACGTGAGGAAGCTACCCAGATAACTTTAGCTAATTAATAATTAACCCACAACAAACCATCCCTAAACACGTACAGTAATACTAAATAAAGCTTAACTTTAACGTTACCTCACATTACTAAATGTAATGTGTTGTGCATGGCAGCTAACCCTTAGCTGGCTAGCCAGTGTTTTGTATCTTGTTATAATGCTCTACAGGGAATATTAAAAACAGCCAGTGTTTTTCCAGTTTATTCTTAATAATGTTTCCCAACAGGGCGCACTAACCTGTATTAACGAATTCTTTACGTAGGTAAAACAAAACAGAATCAGCTCGCGATGGAACTCTCAGCATCAAAACAATACAGCAGTTCTTGCCGGAAGTGGAATAACGTCACTTCCATAAAATGATAACAAAAAATGAAAACAAATTGATCCACTTTTTACTTTACTTTAAAATGTTCCACTTTATTCCTAATATTTTTTTCCCCAACAGGGCGCACTAACCTGTAACGTATTCTTTATGTAGCTAAAAAAAACAGAATCAGATACAGCTCAAAACAATACAGCGGTTATTGCCGGAAGTGGAATGACGTCACTTCCGTAATATGATTACAAATTAATCCGCGTATCGCTTTTATTAGAATATCACCACCGTATGGCTTTTTAAAATAAAAAGTATTCATTGTATGCATGTCAGCAGACGTGCTTCTTTGTCCTACGTGTGTTTATTGTTTTCGAATATGCCATCCATATGATAGTTATTTCTTCGTTGATATAAATGAGGTATATATAATATATACATATATAAACACGCATGTATTAATATTAATTTGTATATATTTATTTTCTCCGCGGACGGTGTCTGAATGCGCATGCACACGTATTCACATTAACATAACAGTCAAATATAATGTTGATAATGGCAGTCCATTTATTGATTATAACCGCCACAATGTGTTCATTTTCTGGTATTTTCAATCAACGAATGTTACAAAGAGCCTATATAAAAATTATTGCCATTTATGTTGGTCTAATTTGTTGTTGCAAGATTAATGTAGTTGCGATGGCCTCTTGTGGCTGTTCCGTCGAACTGCAACTAAAATTGAAAAACTGGTATTGAGTCTTGTTGTACTTAATAAGTAAGTTTGAAGCCTCAGAATTTGCATTAGCATTAACTGCCTTATTTTAATGTAGTCAGTTAAGTTGGTCTTCCAATTTCATTTGCTGATCTTTGTCTATGACCTGTTTCAAGTCATATCAAAACCGTGTGAACCGGATGAAATTGGAATCAAAAATATTTAAAAAAGTGAAAGTCACATAGGCCTACGCTTGACTTTATGAAAAAGCCATCAACTTTTAAATACACAACTGTCCAGAAAAATTGAAAGTATCTAGTTACAGAAATACCCAGTAGTACCTTGCCTGAGCAGTTTTAGGGTGGATTACACTCCATTTAATAAAGACATTATATATTATATTGAATTTAGGTATTACAGCATATGTATAACACTATCATTAAATTATTGTGGGTTTCATTCTCCACACCAACAACTGTGATGAAAAAACATTGTCTAAATGCTGTATTTGAGGGATCAGAGAAGATGGTATAAACTTAGATGTAGTATAAACTTTGGTTTGAATCCTGAATGCTGATTGGCTGAAAATGATGTTAACCGTGATGCGTCTGACCTAAGAGTGCTTAGCCATAGTGTATTGATCAGAAATCACACCCCCTTGTTACCTCATTGCCTAAACATTGGGATATTATACATAGAAGCTCACACACACACACACACACACACACACACACACACACACACTTTAAAGAAGCATACCATGCGGGCTAGAGCTGAAGATCTTGGCCCGAACCCGACGGGTGTGGGAAACCTTTGAGCAGGTGTGGTAAACTTTTGAGCAGGTCCATAATGAAAATGAGCCGGTGGGTTATGCCAAATGCCAAAAAATGTCATTCTCTTAAAATATGACAGCAAAATGACAGGGAATTCGTAGCTGAAAAGGCACGTTGATCGAAGCTGTTCAACACCTGCCAGTGTTAGTGGATAGGCTAGGTCCTGCCAGTGCCCAACCAGTGCGCTGAAGCCATATACTGTGGATTACATACCTCTACAAAAACATGTAGCCTAATCTGGAGTAAAGGTTTTTCAAATAAATATTATTTACTTAAATGCAAATTTGAGACAGAGTAGCCTACATAGGCTAATGTTGGCATTATTCTTTTATTTAATTTCAGCTGCTGTTCACCGATGAGGCCGGATAAGAGAACTGGCGAACCAAGATGAATTTCGTTATTACCCTGCCAATCTTAATTTAGAATTTATACTTAGCCAGCAATATAATGTTGTAACAGAGTATTTAATTTTTTTGTTATTATAAATGATTTTAAACAAATGTATAGACTAAATGACTAATTCTTGACGAAAGTCAAAAGAACTGCGTGCTTGCGCACATTTGAATAATGTCAGGCTGTAAACGGATTCGGGATTTTGAAAACTGTCGGACTCGGGCCGAATTCTGTCGGGCTTGGGCCCGATTACAGCTCTAATGTGCGCTAGACCCAGTCAGATTTATGATCACTTTCACCCACTATGCTGCCTAAAGGTAAGTGTTTATTAACATCTGGGAATATTTAGTTTAAAAAAGCCACTTCTAATTACCTACCTTCCGCTTCCTGGGTACTATCCTTTCTCAGGACCTCAAGTGGGACTTAAACATCTGCTCACTAACCAGAAAAGCACAACAGAGGATGTACTTCCTACGGCAGATGAAGAAATTCAACCTGCCCAAGACTATGATGGTTTACTTCTACTCAGCCACCAGAGTCCATCCTCACCTCATCCATCACCACCTGGTACTCTGCTGCTACAGCTAAGGACAGGAGCAGACTGCTGCGTATCATCCACTCAGCTGAAAAGGTGATTGGCTGCAATCTGCCTAGCCTCGAGGGCTCTGAGGCGAGCTAGAAAGACTGTGGCAGACTCCTTTCACCTCTGTTCAACACACTCCCCTACGGCGGAAGGCTTCGGTCCATCAGGACCAAAACCTCAGGCCAGAAGAACAGTTTCTTCCCCTGTGCGACTGGCCTCATTAACAAGGCCACGGGCGCACACAAGCCTTGTACTCTTACCCATTACATTTGCACATTGCCTGATTTTTTTTTGCTGAGAAACCCTGGGTCCTGGCAGTCATGTGTACGTCCTGTTAAATCGTGTCGGCCGGATTTTTCTGCTGGCAGCCCAGGAAAACAGAAAACCCTATTTATCTGCGATTCCATTTCCCGCAGCATTAGACTAAAGAATTAGCCGGGGGGGCACCGGTTATGATTTCTTGATGCACTCCCAGGCTCACTCGTCCAGCTCAATGATGAAAGAGTGAATACATCTGCACATGATCTAAAAGAGGATTTAAAGAGGACTTTATATTGCAACAGACTTTAAAAACTAAGTCATCCTGAGAGCTCACAGAGCTGCCCTGACTTATAGTGTCAATGGCGACCCTTGAATCTTTTGCCCCTGTGTCAAGTGAAATGTTTACTAAAATAATAATGAGTTCGTTTTGTGATTAATAATGTATCGATGAAACTGAATGCACATTCCCCTGATTTGTAAAGAACAATCTGCCTAAAATGTGTTATTTAGACACAAATACTAGAGTGCAGCACTAATAACAATCGGTGTTGTATTTGAAAAACAACAATCACTGTAGGGCTTATTTGGTTCATATTCTTCCTAATTTTGCGCTTTAGAGCATACTCTTTCCTTAGGACATTTCAACCAAAAGTATCAACCCATTTTCTTAATTGGTGGTTATAAAATTCTCTCTTTTATCTTTAGTCTTTATTTGAGTAATTTCTATTCTTTGTGTGTATTTATGTTAGTTGTTGCAGACAAGCACGTGTGTATTGGTTGCCATGTAATCTTATTGTCAGTATTTATACTGATGCTGGGCTGATTTGCAATTATGCTTGAGACGTATGACTGATCACAGCCCTGCAATTATGTTCTACTGTTCTGGATGTAATTTCATTCATTTCCAGACTGAGAGACAGTAGCTCTTTGCTTCTCAGGATATTACATTTTCTGATATTCCTTGTTATTTTCAAATCATTCTAGTCTTTCTAATTGTTATCTCCTTGTGTGTCACTTCTTTGAGTTTTCAATCTCTTACCATCACATATTGAACAAGGATTTAAAAAGATAACACACTTATGACTTCAGCTCAATGAGAAAGTACAGCAATATACCGTAGACAGATAATGTAATTTGGGGTCAAAGACATCCAACTATTTAATAATGTCCAGATATTGTTTTAGTGACCATGTCCCACTGCTCTTAGTGCTCCCAGGAGTCCCAGCTGTTTTAGCCCTCTTATTCGACGTGTCACACCTTTTTGGGTCAGCTAGGACTGAAGCAAGTTCTAACAATGTACATGTTATGTGTTTGGTCAACTGTGACCTATTCAGCGTTTGACATGCCTGAAATGCCATTTCAGTTCGTTTGTTCAGCATGAAACTTGATGACATTTTCAACATGATTGGGTATATGAACATATTAAACAAAATGCGACTAATTATGGAGAATTTGTAGTATCTCTTAAATAAATGTTACAACTGGGGTGCCAAAAGTTATTCGGTGCTGGAGAACGATAGTGTAGAATGCTGCTGGGCGCAGATAGCGGAGTGGCTCTCACTACACTACACAAAACATAAACTTACATGCCTTACACCCTTTCTTGATCCAGCTCTTTTTTTCTAAATAGCGGTACTCTAAAAAAATAGTTTTTAAATAACTCTTTGATCTAATACCCTCCTTCACCACCACTGAAGTCTTAATTTCCGGCGATTTTAACATTGACTCGGATGTTAATTTTTTTTACGGGACTTTCCTGTCAAATTAAATTTGAGGCTGTTAACTAAAAATGCCCTGCCCAGACAAATAACTTGCAATTTTTGTTTGCATTTAATATAATTCATCACTGTCCTGTATGTATTAGGGATGTGCAAATTCCTATATCTAGACCTCGAGGAACTTCAGGCTGTTTAATGAACAGGCTTTTCTACATGATTTACGATACGGTAAATGTACGGTAATACCACGGTACATTTAGACCATCTTCATTCATTTATAAGGCCTTGAACTTTTTGGTTTCTCTTTTTGATGCACCACCTGGTAACAGACAAAAAGATTTACAGATTAAAAAGTGATCATTTTGACAGAAGAAATAGGAGGGGATGTAACATGCATATCTAAGAGGATTTCTAAAATGAGCTTTCTGTAAGTTTATCAAGAGCCACGAAAAAAACAAGTGTCTCTGGTTCGAATGACCCTCTTTTGGCACTTTTGTGTTAAAGAGATCTGGGTCCAGAGTTGGAGGGAGGCAGGATTGTTTGATAAGGGTTTTTCACCTCCTTAAGAAATTTCAATAACCAAAACTGAAATAGGTGTCCGGCTTCACAACGTGTCAATGTAACCTGTTGGTGCGTTACAAATTAAGACCCTTGTGCGACTAGGTACACACGCTAGCATTGTCAAGACTCCCTCTGAACCTGCCTCTTCTCCTTCATCAGACAGATTTCGGCGATCATAGTCACTGGCCTTCCAGCTTCAATGCTCGTCTTTCCATTTGTCTTGGCTCGTCAACCCACATACTTGGTTCTCATCCCATCATTAGCTTTACGTTAATTCCCTCTGCTCACCCTTTTGTCTTAGTGTGTTATTCTAGCTTGTTCTATGTTCTTAGTGCGACAGCTCTGTTGGATAATTTTTCTGAGTATCATAACTCTACTTAACTTCTCGTACAGCGTCTGAAGTTACAAGCACACGGGATTAGAGTGCATCACATTAAAAGCATATGGGATATTGAAAATGCTCAGAAAGTAATAAAGGAAGAAGCATACCAAGAATATTACTGAGTAGCCTTTTTTCCAACTCCCAGAACACCAAACCACCCCCACTCTCAATTCCCACCTGTGTACTTTTTTCTGCAGACTCCAATATTAGTCTATCTATGGGTTTCTCAGTATAGAGTGCATCGGGAAACCCTCATCTCACCCCACTCTTCAAAAATAGTTCCTGGGTTGAGAGGAAATGCCATGCAAAATACAATATAGAACTGGGGATTTTGTTTAACTAGCCTTAAGCAGTAGTAGCAGTTTTTGTTTTGCCAATTTTTCATGCAAAATTGTTCGCCATTAACAGCAGGCAACACCGCAGAGTTGTTCAAAGAAATACTATACTATTGTATAGATAAAGGTTGTTTGAAAATGTTGCCCCACAATCCATGAAAGCAACATTGACCAATACCTTGTGATCGCGGGAGGTGTAGTGCATGAAAGCCATGTGAGAGCCAGGTTAATTCGTTCAGAAACATGTTTAGAACATGGGGGTCATTCCTGTGATGCGGAAACATTTCTGTCCCCATGAATTAATTCCTAATCATTTTGAAAATAAGTTCTTATAAAACATGGTTTAAATTTTAGCTTTAGGTCCTTCTTATCAAATAAAAACATAATAATGAACATTAAAAATCTTTTTTAGTATTTTACTCACCTCTATTTGGTACATGTGTCCCATTCTACCCTGTCCTCAGTGCAAAGTAATGAACTTTTACAAGAACTAAAACCATTTTCAGAAACTAACATCATTATTTGGGTGGGAATTTAAAGGAGCATAGTGAGGTAAGCAGTTTTTTATGATTTTGGGATGGAAAAAAAAGGCTTTCTAAACCGCTGAGGCTTTGTTTTGAAAAAATGCTTAATTGCTCAAAGCTGTTCAACATAGTGCACAGCAGGGACATCTGCTGGACAGAATGTTATATGACATGTTTTATTTAGATGCAATCTATAAGCAGCACATCCTTTTGTGGAGTTCGCAGCCATCAGCCCTTTCCACAGTTGCTATTGTTGCATTTAAGGTATTGCATATAATACATGAATAATAAAGACCAATAAAAAAGCTAACTGCAATAAAAATGGAATTTGACAACGAATAAAGGCTGACATTTTTCATTCAACAAAACCGTATAAACCGCAACAGGAAGGATCAAACCAGAAACGTTGAAAAGTGATGTCTGAAATATTCCAGGTTGCGCCACATTGTAAGACACATTCGCTTGGTGTTTGGTCTGTACTCATTATTATGTTACCTTGGGGATTCAAGGTCGAAATGTTCCCAAACAATGGGCCGACCTACTTCCCTCCTCTGCCTCCTCTATTCTCCATTGCTTTCTAATACACTCCCCTAATTCCCTCTCCAAGAACCTGGCTAAGCGACATTCTTAAATAAATATCTTGTCTCAAATTACGTACTCTTTTGTATGACTCTCAAATAACTAGCTAACCTACACTCTAATGTATTCTCTTTGCATAACTCTAAATACTGTTATATGACTATTCTCAAATAACTTGCTCTATTCTATGACTCTTGAATAGCCTGATTTGCCACTAGGACGCTGTTTTCCTGTTCTCTGCTCTGTTTCCCCAGTACCGACTCCGGTTCTGTTCTGTCCCTGACTCCGAGCCAGCCCTCTCCTTTGTACTTCTACTAACGGATCCTAAACTGAACTCTGCCTGTCCACCACTCTGAGATTGCCTTGCCCTGTATTCAACATAAAAACTACCGTTGAATCAGATCCTCCGGCTCTGTGTCCGCATTTGGCATTTGTCTAGCGTAACAGCATATGGTGTTCTTATTCAGGTCCACAGTGAAGTGTTTAGTCTCTTGCGTCACATCTTCCCAGCTCAGAGGGAAGCTTATCCAACAGGAATCTAATGCAAATACAGGTATATGACATCATTTCTGTAAAAATAGCAGTTCTCTGGAAACCAGCGCTGCACTTTTAAACTGTGCAGAATTCTAACAGCTGTTCACAATTTAAATGTAATGGGTTGACTTTAACCTTGCTGTAATAAGAACTCACATTTAATGCATACTTAATTTCTTTATTCAACAGAACACATTTTATGCAAACACAAAGGTAAAGAAATGTTATACACAGTGTTAAATTAGCTGAAATCTTCCAAGCCACATTCCTAGAGAGTTGTATAATTTCTGGAAAGACTCCAACATCAACATTGTCATAATATGAGGCAAAACGTAAAGACTCCTAACATACAGTTTCTAAAACAAGTGGATACATAAGGTCACATAAAGTAGGCCAAAATCCAGCAATCCAGCACTGCTTTATAAAAGACAACGTACACACTAATAGAAAGTGATGCCAACTCCACATAGTGACAAAACTTTGTACAAAATTCCTCCATGCTCTTCATCTTAGATACGGCCTTTCATGTGAACGTTTAAGTAAAAGTAATAATGATGACGATCAGACAAAGGGTCAGGGTCAGAGTCAGGGTGCCAATGTTGACAGATCGTGCAGTATTCCCATCACCTCTTGCTCCCTCCAGATCCCCAAGCACCTTTCTGTCCCTGGACTGGAAAATTGTTTTAATGAATATTGTTAATAGAATTACAGATTAATAGAACTTGACTATTTTAATACTGGAAGCTAGAAAAATACTTTATCTGAAAACAGTCTATGGATATAGAGCAACTGTAACTTGTTAACATACCATTGTAGCTACATCTTACACATCTTACACAAGTTTGAATGTATTGAAAACAGGGTTTTTTGTAAAACCCACATTTGCTGTAAGTGTTATGGCCAAACATGGTGTTTTTCTAAAGTTATTATAAACTGTTTTATGAATAATCCATCACTTAATAATATCTTAATGATAACTAAGTAAGTAATGTAATGGGAGTTTAAACATGCAATACTATGTATTTTATCTGCTTTCAGGTAGCAATACATTTCAAAAGTTAAAATATACATTGTCTAAAACCCCTAAAAGACTTGTACAAATTCTGGACAAAAAATGGTTATAGGGACTAAATATATAAGAAGATATAAGAAGCGCAATAACAATAATGTATACGTACCTTTATAGAATAATACAACGCTACCAGTCCTAAACAGAATGTGTTGCAATAGATGAAGGTGAAAAGTGACCACAAAAGATGATCCCGGGGAAGAGGAGCAACACGGTGGGGCTGTTCAACAACAACACTAGTTTGGAACGTGGGCTCTTGAGGCTCCTGGAGACGTATGTAATTCTTTCCCTGCTTTGGGACCGACTGAAGATGGTATGCAGGTGGTGGATCCATGGCAAAATGTGGCTCAGTTATTGTAAAATACAGTTATGTAGAGGAAACTGAGATCCAAAGAAAGATTTGATAGTCTTATTGTACGGAGAGGCGGAGGCAGTAGAGAGGGTGGTGAAGGAGGCTTGTACAAGTTTCCAGGGAATGGGTGGAAAATTTCCGAGAAGCGCCCCCTCCCTTTTGCATTTTTAAGAGATGGTGTAAGCATGGGAAGAAACATCCATCCTGCACTCCCTAGCCCTGATAATATACTTGAAGTTGTGACCAATTATTGACCTAACCAAACTACTAATATAGCTTATTCTTTTGAATGCTATCCTTGTTCTAGATTATTTTAGATCACTCAGTGTAGCTGGTTCAGATCGCCTCTGCGTTGTTTTTTTTTTGGCGTGAAGACGACTCAAGGATCAAGGATGTTTTTTTGGAGTTTTTATTCTCTCTGATAAAACAAGTGACAACATCCATACATAAAAACGGTGTGCTGTCCCAATACTGTTAGCTTTCTCTGTAAAATATGAAGTTACAACACAGAACAAAAGAGATGACACGTAGTACTTCCAAATCACAAAATGTGACATAAATAACAAAAATTCATACATTTGTCAATATCATTGCGAGTTTGTGGCCATATAAACCTTATACATTTGTTTAAACATTTAAAATAGATGAGTATTATCTTGGGGCAATATTGACTGCCTACCTCTTCAACATGCAGATTAGAATGGGAAGAGGTAAGGGAGGGGCAAGGGATATTTAATAATACAGGTGTGCTGCATTAAATAGGGCACTGACACCAACAAATGGGATTCACACTAAAACCTGGCATGGCAACCGTTTGTAACGTCAGAGCTCTCGGCAGGTAGCAAGAATCAGACACAAGCGCAGAGGTGTAAGGCACTGAATTAAAGTAGTGTATCGGGAACACGGATCACACCATACTTTAAGCACAGGAAAACAATAAACGTACTTGCACTCATAACATAACATTTAACAATGCTCCAAAAACGACAGATCAACAGGGACTGAACTAAATGAGTCCCAACCCGAAACAGGTGCGCATTACGCGCAGGTGTCACAAATATCATTGATTGCGCCTCTCCGCTGGCAGGGGGAAGGGCCAAACTCTGGCAAAAAGGAGGACAGCAAAGTCCGATTGTTTCACCGTTATGAGTTTGTGTAATTATCTCCATTAATATTTAACACTTGTTACATTCTCCCTACCAGAATTACACAAACATCTGGAGTAAAAAATGAATAGATACATTTGTCACAACTTAGCAAACACCGGCCTGAGCATCACCAAACCAAACAAGCTAAGCAGCTACCTAATAAAAAGGTTAAGAGAGTACAGAGATTGATCAGGTCTCCAAGCTCCCTTAGATATACGAGGTGCCTTTTACACCCCAAAGGCTCCGACCATAACTCCTACTACTGCCGTGACATTAAACGGGTCAACAACTACAATCACCCATACTCTAATAACAGTGACCATGGCCTTATTAACGATTGACTCGCGCTATCAGTTGCACCATAGACTCTATCAGTTGCTGGCCTGGCCTTCTAGCCCTACCATACTTGGAAGCTGGGTGACTGTGTGCGCAGGGCATCTGCCCAAGCTGGTCTGAGACTGGTGTGCATTTAGTGGCAGGGTCAGGAGAGGAGGGTGAAATGGTAGTCTCACTAGCAGCTTCAGTCAGAGGAAGCCTATCAAAACCAGGATTCATCCCTGCATCACTTGCGTTGTTGCTACCAGTATCTTCATCAATGCCCTTAGCCGATGATTCGTATTCAACCCGGTACGTAGGGAAATCCATATCAGGTCCAACCAGGAAAGGGGCAGCGATGTCTAAGCTAGATCCAACTGTCGCTGTGTATAACACCAGCCCAGGAGCCTCAGTCTCAGGTTCAGGGAAGCCACCAACAATACTGTCATCCGCCCGGAAGGTGGAGCCAGACACATTCTGTGCCTCATCCAAGGGTAGGAAGTTGACTTGGAGCAGAAGGTTCCTGTGCACGATTCCCACGTCCCCAGCATGGCCCTGGATCTTGTAGATGTGAATTGCAGGCTTGGAACCCATTACAGTGTACATTTCAGCCTCCCACTTGTCCGCAAGTTTGCGCTTTCCCTTGGCACCCTTGTTAGCCACCAGTACTCGGTCTCCAACGGACAGGGACTGGCCTTTTACCTGACTGGTGTCTCTGTTCTGTTGCAGAGTTCTTCTGAGCACGAGACATAGCAGACTGGTGATCTCACACTAAGGACATCACATAGCTATCATAATCAGACATTCTTGAACAACAGGTCAACAGGCAGCCTTGGGACCCTACCAAACATTAGGTAAAATGGTGCAAAACCCGTAGTCTCATGAGCAGTACAGTTGTACAAAAATGTCATGTTCTGATTCATTTGGGGCAAGGATCTTAGCATGTTGCCTAACGTTCTGTTGAACTTTTCCGTGCCACCGTTCCCCTTCGGATGGTAGGGGGAGGTTTGAGATTTCTCAATGCCGGCCAACTCCAAGAGTTCCGCAACCATAGACACAGAAGAAGATGTCCCACATTTTCTTTGCCACCTTCTTTGCTGTCTGGTCTTGGCATGGGAATGCATGCGCTAGCTTGGTGAAGTGATCCGTAACCACCAACACATCTACTGAGTTATTCTTGTAATCTTCAGCAGACCAAAAGTCTATGCACACAAGCTCCATCGGGGCTCTCACCGCGGGCTCTGAGGTCTTGCTTAGAACACACCGCTGACAGATCTCCACATAGTTTCTGATTTCTTTCTCTATGTCATGCCAGAAGAATCTCTGCCGGGCAAGGGACAAGGTGCGCGGTTTACCCTGCTAACCGGCTAGGTCATGAACACCGGCCAATGCTTCTTTTTTCAGAGTCTCAGGCAGCACATACTGGAACCTTTGCTTTTCATCAGTGGATCTTTGTCAACTCTGTAAAGGACATCATTCAGCAGCGTAAGCTTCTCCCATTGTCTCAGGATTTTCAGAGCAAGCTGGTTCTCATTGCAACGCACTCGTCTGGATGGTCTGCGTCTCCTCTCAACATACTGGATAACTCTCGATAAGGCAACATCCTCTCTCTGGTGAGACTTGAGCTCCTCAAAGGGTAATAAAGAGAGTGTATCTTCTCCTGTATCTTTGTTCATACTCTCACCTATGGTCATGAAGGCTGGGTCATGACTGAAAGAACAAGATTGCGGGTACAAGCGGCCCGAAATGGGTTATCTCAGAATACTTAGGGATAGGGTGAGAAGCTCAGTCATCCGAGAGGAACTCGGAGTAGAGCCGCTGCTCCTTTGCGCAGAAATGAGCCAGTTAAGGTGGTTCGGGCATTTAGTAAGAGAGCCACCCGGGCGCCTCCCTAGAGAGGTGTTCCAGGCATGCTCAGCTGGGAGGAGACCTCGGGGAAGACCCAGGACTAGGTCGATAGATTAAATCTCCACACTGGCCTGGGAACGCCTCGAGATTCCCCAGTCAGAGCTGGCTAATGTTGCCAGGGAAAGGGAAGTTTGGGGTCCCCTGCTAGAGCTGCTACCCCTGCGACCCGACCCCAGATAAGCGGTTGAAGCCGAGTGAGAGTGATAAGTGATCTTCTCCCACCTGGGCCAAAGAACTCATCTGGTCTCCCAATGAAGCAGCTCTCCAATGGTACATTGAATCCCAATCTTTGTGAGATGAGAGTGAAGCTGATACTTCATCTTCACTAATGGACATAAAGAGACGTCATCCAGGACTTGGGGCTGGCATGTTAAATGGAATGTGTCTTGCACACATTCGTCTTTAACCTTGCACACTTCACCAAGCAGCTCCAAATATGGCTCAGCCAATAGTCGATGACTCAAAGGTCTTGCAAACGGGTCTCTGCTCAAAGCATCGGCCACAACATTCAGTTTGCCTGGAACATGCTTGATTTCAAAACAGAATAGTGCAAGCTTTGAGACCCAGCACTGCTCACATGTGTCAAGTCCGCGATTGGACATGATGTATGTGAGCAGGTTGTTATCGGTCCACACTGTGAACTTGTGACCTTTGAGCCATTGACTAAACTTGTCACACACAGACCACTTGATAGGTAGGAACTCAAGTCTATGCGCAGGGTAGTTAGCTTGGCTACGACTTAAGGATTTGCTCGCGAAAGCAATCGGTCTTGCCTTTTCCTTGCCATCAGCCAGTTGCAAGAGAACTGCACCCAGGCCATCCAGAGATGCGACAGTGGACAGGATGAAGGACTTACCGAAGTCCGGATGGGCCAACACCACACAGTTGATTAGTGCTTTCTGAGCTCTTCAAATGCAGCATCACAGGTCAGCGTCCAGTCCTCAGGGTACAGTTCACGGAAAGTCCCAGCCTTCCCTCTCTGCTTGCCTTTTCATTTCTGTCCTGCAGTCAAAGCAAAAAGGGGCTTCGCGATGGATGAAAACCCTGGGATGAAGTGCTGATAATACAGGACCATCCCCAGGAAGGACTTTACCCTCTTCTGTGAAGGAGTGCGGCCATCGTCTTTCATCAGATCTTCCTTCTTGAAGCCTGAGATAACCTTGATCTTAACTTGGTCAATGGAAACCCCGTGGCAAGTGATGTTATGGCCAAGAAACTTCACAGACTTTCGCAGAAAGTGGCATTTTTTCTGTGAGAGCTTTAAGTTGTTTGCCCTTAATCGGCTGAACACCACTCTCAGACGACTCAGAGACTCCTCCTCAGAAGGGCCAAAAACCAGCAGGTCATCCAAGTAGCACAGGATGCTGGAAAAGTTTAAATCTCCAAAAATTCTAAGCATCATTCTCATAAAGGACGCAGGACTATTGCACAGACCTTGTGGAAGCTGATTGTACTCGTAGAGGCCCAATGATGTCATAAAGGCTGTGTACTTTCTGTCTGATTGATGTAGCGGGACATTGTAGAACCCTGACGTAAGATCCATGGTACTGAATAAAACATTAGTACCAAGAGCAGCCAGACAGTCCGCTTGATGCGGCAGTGGGTGGGCATCTCTGGTTCTGGCATTTAGCCAGCGGAAGTCTGTACAGATCTTCAGATCACCGTTCTTCTTCCAGACCATAACAAGCGGGAGGCATACTCACTGATTGACTTGGGGATAATTTGTTTCTCCTCCATCTCACCCAACACTTCTCTCAGTTTGTGATACTGTGCAGGGGGAACATGGCGGTAGGGGAGTCTAAACGGGCGGTCGTCAGACAGGTGGATTCGATGTACAAAGTCCTTCGCTTCTCCACAATCTAGCTTGCCTCTAGAAAATACATCTTGATACTCCACTAGTGACCAGGCTAGTTTAACTTTCCACTCTGCAGACACAACACTTGCATCAATATCCACGTCACTCAAACTACAGTCCTTCAATAATTGCGTAGGATCAGCTGACTCTTGTAGACTAGTGTCATGACATGTAGTATCAAACTGGCGTTGCAGCCCTTGAGTGATGGGAAGGTCCTCCACTGCGAGGCAAGAAAAGACATCCGCTAATTTGTTTTGACCAGGGACAACCAGGGTCGGCACTGTAAACTTGGTTTCACAAAATTCGATTTCCAAGTTGTATATACATTTGGGCTTCGTTGTCTGACCACCACAATCGACAAGAACCACATTGCTGGGGGCTGGTTTAAGAGCTGGGAGAACACCAGCCACTCCTGGTTTCAACTCTTCTTCTTCATTGATTGTGCATGACATAGAACCAGAGTCCAACATTCCATCTAACATTATTCGCCCACCAACAGTAATTTGGGTATAACAGCTCACTGGACCCTTCTACCATAGTGGAGCCCACAAAAATGACTTTCTGGTCATCTGACAGTAGCCTACAACTATTGATATAGATGGACTGCCAATCTGGTTCTCCTATGAGGGTCGCTGTATCTTCGCCCCTGTTTTCCCTCGCGTGACATAGACGAGCTAGTTTAAAAATGGGTCGATGTCAGCAGAGGATGTTGACATGACAGTAGGATGCACTGGTATTGGGCAGTCCCTCTTGAAATGCCCCGGTTTAAGGCAAAGGCCACATAGCCTGTGTAACCTGTAGTGTGCATATGTCGTGTGTTCAGTGCTACCACAAACTTTGCATTGGTAACTGGGCTGGTCAAGGTGTGTGGGACTCAGTTGGACTTGGCGTGAATACAGTGATCTCCCAGGTTGGGCTTGGCGTGACAAAGAAGCAGTACACAGTGATAGTACTCTGTCCAACATTCCAACTACATGACTCATGCCTGTCTCCTCTGTGTTTGCACATGCCGGGGGAGACAGCATTGGAGCAGGTGCATTGACAGAGAGTCCGGCATGACTTAATACCTCTGAGGTCGTGCGTGGCCCACTATGGTTGAGAATGGTCTGCTGAATGGATGTGTTTTCTGCTGCCGGGCTCTGACTGAATGCTGCTAGCTGCACAGCGTGTTGAGCTTGAGCTTTGCCTCTCCTCAGGTCTCTCTGCCTATCATCTAACCGCTCTTGGACCTCTGCTGCAGTCCACTCCTCTGCAGACTTGAACTGGAAAGACATGGCAAGCCTAGGGTGTGGGCAGGGGGTGATAAACATCATAACAAGGTCAGCACTTAAGTCATCAACATTTTTACCTCGCCTCCGCAGACACTCATCAGCAACATCAATGTCTTTATTCAGTCGAATCCAATAGTCCATTGCGCTCTCGCCCGCTCTAGGCTTGGTGCTATAGAAGTCTGCCATAGGCATATTTGAGAATGTCAGCTCACTAAAATGCCTCTTCAAGATGTTAAACAGGGCTGTAGGTTTCCTCTCAGAGCTCAGTTCAGGGTTACTGCGTAATGACTCCTTCACCACATCTCGTGCTACACCAGTGAGTCTACTTTGTATGACAGTAAACAATTCAACTTCCTCACAATTTATTCTACGCAGGTAGCTCATTATCATCTCTTCCCACTCATGGATTGAGAACTGGTCTGTCTTGTCACCTTTGAAAAGTAGGGGTGGCTTTACATCTGACTGGACAATCAAATTCTGCTTTGATAAATGAACACCCTGTGACTTGTGGTCGGGAAAGGATGGTTGGGACTGATTGCCACTAGCTTGGAGTAGGGTCTGGATACTGGTAGTGACAGACTCACCAATCTGCTTGGCCATGGTAGAAATCACATCACTAAATGTCTCTGGAGTAATAAACTGTCAGAGTTCCCCGCTCTGGACCCGGGTAAGGTCTCCCTCTGGTGGATCTGGAGAGGTTGGCATCTGCACGCACCTGTCACCATTCCCGTAATCACACACCTGCACCAAGTCTTCAATCACCAGGGTATAAGAGGGAGAGCCTGACAACCAGCCGACGTCGGATTGTTACCTAGAGTCACGTATGTCGACCTCGGTCATATAAAGTCTCAGTCAGAAGAATTCTAGTCTTATCGAGAGCTGTTTGTTGTTTTGTGTCGTGTTAGTCCGTGTCCCGTACTTACCTCTTGTCTCGCCTCCTCCGTTACAGTTTGTTCCTGTTCTGTTCCTGCACTCGGAGAATCACTGGACACCCTGCACGTTCTGGGATATCGTCACCTGGGATTCACCTTCATCACCGGCACTCCTCACCCCCGCTCCTGTCTGCTCATCACCATCAGTTGTTTTCCAAATAAAACATCCATTTGTTCACTTGCCATCTGACTGCCGTGTCATCGTTCTGCATTTGGGTTCTTCCTCATCACAACCCTGACAGAACAATCCGACCATACCATGGACCCAGCGAACTTGGACGCGGTACGCCAGGCGATATCATCCCAAGGAGCCATGTTAGGCCAGCACCAGTCCTCGCTTCAAGGAATAGTGGACAACCTGAGATCCCTGTCGGACAGCGTTGCCGCTATTCAGGCGCATCTCAACACACCACCCCAGCCTCCGGCACCCAGCCCGGCTGAACCAGTTTCGGTGGTCATGTCGATTCCCGACCGCGAGCCCCAGGTCCCCATGCCAGACAGATACGACGGACACAGTGGCAGGTGCCGTTCGTTTCTGATGCAGGTGGGACTGGTGTTTGAACAACAGCCCCGTTCTTACCCGAGCGAGAGAGCCAGGATTTCTTTTATACTCGGGCTACTACGCGGTGAGGCGTTGGAGTGGGCGTCGGCCGTATGGGAGAAGCAGGGCGCAATCACCCAGTCATGTGAGTTGTTCACCGCAGAGATGCGGAAGATTTTCGATCACCCCGTTCGGGGTAAGGACGCTTCGAAGCGACTATTGTCGATACGCCAAGGTTCACGTAGTGTAGCAGAGTATGGCATCGAGTTCCGTGTTCTGGCTGCGGAGAGTGGCTGGGACGAGGAGGCGCTACAGGGCGTCTTTTACAATGGATTAAATGAGGACATTAAGGACACGCTACTCTCCTATCCGGAGGCACAGGGCTTGGAGGAGTTGATCCGGCTAACCACACGGATTAATAACCGTAGTAGAGAGCGGAGACGTGAACAGGCTTCAGCACCAGGGAGAGCCCCTTGTCCCAGAGTCAACAACCCAGAGGGAATTACTGACCCCGAACCCATGCAATTGGGCCGTTACCAGATCTCGGAGGCGGAGCTTCGGGCGCAGACGCACGTCCAACAGCTGTCTGTACTGTGGGAAATCGGGCCATTTTCTATCGTCTTGCCCATTGAAGGGGGAAACGGTTCCGCTCACTAGAAGTAAGGAGGATTCTAGCGAGCGAGTGTCTAGGTCCCTCCTCCCACATATCTCGGACGCCGCTTAGGATTTCTGTTAGAAGGGGCACTACAGTGATGGAGGTGGAGGCACTCATTGACTCGGGGGCTGATGACAATTTTATGGACCACAAGCTGGTAAACCTTTTAGGACTCCGTAGAGTTCCTCTTCAGGAGGTTATTGAAGCTAACTCCCTAGATGGCCGATTATTGGCCAGAATCTCGGACAAGACGGAGCCGGTCCAGCTCCAAATTTCGGGTAACCACTTAGAGCAGATCAGTTTCCTTGTTTTTAAGTCTCCTAGAGTACCCGTGGTTCTGGGTTACCCCTGGTTAGCAAAGCACAATCCGACGGTCGACTGGTCCACTAACCGTGTTTTAAGTTGGAGTGATTTCTGTCTGGCTAATTGTCTTCAGTCTGCTCGTCCCCAGGGTGTTCAGCAGGAGAGTTCGGTGCCTGTTCCTGACCTCACTCTTGTACCTCCCGCCTATCACGACCTGGGTGAGGTGTTCAGTAAACAGCGGGCGTTATCTCTACCTCCTCATCGACCATATGACTGTCCCATAGAACTGCTGCCTGGGGTCGCCCTACCCAAGGGCAGACTCTACAACATCTCCAGGCCAGAGCGGGAGGCCATGGAGAACTACATCAAGGATTCATTGGCTGCTGGAATCATCCGTCCCTCGTCTTCTCCGCTGGGCGCAGGGTTCTTTTTTGTAAAGAAGAAGGATGGCACACTCAGGCCGTGCATAGACTATCGGGGGTTGAACAACATCTCGGTCAAGAACAAATACCCTTTACCTCTGATGAACACTGCTTTTGATTCCTTACAGGGCGCTACGGTGTTTACCAAGCTCGATCACGCAACGCCTACCACCTGGTCCGCATCCGTGAGGGGGATGAATGGCTCACTGGATTCAACACTCCACTGGGTCACTTCGAGTACATGGTAATGCCATTCGGGTTAACAAATGCTCCGGCTGTCTTCCAGTGCCTGGTGAATGACGTGTTACGTGACATGCTGGGTCGCTTTGTTTTTGTCTACCTGGATGACATCCTAGTGTTTTCACAGAATCAGGAGGAACATCAGAGGCACGTCCGCCAGGTTCTACAGCGGCTGCTGGAGAACCGGCTCTTTGTGAAAGCAGAGAAGTGTGAATTTAACACCAGGTGCACAAGCTTTCTAGGCTATATCATCGCCCAGGGAGAGGTGAAGATGGATCCCAAGAAGGTGCAGGCCGTCCAGGAGTGGCCCAGACCCAACTCCCGCAAGGAGCTGCAAAGGTTTCTGGGGTTTGCGAACTTCTATAGACGGTTCATCCGTAATTACAGCCGGATTGCAGCCCCTCTAACAGACCTGACTTCCAGTCTCAGAGCGTTCCGGTGGTCTCCTGGGGCTGAGTCGGCCTTCCAGGAGCTCAGGGAGCGTTTTACATCGGCACCCGTCCTCTCCCAACCAGACCCGTCTCTACAGTTCGTGGTAGAAGTTGACGCGTCGGAGGTCGGAGCCGGGGCGGTGCTCTCCCAGAGAACCAAGGAGGACAACAAGCTTCATCCCTGTGCGTTCCTGTCTCACCGACTCTCCCCGGCGGAGAGTAACTATGACATTGGCAATAGGGAGTTGCTTGCGGTGAAGCTGGCCCTGGAGGAGTGGAGGCACTGGTTGGAGGGGGCGGAACAACCGTTTGTGGTGTGGACAGACCATAAGAACCTCGAATACATCCGGACAGCCAAACGGTTAAATTCCCGACAGGCCAGGTGGGCTCTGTTTTTGGACGCTTTGATTTTGTCCTGTCTTACAGACCCGGATCCCAGAATGGGAAGCCTGATGCCTTGTCCAGGGTCTTCTCGAAGGAGGAGACGAGGAAGACGCCAGAGACCATCCTGCCACTGAGACGGGTTGTGGGAGCCCTCCAGTGGGGGATCGAAGGGAAGGTTCGGGCAGCCCTTAGGGGGGACCCGGGCCCAGGTAATGGCCCTCCGGGTAGGCTGTTTGTTCCCGAGGGGACGCGACCGGCAGTGCTGGAGTGGGGCCACTCGTCTAAACTGACCTGTCATCCTGGAGTGGCACGTACCATGTCCTTTCTGCGCCGTCGATTCTGGTGGCCGGCCATGGGTGAGGACACCCGGGCATACGTGGCGGCCTGTCCAGTGTGTGCGCAAAACAAGGGCTCAAACCGGCCCAGCGTGGGACTATTGAGGCCATTGCCAATCCCTCATCGTCCCTGGTCCCATCTGGCCATGGATTTCGTCACCGGACTTCCCGTGTCTGGAGGTAACACGGTGGTACTAACGGTAGTGGACCGGTTCAGCAAGTTTGCTCATTTCCTGCCGTTGCCCAAGCTCCCGTCGGCCAAGGAGACAGCGGAAATTATGGTAAGGGAGATATTCCGCATTCATGGTCTTCCTGTTGACATTGTCTCTGACCGTGGTCCTCAGTTTGCCTCAGCCTTGTGGAGGGCTTTCTGCACCGCCGTTGGAGCTACGGCCAGCCTCTCTTCCGGGTTCCATCCTCAGACTAACGGTCAGGCTGAGAGGGCCAACCAAAAGATGGAGTCGACCCTACGATGCCTGGCTTCCTCTAACCCCACGACCTGGTCTGAGCAGATCCCATGGGTGGAGTACGCGCACAATACGCTCCCCACTACAGCGACCGGTATGTCCCCCTTCCAGTGTGTTTACGGCTATCAGCCTCCACTATTCCCATCACAGGAGAAGGACCTGGCCGTACCATCGATACAGCAGCAGTTTCGCCGATGCCACCGGACATGGCATCGCGCCCGGATATCTCTGCTGAGAGCCTCAAATCAGTACCAGCAACAGGCTAACCGCCGACGCACTCCAGCACCATCCTACTCAGTGGGAGACAAGGTATGGCTGTCAACCAGGGACCTCCCCCTCCGCACCGAGTCCAGGAAACTGTCACCCAAGTTCATCGGTCCCTTCCCAATCCAACGTGTCATCAACCCCACTGTGGTCCGCCTCAAGCTCCCTCGGTCTCTTCGTGTACACCCATCATTCCATGTGTCCTGCATTAAACCTGTGTCCTTTTGTCGCCTCCTTCCCCCCACCTCCTCGGCCGCCTCCCGTATGATTGATGGGGCCCCGGCCTTCACGGTAAAGAAGATTATGGACTCTCGGAGCAGAGGGCGGGGTTACCAGTTTTTGGTAGACTGGGAGGGTTACGGTCCGGAGGAGAGGTGTTGGGTTTCCCGGCGTCTGATTCTGGATCCCAGCCTGATCCAGGACTTCTATCGGCGGAAGCCAGGAGCCCCAGGTGGACCGCCTGGTGGCGGTCGTGGGGACGGGGTACTGTCAGAGTTCCCCGCTCTGGACCCGGGTAAGGTCTCCCTCTGGTGGATCTGGAGAGGTTGGCATCTGCACGCACCTGTCACCATTCCCGTAATCACACACCTGCACCAAGTCTTCAATCACCAGGGTATAAGAGGGAGAGCCGACGTCGGATTGTTACCTAGAGTCACGTATGTCGACCTCGGTCATATAAAGTCTCAGTCAGAAGAATTCTAGTCTTATCGAGAGCTGTTTGTTGTTTTGTGTCGTGTTAGTCCGTGTCCCGTACTTACCTCTTGTCTCGCCTCCTCCGTTACAGTTTGTTCCTGTTCTGTTCCTGCACTCGGAGAATCACTGGACACCCTGCACGTTCTGGGATATCGTCACCTGGGATTCACCTTCATCACCGGCACTCCTCACCCCCGCTCCTGTCTGCTCATCACCATCAGTTGTTTTCCAAATAAAACATCCATTTGTTCACTTGCCATCTGACTGCAGTGTCATCGTTCTGCATTTGGGTTCTTCCTCATCACAACCCTGACATAAACTGGCTGGTATGACTAGGGGTTGCATGAGCATACGGAGTGGAACTAGCTACTGGACCAACTGGGTAATCTAACACTGACTGGTTTACCGTCCTGTCCTGATCAACCACAACCGGATCCACTAGTCTACCCCTTCCATACCCGGTGCTAATAACTTGACGACCTCTCCCATACCCAACTGGAAAATTCTTAGCACTCTGGCCCAGCTCGCAGGTATCACTGGAATTGTACATAAAGGAGGCTGTGTCTGTCTGTAGGTGAAATAAATTGTCTCACTACTTGCTTATACAATGAAGCTAAATAAAATACTTAGTATGAACATTCACACACAGAAGCATTCACGAAATAAACAGAAGTTATCATGAAAAATAATTATATATATTCTTGTAATATATATATTACAAAAAACAATTTAGGACACAGATCAATACATCCTTAAAAAAATTCAGCAAACAGCAAAATCAAACAACAGACTGAACGTTGCCCAAATGCAGAGTAACTCTCGCGCATGAACGCCTGCGCACAGCCGAGCGCAAGACGTGAGAGAGCAGGTGACAGAGGCAGGAGAAGTGTTCTGTTGATCATGCGAGCGATAAACTTGTGGATCCAAGGAGTCACGGCACCAGGTGTAGCCGGTTCAGATCGCCTCTGCGTTGTGTTTTTTTTCCGGCGTAAAGATGACTCAAGGATCAAGGATGGTTTTTTTTTTAGTTTTTATTCTCTCTGATAACACAATTGACAACATCCATAAATAAAAACTGTGTCATGTCCCAATACTGTTAGCTTTCTCTCTTTGACATGCAGATTAGAAAGGGCTGGGGTAAAGTGAAGTACCCTTATAAACAGTCACTTAGCATCACAAAAACACATAACATACCTAATAAAACAAGTGACAACATCCATACATAAAAACTGTGTCCTGTCCTGTTAGCTTTCTTTGTAAAATATGAAGTTACAACATGATAGAACATAAGAGATATGAATAATTGCGAGTTTGTGGCCATATAAACCTTATACATTTGTTTAAACATTTAAAATGAATGAGTATTCTCATGCGACAATATTGACTGCCTACCTCTTCGACAAGGTATATTTTTGGGGAAACCCAATTATACAGATGTGCTACATTAAATAGGGCACTGACACCAACAATTGGGATTCACAATCAAATCTGGCATGGCAACCGTTATGAGTTTGTGTAATTAACTCCATTAATATTTAACACTTGTTAAATCAGTAAGAAATGGTGGGTTAAGGTTGATATAAATACTGTTCTAGGACTATTCTCAAATAACTAGCTCTATTCTATGACTCTTGATTAACCTGATTTGCCACTAGGACACGGGCTCACTTGAATGCCAGCTTCGTCCTCGAATCACAACCGATTTCTATTGAACAAGCGAGGTTAATTCCTAAGCGTTGGGCCTTTACTTTGAAGGATGAACTGCGTTTCCCCACATGAGACTTTGCCTGAGAGAGAATACGTATTGGGGTAGCATAGTGTGCCATGCATATACAAAAATAATACAAAAACTTTGTACTAGAATTGAAACTCAACTTCGGAAATCATGTACACAAAGCTGGAATATATTTTTAAATATTTATATTTTTTGAAGACATTGAAAAAGTTTGTCGCAGTTTGTCACAACAATTATTATTTATCATATTCCAGCAGAAAATAGCATTGTGTAACTGCAACCTATGGGAAATATTGCTAGCTTCGCTAAGACAATAGCATTGGTTGATAATAGCATTGCAAATGCAGATGTTCAAATGTCTGCATTTTGATAACATGATAATTTGTGATTGATATAGATAGAAAATATACATTCATATAAAGAATTGATATTTTCAGACAATAGAAATAAAAACAATAGATTGAAAGATACTGAAGACACTTTGAATATTAGCCAGTGACAAGGGAAGTAGTGATCTGAGTGAATGCTAACATTGGGCCATATTTTTCAACCGTTCTTAAGAAGAAATTCGTTCTTAAAACCCACTTACGCAGTTTCCACAAAGATTCTGACATTCACCAATGTTTACTTATCTAGAATTTGATCTTAGGAAAGAACAGAATCTACGCACAGTGAAAAGCAGTCTTACGCAGATTTGCGCTGACATTTTCGTGACAAATCATTAGTCTCAACGTTTTCATCAATTGTACAGTGATTTAAATATTATGAAGAATAACATTATGAATAATATTCAATTGTTTAAAAAAATTGCATATATTTAACACTTTTCGGTGGAGGTCACACCCGAGATTGCGGGCACACCCGAGATTGCGGGCACACCCGAGATTGCAGGCACACCGACTCTATCCCTGATGTGCTGGTCCAGCTCAGTAAGGACAGTGCAAGCCTTTCCCCCTCCTGTGGTCAGCATCTCTCGTTTGTTTTTGGCAACACTTTTTTTTGCCTCAGACTTCATGTCAAACCATTTATTTTTTATGTCATCAGGGGTGCGCCCTTCCCTTGAAACAGCGTTCACAGAACGAGTGATTAAATCCCATGCATCCGTTTTGTATTTATTTTGTACCACTGACGCTGCTAAATATTACATCTTTTTGCCTGTTCACTTCTTGCAGAAGTATTTCCACTTCTGAACTACAGAAGTTTTTTTTTTCTTTTGGCGTCTGATCCTATACTGTCTATACATTTTCGTTTCGGCATTTTTGCATTCTCCACGTTTTTACAATGAGTTTCCACTCCGCCCTGCAGTTTAATGCCCTTTTATGGGAAATGCCGGGGCGTTTACCTATGCTAATTAGGAACAACGGACACGCGCATTCAATTTACGAAGAAGTGGGATTCATCATTATAGGAACTTAGGTGGGAACAATTATGCAATTTAAGAACACGTTCGTGAATTTGAGTAAGACTTTTCTTAGGACCTTTCTTAGGAACAAATTTAAGAAATTACTTAGGAAAACATTGAAGAATATGGCCCATTGTACTTTATTATTCCCATGAACTCCTTATTTGTAGTATCTCTGCACACTCATAACAATTGTCATGCCACCAACTGGCTGTTGTAGAAGTTGACAAAGCAATGTGTTTTAATTTGTTCTCTGTAACGGTCATACGATGTCCAAAGCTTATGACAAATGCTTGTCTGGTTGATACTAGCTCATACACAGACATACATACACACACAGACACATACACATACATAATCTGTAATGAAGAGACCGGACAATAATGTGGAAGGCGGAGGGAACGATGGCAGCTAGAAGACCGGAGAAGCCGAACAACGAAACCTGCCCACAGGTGACGGTAGAATGGCTTTGGAGGAAGCTCTGACACTGGCATCTAGTTGATCATATTATAAGTGTTTTCAGCTCCATATGTCAATGTTACAATATGTGTTTCCCTTTCACACATGTTGCAAAAAAACAGACGTTTTTCCTTTGCTCTTTTTCCAGTTCTACTATGTTAACTATACCAACAGTAATTTATAATTTCCACAAACCTCAAAGTGTCTTCTTTCATATGATGAGAGGTTCAGGGAGGTGGCTACAAGCATTTATATTTGGGTATGTCATGAAATTTCGATTTTTGGCCTGCTCCTTGAACTTTCTCTCTCAAATACTTCTCTCCAGTTTCTATTCGCATGCGTGTCTATAACTCCTACTGACAGCCCTCGAAGTGAACAGATCAAAACAGTGGAGCTTGGAAAACTGAACAGTGCTTTGGAGCTTCGTGTTCATTCGTCCTACCTCTACTTGTCACAGTCTTAAAGTTCTACCTCTTAAAGTTCTACCTTGTTATGCTAAGTAATGAAGAAAGTTGGTCCGATACAAAAAAACACATCTGATATAGCTACAATATTTATTCAGTAGAAGGTTAGCTAGCTAAATCTGGATCTCTCACAGAGCTGTGGCTAACTTAGAAACATTACAGCCTGTTATGTAATCAATGGAGCCCCAGTCCGAGGGAGATGACAGTTATTTTATGTTTATATTTGCGAAGAATCGCATCAACTGTTGTCACCTTCTCACCAACCTGTTTGGCGATGGTCTTGTAGCCCTTCCAGCCTTTTGTAGATCTACAATCTAGTCCTTGTCATCCTTGGACAGATCTTTGGTCTTGGCTATGTTTTGGAATCTGATTGATTGCTTCTGTGGACAGGTGTCTTTTATACAGGTAACAAGCTGCGATTAGAAGCACACCCTTTAAGAGACTGCAACTTATCTCATCACATTATGCCTCTGGGTACTGTATGTAGCAACCACATAGTACACAGATTTCAAACCGGTTCCATAGAGTGTCTACAGGTTTTTGCACTCACCTTGCACTATTTTATTTATTTATTTCTTAGTTCAATAATTGGTTAGGTTCTACCCTCACCTAGTTGTTTAGTTCTGAACTGGAAACTAATCTAAAGGAAAAAACAAAAACCTGCACACAGTACCCCCTCCGTGGAACCGGTTTGACACAACTGTGTGTGAAAAATCTCAGATTGTTTTTTCAACAGACATGATGCTAAACATTAGGGAAACAAGTCCTGTGGATCTATTCTAATCTAATCTATGTTTTTACAAAAGAAACTGAAAGAGACGGGTGAGATGCAGAGATGGAAAACCCCTGGCACAGGGATATGGAGACTCGGCCTGTAACAGGGGATAGACATGACTCCTAGGAAGTACTGTGTCTATGCGAAGTTCTATTGTAGGGCTATTCAAATACATTTTCACGGGGGCCAAACTAGGACATTCCAAAATTTTTGAGGGCCGGACAGACAAATTGATATCAGCTAAAGGAAATTAAAAAAATACTATATTTATATACTTAGCGTTAGTAACTGAGTAACTAAGGTGCATAATATATGAAAAAAATAAGGTGCATTATTCTTTTGGTTTACTTTATTATTTCAACACATTCAACTTCTATTGATCAGGCCTACAACAAAGTGCAAATACTGAGACATATACACAGATTTTACCCTTAAAACAGTTTCAAGTATCAAATCTTATTCGGGGAAATAACAACATTCAAATATCCCTGAAGTATATCTTTCAGACAGTGTGTACACAACCAGAAAAAACATTTCAAGTGTACAGTAAGTACAAATCTGCTTTGTGTCAGGATTGGGGCTTTCGAGCAGGTAGAGGACACAAACGCAGAGCGCTTTGCAATACAAGGGTTTTATTTTCTCCCAAAACAGGCACAGGAACGGGTAGCTGAATACCAAGACAATCCTAACACTTAACAAAAACACAGAAGAACAACATAATTAACAAAACCTCCCCTTAGTGAGACAGAACATACTAAACACAGAACACCAGAATAATCACGCAATACATAACAGGACCAGCAAACGCAAAACAAGAGAAACATACCTTAACAATGACCGACACTGAAAGACAGGAAACGACAGAACTAAGTACAGGGACTAACGAGCAAACACAACACAGGTGCGGACAAAAACACAGGTGAACGAGCAAGTCCCTAATTTTCCCTCTCTCCGGATGCGGGGGAGGTGTCATCACCACCATGGAGTGGGAGGACAGGGCTCTGTCCCTTACAGAATCCCCCACCAAGGGGCGCGGCTCCTGAAGCGCCCCAAAACACAAGAGCAGATATAATCCATGAGTTGGACATGGGCAGGACGGAGAGACGGGTCTCGGGCAGGACAGAGGCTGACAGACCAGGAGGCCGCCCGGTCTGGTGGATGCCAGTCAGGAGACCGGACCGGCGGAGACGGATCAGGTGGTCGACCCGGCGGGAGCAGGTCTGGAGGCCGGACAGGTAGAGACGGGTCATGGGTTCTACCCGGCGGGAGCAGGTCAGGCGGTCTGCCCGGTGGGAGCGGGTCAGGAGGTCTACCCGGAGGAAGCGGGTCAGGTGGTCGACCCGGAGGAAGCGGGTCTGGAGGGCGGACAGGCGAGGACGGATCAGGTGGCCTACCCTGCGGGAGCGGCCCAGGTGGTCTACCCGGCGGGAGCGGGCCAGGAGGTCTACCCGGCGGACGCGGGTCAGGAGGCAGGGCCGGAGGAGACGGGTCAGGAGGCAGGGCCGGAGGAGACGGGTCAGGAGGCAGGGCCGAAGGACACGGGTCAGGAGGCCGTGCCGGAGGACACGGTTCAGGTGGCCGTGCCGGAGGACAGGGTTCAGGTGGCCGTGCCGGAGGACAGGGTTCAGGTGGCCGTGCCGGAGGACAGGGTTCAGGTGGCCGTGCCGGAGGACAGGGTTCAGGTGGCCGTGCCGGAGGACACGGTTCAGGTTGCCGTGGAACCGGCTTTGGCCCGGCAACAGTCTTTGGCCCGGCAACAGTCCTTGGCCCGGGAACTGGCTCGGCCAGGATGACGGCCTCGGGCATTGGACGGGGCTCGGAAACAGGACGGGGCTCGAGGACCGGACTGGAGTCAGGCAGGGGGACAGGACTGGAGTCAGGCAGGGGGACAGGAGTGAGCTCTGGGGCTGGAGTGAGCTCTGGGTCTGGAGGGAGCTCTGGGTCTGGAGGGAGCTCTGGGTCTGGAGGGAGCTCTGGGGCTGGAGTGAGCTCTGGGGCTGGAGTGAGCTCTGGGGCTGGAGTGAGCTCTGGGGCTGGAGTGAGCTCCGGGGCCGGGACAGCCCCGGGGGCTGGCTCAGGCAGGGAAACAGGGACTGGCACAGGCAGGGAAACAGGAACTGGCTGGGAACCTGGGACAGGCTCAGGCTGGGAACCTGGGACAGGCAAGGGCACGGGGACTGGCTCAGGCAAGGGCACGGGGACTGGCTCAGGCAAGGGCACGGGGACTGGCTCAGGCAAGGGCACGGGGACTGGCTCAGGCAAGGGCACGGGGACTGGCTCAGGCAGGGAAACTGGGACTGGGACAGGCAGGGAAACTGGGACTGGGACAGGCAGGGAAACTGGGACTGGGACAGGCAGGGAAACTGGGACTGGGACAGGCAGGGAAACTGGGACTGGGACAGGCAGGGAAACTGGGACAGGCAGGGAAACTGGGACAGGCACGGACACGGGGACAGGCTCAGATACGGAAACGGGGACAGACGTGCACTCCGGGACAGACGTGCACTCCGGGACAGACGTGCACTCCGGGACAGACGTGCACTCCGGGACAGACGTGCACTCCGGGACAGACGTGCACTCCGGGACAGACGTGCACTCAGGGACAGACGTGCACTCAGGGACAGACGTGCACTCAGGGACAGACGTGCACTCAAGGGACAGACGTGCACTCAGGGACAGACGTGCACTCAGGGACAGAAACTTGGGCGACTCTTGAGACGGGAACAGGGACGGTCGCAGGAGCAGAGTCCGTGGCAGTCTCCAGGAGCGAGAGAAGGTGAGGCGCACGGCCGAACAACCGTGGCAGTAGGTACTTCAGCGCTGGACTTGGAAGCACCCCTTGGTGAGCTCGCCACGAGAAGAACCTGCTGAACAGCCCGCTCTCCTCCTCCGGGCCACACCCTGACTCGCCTATCCAGGCCCTATAGTCCCTGAAGACTTCCCGATCCTCCCGCAAAGCCTCCTCTATACCCTGAGCGGCAGCCATCTTGGTCGACGGGGCGGCAGCCGTCTTTTGCTGCGGGGCGGCAGCCGTCCTTTGCTGCGGGGCGGCAGCCGTCCTTTGCTGCGGGGCGGCAGCCGTCCTTTGCTGCGGGGCGGCAGCCGTCCTTTGCTGCGGGGCGGCAGCCGTCCTTTGCTGCGGGGCGGCAGCCGTCCTTTGCTGCGGGGCGGCAGCTGCGGGGCCGTCCGGTGCTGCGGGGCGGCAGCCGTCCGGTGCTGCGGGGCGGCAGCCGTCCGGTGCTGCGGGGCGGCAGCCGTCCGGTGCTGCGGGGCGGCAGCCGTCCTGTGCTGCGGGGCGGCAGCCGTCCTGTGCTGCGGGGCGGCAGCCGTCCTGTGCTGCGGGGCGGCAGCCTTCCTGTGCTGCGGGGCGGCAGCCGTCCTGTGCTGCGGGGCGGCAGCCGTCTTGAGCTGCGGGGCGGCAGCCATCTTATGCTGCGTGGCGGCAGCCATGGGTGGTGAGGTGGGGGACAGAAACGTGGAGGTTGAGACGGGAATCAGCTGGAGGGTGAAGGGATCCCACCGGAACTCCCCCTCCAGGTACTCCTCATCCTCGGACTCGTCCTCTGGCTCGGAGTCCTCCGCTTCATAGGGCTCTATGTAGAGCCCGTGCATGAACCCCTCGTCGGGGTTTTCGAGCCGTAGGCTGGCCCACGATACTGCACCCTGCTGTGTCCTTTCTTTTCGGTCGGTCATTCTGTCAGGATTGGGGCTTTCGAGCAGGTAGAGGACACAAACGCAGAGCGCTTTGCAATACAAGGGTTTTATTTTCTCCCAAAACAGGCACAGGAACGGGTAGCTGAATACCAAGACAATCCTAACACTTAACAAAAACACAGAAGAACAACATAATTAACAAAACCTCCCCTTAGTGAGACAGAACATACTAAACACAAAACACCAGAATAATCACGCAATACATAACAGGACCAGCAAACGCAAAACAAGAGAAACATACCTTAACAATGACCGACACTGAAAGACAGGAAACGACAGAACTAAGTACAGGGACTAACGAGCAAACACAACACAGGTGCGGACAAAAACACAGGTGAACGAACAAGTCCCTAATTTTCCCTCTCTCCGGATGCGGGGGAGGTGTCATCACCACCATGGAGTGGGAGGACAGGGCTCTGTCCCTTACACTTTGTGCTATGTGCTGTAAACATAGGCTACTCTTGATGAAAACGAAATAATAACGAGAATATTTTTCCCTCATTTAGTTTACCTTATTTATCAGTGAGAGTATGTGACTCAGTGGAAGCAGTGACAACGATTTGCTTTTGCCATTTTAACATAATCTGGCTCATATGTGGTAAGTGCAATTCTCAGGCACTGGGATAACTTCTCATTGTTCAGGCAGCAACGTGCCTTTGCATGCATATGAGAAAAGCTAGACTCTCATGTGTAGGTGGATCCAAACATTGTCAGTATCAGCACAGACACTTTCTTAATTGTGGGGTATTTAGCCTGGCTAATATGGTTCTACCACTCGTAGAGAGGCAATGAAAGCTCTCTCTTGTTCAAAACCCACCAATTGCACACTGACTTTGCTCAAAAGAAGTTACCAGTCTGTCTATTCTACTTTGTCTCTTCACTGAGCCCTCTTGGTATTGCGCAGAAAAAGACGAATGTTTTGTAGTAAAATGTCTGGTTGCACTGTCTATATTCTTTGGCCACAGCCACTGATTCGTTGCACAGTAAACACACAGGTCTATCGGTCCCTCGCTTGCTTGCCGTAGTTGGCCCGTTAAATAAGTACTTCTCCGTCCATTCACTCTAAAACTTCTCTGTCAACTTTGCGGTTTGGCTTGGACAACGCCATGTTAGATGCATGTGTCATAGGCAGCGTGAGAACATCCAATCAGCGAGAATGTGTGTTTGTCACCATGGAGACGACCTGCTCCGCTCTACAATCTTTGCCTGTACTCTTGTCTGTGCGCCGCGGCAGATTCGTATAATTTTTTTTAGACTTTTTTTAACTTTATTTCATTTTCTTTTTTTAATCTGCCGCGGGCCAGAATATATTTAATTCGGGCCAAATTGGCCCCCGGGCCGCTATTTGAATAGGCCTGGTATTTGCGTTATGGTAATTCGGCTGCCTGACTTATTGAAAAAATCAAATGCCAAAGCACGACATTCGGGGGAATTGCGCACCATGGAGACATTGTCTGGACTTTTTACCGACCTCGTGAGAGCTCTCTGTGGCACTATGAAGAAGTTTGGTAAATTAACACTAGAAGCGCCGAGGCACTGACACCCACCTCTTTTGCGGTTTTGGGTCATTTGACCCATGCATGTTTTGAATGGGAGAATGTTGCTGACACACAATGACCAGTGAGCTGTGTTGTACACAGGGTGTTAAGGGAGAGCACTTCTGTGTATTGTTTTAATTAAGATTTTTGGGTTTAGCTAAGCACCGGGCATAGGTTAGTTAATCAGTGGGCTATTAAGGGTCCCTGGTTAGGTTCACTGGTGCTTGATATTAATATAATGTTACATAGGTTAGTTAATCAGTCGGCTATTCAATGTCCCTGGTTAGGTTCACTGGTGCTTGATGTTAATATAATGTTACATAGGTTAGTTAATCAGTGGGCTATTAAATGTCCCTGGTTAGGTTTGTAAAATTAGGTTAACCTGATCACAGCATGGTTATTATCTGTGTCTGTGTGAAGCTTTCCTCAAAACTATTAAAATTGCAATAATCTTGTTAAGTGTTAACTTGAAACACTTTGGTCCGTCTTGATTCAGTGTTTAATGTTATTTCAGTATTTGTAACATTAATTAGTTGTATTAGGAATATTTAGGAATTTAGATTTCCACCACAATTTGACGGGTCGTCTGAGATTCTTATAGGATTTCTACCACAATTTGGGGGCTAGTCCAGGAGTACCACCACAATTTGGGGGCTAGTCCAGGATTACCACCACAATTTGGTGGCTCGTCTGGGATTTCCTCCACAATTTGGGGGCTCGTCTGGGATTTCCTCCACAATTTGGGGGCTCGTTCAGGATAACCACCGCAAGCTAACGGGGTGTTTAGGGACGACCGCGGAGAGAACACCCACGGCCCTGGTGCCACAAGAACAGCCGCCGACTGCTCCAGGGCTGCAGCCAGGGCGGAGACAAAACTCTGAAGCTACACCCACAACCACAGCTCCGGTATTCAACATTAAACTACCGTTGAATCAGATCCTCCGTCAGCATTTGGGTCTTGCCTGTCTGTCTAGCGTAACAGTATGTGGTCATCTTTTGCAGATCCATGAAGTGAATTGTTTATTCTCTTGCATCACATCTTCCCAGCTCAGAGGGAATATAATCCAACAGGAATGCAAATACAGGTATATGACATCATTTCTGTAAGAAAAGCAGTTCTCTGGAAACCAGCGCTGTACTTTTAAACTGCGCAGAATTCTAACAGCTGTTTATAATTTAAATTGAATGGGTTGACTTTAATCTTGCTGTAATAAGAACTCACATTTAATGCATACTTAATTTCTTTATTGAACAGAATACATTTTATGTAAACACAAAGGTAAAGAAATGTTTTACACAGTGTTAAATTAGCTGAAATCATCCAAGCCACAATCCTAGGGAGTTGTGTAATATCTGGAAAGACTCCAACATCAACATTGTCATAATATGAGGCAAAACGTAAAGACTCCTAACATACAGTTTCTAAAACAAGTGGATACATAAGGTCACATAAAGCAGCACTGCTTTATAAAAGACAACGTACATACTAATAGAAAATGATGCCAACTCCAGACAGTGCCAAAACTTTGTACAATATTCCCCCATGTTCCTCATCTTAACTACAGCCCAAAATTAAAGCCAAAGTAATGATGAAGATGACCACACAAGATGTTACCAAAAACAGGTTTATAATGTTGAAGGACTGTGCAGTATTACCATGACCTCTTGCTCCCACCCGATCTCCAACCACCTTTCTGTCCCTGGACTGAAAAACAAACAAATTAAAATGCACATTATTAAGGGAATCAAAGATTAATAGAACTTGCCTATTTTATAACTTCAAGCTAGAAAAATCCTGTATCTGAAAATAGTCTATGGATATAGAGCAACTGTCATTTGTTATTATACCATTGTAGCTACACCTTACACATCTTACACAAGTTTGAAAGTATTGAAATGAGAGTTTGTAATGAGAGTTTAAATATGCAATACATGTTACATACAATACAATATGTATTACAGTTTATCTCGTCCTGTGGACTGCTTTTAGGTAACAATACATTTCAAAAAAGTTAAAATATATGATGTCTAAAACCCCTAGTACAAATGATTCTAGGGACTAAATATATAAGAAGCGCAATAACAAGAATGTATACGTACCTTTATAGAATAATACAACAGTACCAGTCCTAAACAGCATGTGTTGCAATAGATGAAGTTGAAAAGTGACTACATCAAATGATCCTGGGGAAGAGGAGCGACACGGCAGTGCTGTTCAACAACAACACTAGGTTGGAACATGGGCTCTTGAGGCTCCTGGAGACGTATCTAATTCTTTCCCTGCTTTGGGACCGACCGCCCCTGCTACCAGGTAGGTTAGCAGCATTTCGCAAACATTCAAACTCACACTTTTATTTTCTTTTGATTCAAAAAGGGGGGGGGGGTATTTTTGATCTCGGTATTTGAAAAATCCTGGTTACGGCACTGTATACCTGTACAAAGTCCTAGGACATATACTCTATATGGTAGGCCCAGGGCCTGAAGTTAACGTTTTTGGCCACCAGCCACTGTGGCAGGTGGATTTTGAAATCTACCTGCCACAGTGTTTTTTTACCAGACAAAATGTTTTGTGCCTAAAATAAAGTTTAATGACTCAGAAAATGCATAAGAATGGTTCTTGAACTTGTACAGAATACACATTAAAGTGCTGTCGAGTTATTAACCAACTTAACCAATCTAATTTATGACTAGATCAACATAATGACTTACAACTGTATCTGATCTGGTGTGGCAGGCGTTTAAAATAGAAAATAACAAATATAAACAGCCAATCATCTCACTGAAGGTCTCATTTATTTAGTTAACACCTGCAAGTTAACTGCAATACATTAGTCACTTTTTAGATTAACAATAAACATAACATTTATATCAAAATACTATTTTTAAGTTTGTACTAGGGTTGCACAATATTGACAAAATGTGATATTGCGATATTGATCATGAATATTGCGATATCGATATTAATTTCGATATTATAAAACATATGTAAAAAGTTATGGGAAAATGCCTCAAAATAGATTAATATATATAAACAAAATCGATTGTGGCGCTTGCACTCATCCTATAGTGGCATGTGTGGTTTTTAAGATGGGAAAAAAGGGTTGGTTGTATTTCCTGTTGCCCGGTGTATCACCATACCGCAGGGTTTGCAGAGTACAACAGATTGAGCGACATTAGTTTGCTTAAACTTTTCTTAAACTTCTCTAACTCGCTTTTTCTCGCTTTGTCCGGGGGTCTCTATTTCTCTTCACTTTCGGAGTTAACACATACGTCACGTGTTCGATAGGGTCTGTTCGTTTAGTGGACCCGTGCGCTCACACATACGTCACCTGTTCCATAGGGTCTGTTCGTTTAGTGGACCCGTTTGCTGTCACTTGCAGGTGACAGGGCAACTGACCAATTACACGTGATCATTATATATAGTTTTCAAGCGTGCGCTTAAATCTAACACAACTAAGCCACAAAGCCAACCGACGCATCTCTCCACAAAATAAATGTATAAATAAATATCGCACTTCTTGAACATTTTCGATATTGATATTGTGCAACGTGATATTTTATTTTTGGAACCGTCCTCCTCATCCTCTTTTCGTTGCTCTACAGCCGGCAACCTCTTCACGCCAGCATTTTGTCTCGAACGTCCAAGAAAATAGCGGGGCTAGCTTAACAAAAACAATAGGCTACGTGATTGGTCAACAACACAACGCTTGCTCGATGTTGTGTTGTCTTATTGGCTACCCGCCAACGTGGCAGGTAGATTGACGGTTTCACCCGGGGGTGGAACGGGTGCCAATTTCATGCCCTGGGTAGGCCTATGTGGTATATACACCACCTATGTGGCTATCAGGGCGGTTACAGGGCTGAGTCCACGGTCCTTCAATATAAATAGTTTTTGGGGGGGAGCTAACCGCAAAAACAGCCACCCACTGTTTTCCGGGGCTGCAGCCAGGGGGAAACTAAACCCTGGGGCCACAACCACAGCTTCAGCTGTGCCACGACCCCTTGCACCCACCAACCTCAAAGACAGAGGTCTCTGGAGGGATCAGAGCTGGACCCCGCCTACAACAATCTGGTAGGCCTGGAGGCGTGGCCTTTTCCTTCCCCTGCGTGCCTCCCTCCCAACCTTAATGGACATTTGTAGGGCTAGGCCTGTGGGATTGTGAGTTCGCCAATACCCAGTGCTACCAGATGGCCGGTTGTAAACCATATTTTTGAAGAGTTTAACTTTGGTCATGTCACGGTCCGTGTATGGTGTAGCGTAATAAGCCATGTGCAGAGCCAGTAATCCGTCCGGTATGTTTAATTATACACAAAGAACGTAAAACAAACCGTAGAACGGCGACAAACACGACTGGTGAAAAGGATAAATGAAAGTGCGCGTATAGCGTCTTATAATAAACATTCCCCTAACAACCCGTCTTCAAACAAACACTCACCTACATATAACGTTGTGACATACAATAATGAAGAGCAACGAGTGACATCTAGCAATCCCCATTATAGCCCAGTGATTACAAATCCCCAACAGCTGTAACCAACATAAACCAGGAAGGGGTGCACCCGAAACCAGACAGTGCAGTACCCTAACTCACCACTCGTGACAGGTCAACTTTTTGTCACATGTATGTATGTTGTCTATGGCAGTTTGCTTTCTCTCATGTTGATGAACTGTAGAAGAAACCAAGGAGAGAAGTGACATAATGGATGTATTCAAGAATATAGAATTTTGCTTAAATTTGGGTTTACATTTTGGGTTTTAGGCAATTGAAGTGTTTAGTTTGACTAAATGTCTTCACATTTGAATGGTTGAGGAGAATAGATCCAAACATGTATTTGGCTCGGCAAAGTCAAATCTGAGCAGACAATAAAATGCAATTATATTGTAAGAGATGTTAACTGACATAGTGTACATGGAATAAGCACATCAATGCACTGGAGCAGGACATCAGAGCCCTACCCACCACACATAAAAGGCAAACTAAATGACTTATGCCAGACCACAGGAGGTCAAACATGGACAAGGAAAAGTTGGTATAATAATAAAGGATATGAGGAAAAATGTGCATATATACCTGCACACCATGAAAACCATGGAAAAAGAAATGGGACCATAAATAGTTAATAAGTGTCACGAACTAGCTGGGTGTAGTGCAGAATGAACCAGACAGAGCGGATAATCTCGTTTGCAGGGTTTTAATCAATAAAACGAACGCGACAACGAACGCACTTGTACGAACTTAAATAAGTGTCCTTACACAGAACGACATCTAGCTATACAAAACAGCAATCCAGTAACACTCACGACCAACATAACATGACTTGATACAATAACCGGCACCCAAGTGACACTCTAGAACCTTAAATACCCAACAAATGCTAATTCACCCCAGCCATGCACATTAGCCAAACATGAACAAAACAGGAACTAAAACTAGAAGTGCATCCACCCTAAAGCCACCTTGTAGAACACAACTCACCACTTACGTGGCATTACCCCACCCTAGTGGTCAGGCTCCCAGACAGGCCAGGACAGGTCCACAGACTGAGGTGGCTCAGCCAGGGGTCTGCCCCGCCGCATCCGTCATTTGAGCAGCTGGCAGTGGCAGAGCAAACGGGCCACTTCTCCAGGGACACTAGGGAATAGGCACTATTTCTTCAAATTCCTGCAACTAAACTATTGCTTTTTAAATAGAACAAAGCAAATGCTCAATTGTAAACATAATGGCTTTTATGAAAAATGGTAAACATGGTATTCAACAGAGATCGTGGCGTTACCCATGAATTTAAAGACTGGCAACTTCCATTATCAACGAGTGATATTCCTTTTCTTTTTTTGGCAGAAATCAGAAGTTGGAAACTGGAAGAAGACACTACATACATACGTCTGTCATTCCCTAATGCCAACGTGTTACACAGAAGCAACAGGAAGATACTTTCACTCAATAGTGTCTACAATAAGTCTAAAATAATTTGGTTTAATAGAAAATAATCGGTGCGGTAATTAAAGTGTGATAATATCACGTTAGGTCATAGATATTCATTTGCATTTATGCGCCACCTGTTGACAGACAAGAATATATACAGATGAAAGAAAATACAAAAAATTATGGATAGCGCGTTAGCACATCACTTTGGCAAAATAGCTTTATATTCGATATTCCAGTGATTATTTTATCAGAAACAAAAATGCGGGGGGATAAAGCATAATTATCTAGGAGCATTCCTTAAATGAGCTTTCAGTAAGTTTAAGTGCCTCTGGGTCAAATGACCCACTTCCTGGCACAAAAAAATGTTTTCCAGAAAGTGAAAATGTTAATCACATGCAACATTTCAGTAAACGGTGTGACTGTGACGAACACTAGCCTCCATTTTGTATTTTCTGGGTAGCACCACTCAATCATGAATACCTGTTTTAATACAATGTTATTAGAAATGTCATGGTCTGGATTTGAGAATAAATAGTTCTCAGTTAAGTATTCACATACTACTAACTAAATGAATATACGTTTTCTTACAAAAAAGCTTGTTGTAGACGTTGAGGAGAGACATATAATTTGTGTTTGAAATCTCTGAGGAATGTGGAATGTTCCCATTGACCATCTGGCATGGGGTTTTTGTCGTGGAGACAAGATCTGTGTTAGGTAGAATGTGAGAGTAGATGTGGCTGTGGGACATAACATTGATCCAGTTAGCCATGTCTATAGTGTGTATGGGAGAGAACAACTATCCAATGCTAAGAATGACTGAAATGCTCAAACCTATGACTTCTGTTGCTGCCATTCTTAGACAAACTTGATCAGACTTACAACTCGAATCAACAAAGGTTCTTCGTTATTTGATAACTACACAAAACAGTAGATTTCCAAGATCTTGGATTTCTAAAAACAGCAACTAATGCTCGCCATTGCAAATGGAAAACCTGGCTGTTTTATAGGAGCAGTGGTTTGTGTATTTTAGACATTGCTATGCCAGAAGTTGTAATCTGTTGAGTAATATATTTGAGAAAGAAGTATTCAAAACAACAACAACTGTTATAACTCAAGTTTCAAAGGTTATCATTTTATTTTATATTGATATCACAATAATTATTATATCTTATATCTACATTGTCTCATTAAAAGTGAGGGGGCATCTGCATATTAATTTTCTGGGGGCCCAGAATTCTTAACTTGATTCCTGGGGATGGCTACTACATGCCATTTTTTATATGCAAAGGCATGTGGCACATGATCTGTAATTATTTAGCTGCTTACGTCATTATTATCAGCAGGGGTCTATGGTACATTGTGTTAAATAAGACTGAGTAATCTGCAAGACAATTGTCTGGAAAGCCTCAGTGTTTCAGGAAGCCTCATTTCGCCAACAGAACTGTGTTTCTCTCCTTCTATAAATCCCAATGAAAAGTCCTCTGTCCTCCACTTGACCCCTTTGCTCTCCTTTTGCAGGTTTACGTGTCTCCACCATTTGCAAATGAGCGAGGGTGTAAGGGTTAATTAGGCTCTCTGGTGGCCCCTACAAGTGAGTCTGCACTGATAGCTGTAGCTAGCAATGTGGAATCCCATATGGCACTGTGTTATTTTTGAGCTTGTGCGATTTCTCAGAAAATAATTGATTTGCATTCCATATGCATGCCTAATTAAACGTAAGTGCGTTGGGAATTGGGGTCGGTTTGACATTAACATACCCTGGAATTCTATCAGGTGTTTCTGTTTGTCTCAGTTGATTGGTTGACTTTCCTGTCAATCATGGTTAGTCCATCTTTTTCCATGCCGTTGTGGTTCAATCAGAGGCTTCTTCATCTACTTTCTATTTCAGGGAACAATCAAAGGGACTCTGCATGTTTCATATTCATAATCTTTCCCTTTGTTTTCGAGATATGAAGAGGAGGATAAGATAAATTCCCAAAAGAACCCATCTGGACCAGTGGCTCTTTTTAAAGGTTGGATGATATTACGTGACGACTAGTGGGTGGGCTTAGAACCAGTCGGCTCCAATACAATCAGATGAATTTCATCGAAAGTTCACACAGCAGCAAATGCAGTATCACATCTGAGATACAAAGTTGCAACAAAAACATTACATACCTTGTTATAGCAAGTGCTCTTACAACACTATAGAGAAGTAACCACATAGGCCCAGACACACCATCTCCCTCTGTCCACATAAACATTTGCAAATACGATGGAATGATATGGTCTGTTTTATCATGTAGCCCACAATGTCAGAAAATAATTCTCACGATGTAGTAGTGGTCGGAAGGATGCCACGCACAGGAACAGATAACGATTTTTGGGTGTTTAATAACAGTCAATCTCAAAACACCAACGCACACAAATATACATACTCTCAGTACTGAATAATAACCAACGTGCGACACAGCGCAAATATAGAATGAACACATCTTCAAATAAAGATGGTAAATAAAGAAGGTTTAGTAATCTCATACAGAGATGCAGAACAAAAACATGCAACATAGAACAATACCACAAAAAGACATGACCAAACACAAGGAACCTATATACTCTACACATGAGGGAATGGGCACCAGGTGGCAGGTGGCGTTAGATTGGCTTCTGAGGGAGCTCTGACAATTATCCACTGAGGACACACTACAAAAAAATGGGTTCCAACTGCCAACAGGTACTGTAACGGTTTTATCACAAACATTTTGCAACACATGCCATTATAAGATCAAGATCATGTCTCGATTGAAACAATTTGGTAACTGCCAACCAGAAAAATAATGGTAACTAGATAGCGTACAATTTCTGCTGAAATTGTGATGATGTGTGCTTGCGGCCACCCGTAGTCGACTGTGTACTGATATCAACTGCCAAACTGAGGTGGCACTACTGCTGCAAGCACCATAGTATGCAATGTGTTAAACCTATCAGTCATTACTCATGAATACACACTGCTGCTGCTGCACCATAGTATGCAATGTGTTAAACCTATCAGTCATTACTCATGAATACACACTACTGCTGCAAGCACCATAGTATGCAATGTGATAAACATATCAGTCATTACTCATGAATACACACTGCTGCTACATGCACCATAGTATACAATGTGTTAAACATATCAGTCATTACTCATGAATACACACTACTGCTGCATGCACCATAGTAGCATATGAAACAGCCTTATAAACTGCCTATTAAACAGCATGCAACCTGCCTAATATACAGCATGTAACCTGCCTATTAAACAGCATAACAACCTGCCTATTAAACAGCATGTAACCTGACAATAGTACAGCATGTAACCTGCTTATTCATTATAATGCAAACCTGCCTATTCAACAGCATGTAACCTGCCTATTAACAAACATAGCAACCTGCCTATTAAGCAGCATTGTAAGCAGCCTTTTAACCAACCTAGTAACCTATTAAACACCATTGCAAACTGTCTAGTTGTATTAGTGAGCCTACACAAACAGTACTGGCTAGCTAGTTAGTTTGCACACTAACAAAAGTTGTTTGAATACAATCTACCCAGTGATGGAGCATACACATACAAGAGTAACTAGCTAGCTAGCAGCGCTAACGCTAGCTAACATGCTAACGTTGTTGTTTGATGTATGCATACACTTACAGTAGTAGCTAATGCGCTAATGCTAGCTAGCATGCTAACGTGTAAACAGAGACCCAGAGAAAGAACTTACCCATTCATTCATTGCTGCAGGCTGTCTGAATGTATGCATACACTTACAGTAGTAGCTAACGTTAGCTAGCGCGCTAACGCTAGCTGGCGCTAGCTAACATGCTAACGTGTAAACAGAGACCCAGGGAAAGAACTTACCCATTCATTCATTCATTCATTGCTGCAGGCATATGTCTGTGGCTGTTGCCTGGCAGTGTCTTTGGCTGTAGCCAGGCAACTATGCCATTGTCAGGAGGAACACCTGTTCTCATCGATATCAGAGCGCGCTGCCTCCTCCCCCCCGCCCCTTCCAGAATGTTCCTCCTATTTAGTGTCTGTGTCAAACGAATAGGATTTAGGCATGGTCGTATACTTTTAGCTCTACTAACCAGAGTTTTACTCACACAGTTTAAACAATTACATCTAAGAACCAGGCGGACATTTTGATGTATAACATGTATATGTAACCCCAGAAATGTAGGCGCTATCACAATTTACAAACGACCAAAAAATCGCTTTCAAATTACAGTGGAGAAAATCTCAGTTTTAATGGATGTCTATGGGGAGGCGCAAGTTGGAAACAAAAGGACATAACGAAATTAATATATATGTTACAGCTTATATTTGAACATTTTGAGTGACAGCACAAATAGCTGAACGTTTTGATATGCCATTTGTGTGTAAAGAGTTGAAACTCAGGCAGCAGGAGCAGTTTACAAATGTTCTCTACATTTTCTGCTGAACGGGCTTTCTCACTCTAGTTTTGAAGATTCCGTCAATGTATTTCAATGGGGATTAATTAGCGACATTATCGTTAATATTTCGTAAACTACATAACAAAACCTTCTACAAAACAATAGCAACAAAATAGGTTTCGGGACGCACATTTTGACACCTTTTTTGTCCATCTAGTGCAAAAACTGTGGGAGGAGTAGGGGTGGTCAAAATTTGATATAATAATAATAATATATATGTGAGATTACAATATGTGTCCTTGACCATAGTCAAGCACACATAATAATATATATGTGAGATTACAATATGTGTCCTTGACCATAGTCAAGCACACATAATAATAATTATAATATATACGTGAGATTACAATATGTGTCCTTGACCATAGTCAAGCACACATAATTATTGCAGAGAGACAGGAAATATATAGACAGGAAAGCCAAAGGAATTGTTTGTCACGGTCTTTTAAGAGGTCTGTATGCTTGGGCCTACCTTTTTGATGTGAAGCTCACATATGACTTCGCATTCATTTTTCAAAATATTTTCTGATAAATGTTTTCAACCCACAATTCCTTGTGAGGTTTCAAGCCGTGTCTCCTCTAAAAAGCATACATGGGAAACCGTAAAGTAAATAATTTTGTACACTTGCAGTTAAACTTTTCTTAGACCCAACATAAGGTATTATTTTGTCGTTTGTCCTTTTGTGTAATTTAAACGTTTGGATGGGGTGTCCCAAATCGCTTTACTTCCAATTTTTCTTCCAAAGACAACAAAGAAAATGCATTGCTAACGCAAGGCATTTCAACGATCTTGTTCCCCACTCTCTTACACATAGTTGCCACTAGCAACTGACACATCTGCTGTCATTGGTCAAAAAGACAACGGCTCTTGTGGGCTGAATTAATTTAGCCCAGAGCCATGTAAAGCCATGTGCATCAAAACCTGTCACACACATTGAAGATGAATCGTAGCTGATGCGTTTTTTTGTTCCTCATTCCTCTCACATCACAATGGCAGGAATTGTCCTTATTTTAGTTCCTCTCCCAGTGTGTCTTGTCGGTCATTGTTTTGCAATATGCCTCATGTTTTGTTTGCCTATTTCCTGTCTTGTTTAGTGTTTGTAACACCTACTACCACCACCAGTCAAGCCACCGTATCTCCAGCCACCACCACCACCAGCCACGACACCGTCACACCAGCTATCACCACTAGGGCTGTCGCGATAACTACTTTTGGTTGTGCGATGTATTGCAACAAAATTCATTGCGATAAACGATATTATTGCGATTTTTTTCAGAATGTCGTCTTTGACTTTAATGTACACGAATGGAATGGCAGTTTGGGAGAGGTACGTTTACTTTGGCAGTACTTTCGTACCGTTTGTCAAAGGTTTGCATCATATTTTTAAATGCTGTTTTTTCGACCATGTTTAATGGCTGCATCTCTTTAGCTATATGAGTGAGTGTGCGCCATTTATCTATCGCGTTTATATTTACACTGAAACAGATAACTGTCTGGAAGACCCCGTTCCAGCTCCAGTTCTTGTTCCCAGGTTCAACAACTGGTTGGGATGATTGTGTTTTAGGTGAGATTGGAGGTTAGTTGTGTTGCCTCTTTTCGTTGCTACTGTTTTTAAACCAAGTCGACATACCGGCTCGTTAATTGTCTCTCCTTTCGCATTCGGCTTAAAGCCTAAATGTTCCCACACCGGCTTTGAAACCAACTCCATTTGGACCTATTCTTCCTAACTGGCTGTATGTCACTATGGAACAGTCCACTTCATAACACAGTGGGTTTACGTGTGGGTGTGTGTCTGCTCTGTGTGTGGGTGTCCGCTGCTCTGCTCTGTGTATGCGCGAGACTCTGCCTTGAGCCCCGCCTCCTCTTTCGACACAGAAGGAGACCAGATAACCGGCAGGTCGATGACTAAAATGTTGTTAAAATTAATTTAAAAAAAATTATGTAATATATCGCAGCACCAAAAATTATCGCGTTCATTTCCATATATCGCGCGATAAGTCAATATATTGACTATCGCGACAGGCCTAATCACCACCACATTCCAGCCTATCAGAACTTGTTCCTATTAACCAGAGTTCGAGCACCTGTTCCCAACTAACATTAGTATTAATAGTCCTGTGGTTTCAATGTTTGTGTGAGGTATTGTTTGTGTTAGCAGCATTACTGAGTCTTTGTTCCAAGACATAGTTCAGCCAAAGTTTATCCTGGTCTTAACCCTTGCCTGTTAGTAACCGTTTTTGGTTTTGGATCTGCCTGCCCTCTGACTATGAGTATTGGATTGTTGTTTTTGGCACCATTAAATACAGTGCTCTGCGCTTGAATCCACTCCTGTCTCATTGAGGTCTATTACAGTGTTATTTTTGTTAATAAATGTCTTTCGTTTGCCTTGTACTTGTGTCCTGCCACTATTCGTGACAGCTTTGGATATTCCTAACAAATGTAAAAACATACAAATTCACTAAGTTGCATGTGTTGGACGTAATATCTGTCATGAAGTCAGAACAAATATTTACTTCAAAATGAAAAAAATATGTAGTTACATTTATTTTGGTAAATAATATTTAAGACAAACGTAAGACCACCTTCACAAGCCATATCACCAGAATTGGTAAAAAGGAGGATCCTGGACAAGAGCGGATGATTGAGTGGCAATTTAATATCTATTCAAAAGCAAGCACTCAAACACAAAGTCCACAACAGGCAGTAGAAAAATAGACTAATGCCAGAGCGTTGTGGCGCTAAACAAAGCCACTCTTAGTAGAGGGACGAGATGCTCCACACAGAGGGTAATAGAACAATAGAACACTTGTAAGTTAAAAAAAACACAGCACACTACAACATGAACCGTACATGCAACAATACCACACAAAGACATGGCCAAACACAGGAAATTTATATATACGAGTAGTAATGACTGAATTGACACCAGGTATGTGTTATGCATGTGCATGTGCTGTGCATGTATGAATCCTGTGTGTGCATTTGTGAATGTAGTCTGTGCATGTATGAATCCGGTGTGTGCATTTGTAAATCTAGTCTGCGCATTTATCTTTTTTGAGACTCTTCTAGCTCCATATGCGCCAAACATACCTTTGGAAGCTATGGCAAAACAATTCAACTGTGGTTTCATCAGACCATAACACATTTTCCCACATGCTTTAGGGAGATTTGATGTTTGTTTTTGCAAACTTCAGACAGTGAAGTACAAGAACATTCTACAATGGTAGTCTTTACTACTTATATTGTTCTTAGTCACCTAAGTCTCTTTTAAAACACAGGTAAATGCATGTGTTTGTTTGTTCATAACAGCAATCAAGAATCAGAAATTTTTTTAATCGCCATGAATGTGTTAACAGACAAGGAATTTACTTTGGCAGGAAGGTGCGTACATAAAACATATGAATAAAACAATATAAATTATAGTAAGGGGCTGAGGGGGAATATGGATAAGTAATATACATAATGCTATACAAAAATACAGATAAGTAAATACATTTACCAAACTGTAGTTCTTTGTTGAAGTCTCCCAGCAGAATGATGGAGTCCCCTACTGGAGCCCTATATAGGACTCCCTTCAGGGTCTCCAAGAAGGCTGAATACTCCGAACTGCTGTTTGGTGCATAAGCACAAACAACAGTCAGAGTTTTCCCCCCCACCACCCTTAGGCGTAGGGAGGCAAACCTCTCATCCACCGGGGTAAACTCCAACACCGCCGTGCTCAGACGTGGGCTCGTGAGTATCCCCACACCAGCCCGCCGCCTCTCACCCTGGGCAACTCCAGAGAAGAACAGAGTCCAACCCCTATCCAGGAGTAAGGTTCCAGAGCCACGGTTGTGCGTAGAGGTAAGTCCCACCAGATCCAACTGGTATCGCTCCACCTCACGCACAAGTTCTGGCTCCTTCCCCCCCAGTGAGGTGACGTTCCACGTCCCCAAAGCAAGCTTCTGCCGCCCGGGTCTGATCCGTCGAGACCCCCCACCTTCACTGCCACCCATATGACAGCGCACCCGACCCCTGCGGTTGTTCCTGTGAGTGGTGGGCCCACAGGATGGAGAGGAGAGAGATGCCACGTATCTCGTTCGGGCTGTGCCCGGCCGGGCTCCGTGGCAAACCCGGCCACCAGACGCTCGCTTTCGAGCCCGCCGTCTGGGCCTGGCTCCAGACGAGGGCCCTGGGCTTCCTCCAGGCAGGGTCTCGCTCCTTTTCCCTCTATCTTTCATGGGGTCTTGGTGAACCATTCTTAGTCTGGCCCCTCGCCTGAGACCACTTTGCCTTGGGAAACCCTACCAGGAGCATAAAGCTCCAGACAACCCAGCCCTCAGGTTCATAGGGGCACACAAACCTCTCCACCACGTTAAGGTGATGATTCCCGGGGAGACTTCAACGCACATGTGGGCAACGATGGAGACACCTGGAGAGGCGTGATTGGGAGGAACGGCCTCCCTGATCTAAACCCGAGCGGTCGTTTGTTATTGGACTTCTGTGCTAGTCATGGATTGTCTATAACAAACACCATGTTCGAACATAAGGAGGCGCATAAGTGTACATGGTACCAGAGCACCCTAGGCCGAAGGTCAATGATCGATTTTGTGATCGTATTGGCTGATCTAAGGCCGCATGTTTTGGACACTCGGGTGAAGAGAGGGGCAGAGCTGTCAACTGATCACCATCTGGTAGTGAGTTGGATCAGAGGGTGGGGAAAGACTTTGGACAGACCAGGTAAGCCCAAACGGGTAGTGCGGGTGAACTGGGAACGTCTGGAGGAGGCCCCTGTCCGAAAGATCTTCAACTCACACCTCCGGCGGAGCTTTTCCGGCATCCCTGTGGAGGTTGGGGGCATTGAACCTGAGTGGGCAATGTTCAAAGCTTCTATTGCTGAAGCTGCGGCGGTGAGCTGTGGTCTCAAGGTCCTAGGTGCCTCAAGGGGTGGTAACCCTAGAACACCGTGGTGGACCACGGTGGTCAGGGAAGCTGTCCGACTGAAGAAGGAGGCCTTCAGGGATATGCTAGCCCTGGGGACTCCGGAGGCAGTTGCAGGGTACCGACAGGCCCGAAGGGCTGCAGCCGCTGCCGTGTCAGAGGCAAAGCAGCGGGTGTGGGAGAAGTTTGGAGAAGCTATGGAGAAGGACTTTCGGTCGGCAGCAAAATGCTTCTGGAAAACCGTTCGGCACCTCAGAAGGGGAAAACGGGGAACCATCCAAGCTGTGTACAGTAAGGATGGGACACTGTTGACCTCAACTGATGATGTGATCGGGCGCTGGAAAGAGCATTTTGAGGAGCTCCTGAATCCGACCTACACGCCCTCTAGTACAGAGTCAGAGCTGGAGGCTGATGGAGGGTCATCGTCAGTTTCCCTGGGGGAAGTCGCTGAGGTAGTCATACAACTCCACAGTGGCAAAGCCCCAGGGACTGATGAGATTCGTCCAGAAATGCTAAAAGCTTTGGGTGGGGAAGGGCTGTCTTGGTTGACACGCCTCTTCAACATTGCATGGAAGTCTGGGACAGTGCCAGAGGAGTGGCAGACCAGGGTGGTGGTTCCCCTCTTTAAAAAGGGGGACCAGAGAGTGTGTGCCAATTACAGAGGTATCACACTCCTCCGCCTCCCTGGTAAAGTGTACTCCAAAGTGCTGGAAAGGAGGGTTCGGCCAATAGTCGAACCTCAGATTGAAGAGGAAGAATGCGGTTTTCGTCCTGGCCGGGGAACCACGGACCAGCTCTTTACTCTCGCAAGGATCCTGGAGGGGGCCTGGGAGTATGCCCATCCAGTCTACATGTGTTTTGTGGATCTGGAGAAGGCGTATGACCGGGTTGTGGGAGGTGCTGCGGGAGTATGGGGTGAGGGGGGTCTCTTCTCAGGGCCATCCAATCTCTGTACGCTCAAAGCATGAGCTGTGTCCGTGTCCTCGGCAGTAAGTCGGATTCGTTCCAGGTGGGGGTTGGCCTCTGCCAGGGCTGCGCTTTGTCACCAATCCTGTTTTTTAATATTCATGGACAGGATATCAAGGCGTAGTCATGGGGGGGAGGGGTTCCCGTTCGGTGGGCTGATGGTCACATCCCTGCTTTTTGCGGATGATGTGGTCCTGATGGCCTCATCGGTCGGTGACCTTCAGCACTCACTGGATCGGTTCGCAGCCGAGTGTGAAGCGGCTGGGATGAGGGTTAGCACCTCTAAATCTGAGGCCATGACTCTCAGCAGGAAACCGGTGGAGTGCCTACTCCGGGTAGGGAATGAGTCCTTACTCCAAGTGAAGGAGTTCAAGTACCTCGGGGTCTTGTTCGCGAGTGAGGGAACAATGGAGCGGGAGATTGGTCGGAGGATCGGAGCAGCGGGGGCGGTGTTGCATTCGCTTCACCGCACCGTTGTGACGAAAAGAGAGCTGAGCCGAAAGGCAAAGCTCTCGATCTACCGGTCAATCTTTGTTCCTACCCTCACCTATGGTCACCAAAGCTGGGTCATGACCGAAAGAACGAGATCGCGGGTACAAGCGGCCGAAATGGGTTTTCTCAGAAAGGTGGCTGGCCTCTCCCTTAGGGATAGGGTGAGAAGCTCAGTCATTCGAGAGGAACTCGGAGTAGAGCCGCTGCTCCTTTGCATAGAAAGGAGCCAGTTGAGGTGGTTCGGGCATCTTGTACCAATGCCACCTGGGCGCCTCCCTAGAGAGGTGTTCCAGGCACGTCCAGCTGGGAGGAGACCTCGGGGAAGACCCAGGACTAGGTGGAGAGATTATATCTCCACACTGGCCTGGGAACGCCTCGGGATTCCCCAGTCAGAGCTGGCTAATGTTGCCCGGGAAAGGGAAGTTTGGGGTCCCCTGCTAGAGCTGCTACCCCCGCGACCCGACCCCGGATAAGCGGTTGAAGATGAGATGAGATGAGAGATAGTTCTTTGTTTCTGCATTAAATTAAGTAGACCTATAATCCAGATGACTGGTACAGTAATAATGATTGCTTTGACTTGTGAAAGTCAAAACTGTGTAGGAATGTAAAAATATATATTTCCGCATCTCCCAATAGTGTAAAGGAACGAGCCACTCGCAAATAATATTATAATATGCAAACAGTTCGTGCTGTTATTAAAGCCTTATTGAGATGTATCGGTTTTTCCCGTGAGGGTGTCAAATACATAATGAATTATATTGGTGTATTGGTTATAACAAAGAGTTTCGCTCTGCGATAAAGGCTTGTGTCTATCTCGCAATACGGAATTATTATTATTCTTATTTATAAATTATTAAAGGCTCTTGTCTAGATAGATCTCGCAATACGGGATTATTTAAAAAAAGCTCTGCGAATTGTTATTCTCGTATAAACGGACAGGACATGGCTGTGAATGACTTCCCACGTCGCCTCCGCTTATAAAGCAGCCATCTAATCGTGTTTACATTAAATAAGCCTGCTTCAGAGAAGGTTCAAGCTTACGCACCTGTTGCTATGACTACAAGTACAGGATGAGCTTCGGAGAAACGAACTAACCCGGATTATGCCAAATCGACAACAATCAAATCCGGCTCACTGAGTTAGCGACGTACGGAGAACAGACCCCAGGTGAAAATTATCCGCTGTGTAAATTGGGCATGGCAATAGTAAAATGGGTTGTGCATGAAAACCAGACGGCAGTTAGCACGTATTGTGATTGGACAAAAGTTTAGACAGAAGCAGTTTGAAGGCAATGGGTGAGATACGGGTTTCTGGTACTGGAAGGATTGGCGGCCAAAATCCGTGCAGACAATGTATCTACTTGAGTGTAGACGGTGGGTGAGTTGAGCTATGGTGACTAGAGAGCTTCGGTACAGCAGGTGGGTAGAGATATGGTGACTAGAGTGCTCAGGTACAGCAGGTGGGTAGAGATATGGTGACTAGAGGACTTCGGTACTGCAGGACTTTTCCTAGCAAAAACTTGTAAATGAGTTGGTACCAGAGAGTTAAACCGTTTATTGACGGTGAACTGACTAATGCGTAAAGGTGTTTGGCTGATATGCTATGTTCGGTTTTCGCCACACACGGTGCTGTGGATTATTTACAAACCTCTCCACTTTGGTCTCGTCTGTCTAATGGACATTGTTCCAGAAGCCTTGTGGTTGTTTGGATGCAACTTTGCAAACCCACGCCGTGCTGCCATGTTCTCTTTAGGGAGAAGAGGCTTTTTCCTGGCAACACTTCCTAACAAACCATACTTTTTAGTCTTTCTAATTGTACTGTCATGAACTTTACCACATAACATGCTAACTGAGGCCAATAGAGTCAGAAAGGCAGAAAAGTGTTTAATCGCCATTGAATGTGTGAACATTCAATGGCGATGAACATTCCAAGATGTAACTATTGTTTTTCTTGCAATTTCTCTGAGCATTGACTTTGTTTGGACGTCCACTCCTGGGAAGATTGGCAACTGTCTTTTCATGTTTTCATTTTGTAATAATCTTTTCCGCTGTAAATGTTATGGTGTATCACAGAGCGGACCCAAACGCAACACAGAGACACGGAAGGTGGTGAAAAATAAATGAGGTTTATTTTAGAGAGGGTGGTCTGGAGATGATGAATAAGTTGAGGGTGTCCGGACAGCAAGACTGGTTGATGGTTTGGTTTGCTGGTGGTCGAGGACAAACACTTGGTTCAGTTCTGGAAACGGGGAGAAAAAGAGAATAGTCAAAAAATAACACTAGGAAGTATCTCACTGGGAATAATTCAAAAGAGGTCTTGGTCTAGTCGTGAATAGCTACCACTGTTACGGAAGCAACAATCTGATGAGGAGTGGCTGGAAAACCGGGGTAGATATAGGGTTGGTTGATGAGTTGATGGGTGGCAGGTGTGCAGGATCCAGGCATGGCAGGAACACCTCAAGACCAGCATGGGGTGCAAAGAGACCCACGGGAAAACACAACAGTAGAATGATGAACTTTAAAAAATTTTTAACATGTAGTAATGGATCAGTGTTTTACAAGGCCCTTCATCAAAGTGAATGTAATGGAAAATTGTAAAGATTTAAAGGAACAGCAGATGATCCAAAGCATACCACCTCCATCTGTGACCTGTGGTCCAGTTCTGAAGCTCAAGTGTCCGCACAGATCCTTACACTAGCTTGCCCATTTCCCTGCTGCTAACACATCGACTATGAAAACAGAATGGTGCCTAATATACACTTGGCGCCTAATATACGCCCCCCTCCCTCCCCACTGACAGGTGCCATGGTTACGAGATTATAGATGTTATTTACTTTACCTGTCAGTGGTCATAATGTCTTGGCTGATTGGTGTATATGGTGCATTCTCACCTCCCACATGCACTCAGACAATCAACCCACAATAGGTGGGACCATTTTAAAGCTCCGTGAAGAGAATCACCGACTAATTTCAGCATTAACCAAAGTCTGAAGTGTGAGGCCATTTAACACGACACAGAAGGTCACATTTTTTTTATACCCATTATTAATAACACATTCGAAAAGCACTGTCATGTATCAACAACAGGAGTATTCAATAGTATTATTCCAGTGTAAATGCTGTTGAATGATACATAATAAGACTCATGCAGACACATATAAGGGTAGTGATATAAATATGTCTTAATACAGGGGCCCATTCAGATGGATTTAGACAGTACTTCGGACAGTCTTCAGTGGTCATATGGTTGGACAAATACATACTCAAATGTATAGCATGTTTATTACACCGTAATTACATAGTCAATAAAAGTATTACAATTTAAACTCAGTGTACTTGCTTATGAATGACTAATCACCAGGTTCTTTTCCCCTATGCTGCTATATAATATACCGGCATACATTTCCCAGTGTGGTTACATTTACAAGTCAGCAGACACACGTTTATGGTGTGTGTATGTTGTTTTTCCTTGAAGCATGGCACTGTGAATAATGGCATTCAACATCTGGTGCAAGGCTTTGGAGGTCAGTCAGATTTGAAGACATGAAGCTGGGGGGGAAACTGGAGAGTGGAAATGAATTCAAGTTAACAAAGCACCCCAGTCTGAGCTCCTAATGAACATTTACTCCAGGATCGAACAGCCGCTCATTGGAAGCCGTATTGGAATTGACTTTACTCAAGTGAAGAGGGCAGGTTTTTTAAATTAAATAAATGGTCTGAAACCATTGTGGGCGGCGATTTAGCAGCTTCACCACAATATAAACACTGTGTATTTGTGGGAGTGTGCATGCATGGGAGAATCAGGGCCTTTACACATCCGCGTGTTAGAAGACTTTGCGGGTGTGTATTGGTTTCATCTGATCTACAGGTAAATCTCAAAAATGTGTCCTTAATTTTAAAAAGTGACACCTGCACATATTCTAGATTCATTATGTAAGATCACAGGCAGTCTAGTCAGAGTCCAGTCCCTCTGACCAGTCTGAGTCTCTCTGTCCAGTCTGAGTCCAGTCTGAGTCCAGGCCCTCTGTCCAGTCTGTATGGAGCTAGAAGAGTCTCAAAAAAGATAAATGCACAGACTAGATTTACAAATGCACACACCGGATTCATACATGCACAGACTACATTCACAAATGCACAGACCGGATTCATACATGCGTAAAAAATTCACAAATACACAGACCAAATTTAAAAAGCACATAAGATTCACAAATGCATACAAATTGTTTAAATGCACATAGCGAAATATATCTTGATTTACAAACTGCTTGCGTGCAGTGAATTTGACTGCATTTGTGTGTGGATTCTTTTTGAGACTCCCCTGACGTGGATCCACACACAAATGCATTTTTTTAACAAAGAATGATCTGCAACCAATCAGATATCTTCCTTGTTTTAGCCAATCACAAGAACGCACACCACGTGCAAGACATTTGTCTGCATTTCTATGACTTTGTTCATCCAATGGAAAACAAATCTGTGTTGAGCACAAGCTGCTGCTGTCAATAAGGCGTCTGATTTATAATTACCTTCAAACAGAAGCAGAGAGACCCTTGTCTTGTTTGTGAGCTCCGGAGCAACGTCGTCTACTTGTCCAGATGACTCTGCATCTTTGTGGTATTCTTGACATGTGACTTGGCACAGCATTTGCAAATGTAGAAAGCTTTTTATTGTTCACATGGGCTGCAATGTCGCATAAAGTAACACACGTGGCATTTTTCTGTAAAGATGTGAGAAAAGCTGGCTTAAATGGATGTAATTCCATGTACAGATAAACAGCTACGAAACTATTTTCTAAAACAAATGTTTTACAAAAATTTATGGAAATGTTTTAACATTTTGAAATATCAATTAGTATGCCCCATTATTCTGCCCCCGCTTCTGTGTGTGTGTGGCGCGAACTTGCCAGCTACAGTAACTCGGCAGATAGCTAACAGTTTCCCCAAGAGAAAAAATTAAGCTGTTTTCCTTTCAAAACCTTTACTTGGGAAGCACTGTAAAACTACAAAGAACAAAAGTACATCTCAGTGTTTACAGTACAGTACTACAACAATATTGAAGTATTTTCTGTAAAAAACGTATAGAAACGAATGCGCCCGCTTAAGCCTATGTAAACATACATTACGATACCAGCTTTTAGTGCATATGATCAAAATACACAAATATAAATTGAATTGATTTACAACATATTTCTATACTTGTATTCTTAATACTTAATGTCAAAATAACTGTATGCTCTTATTTAAACTCATACTTACAGGCAAACGTTTTCCTGACCAATTTTAAGTTCAGAGAAAAAGACGTGACCACATACATTAACTTGTATCATCTAACTACGGCAAGAAAGTTATAACAAAAACATTTGATTGCCTTAACAGTCCACTAGGGGTCTCCCTTTTCCCAGATAACCAACAGAACAACACACCCATCATAACCCAGATGGCAGCTAAAATCTGCCGGCAAAAAGTGCTACTAAGAAACTAAACAGATTTGATTTTCCATAATGTGCTTAGGCCTTAGGCTGCTTAAAGTGAAACTGAATCACATTTTTTTAAGTAGTGTTTGTTTGTAAAATATATATAATAATTAGACTTTCAGGTTCATAAGAGTTTTGCTCTTAAAGGCCAACCTCACCGAAAAAACATATTATTTCTCACTTATCGTGGTCACTTATGTAGTAGAAATGGGAAAGCATTTTTGAAATTGGTGCCATCTAGATTAAAATGTGTTTTGGCTCATGTGGATGAAATACACCAAATCCCAGAATGCACTTGTTTCACTGCTCCACGAGTCCACTCCCAAGCCACGCCTACCGGCTCGAGAGGGCAGGCAGAAGGGAAGGCTAGCTACTAGCTAATTGACTGGAAAACAGAAGACACCGGTTGACATGAGTCTCCGTGACGAGTGTCTTGATAAAGTAATTTAAATACTAGCCTTGCGTTGTACCAGGATGTACATCTAACACAAGGAAAGGACATGTAGTTAGTTTCCATCGTTTTCCCGTTGAACATTTAGAGCGGTGCAAACAGTGGCTAGTATCAACCACCCCAAGTTCCGAGAATATTTGTAATTAATAAAAGTATATACATTTCATATTCATATTTCCCTGTACTCTTTTGTAAATCAAAGTAATACATTATAAACTTTGAACTTTTATTGTTTTTAAACATAATATAAACAATTTCACACTCATAGCTCTTCCAGAGCTTCAGCAGTTTCTTGATAGCCACAGTATTGTCCGTCACTAGCTGGAAATCTCTGTCTGATGTCCTAAACAACATAGGCAGGCAAAACAAGACGATATAGCCTTTCCCCAGTCTCTCTCCTTGCAGGACCCATTCCACGAAATGACGGTAGGCTGTTAGGCAATATTGTCTGAAAACAATAAGCACAACGTTAGCAACGCAAGCTATTGGCACCTACAATAGGCTACCTAGCATATATGTAAATATAACCGATAGCTCAGCTAACTGACGTGAACAACAAATAAATACTCACTTATACTGAAGCGTCCGTTTGTCCCTGCGGGCTTTGGCTGGCGTTTCCCATTGACCTTCGGAATCCTGAAATAAGTTTCAAAAACTTGTGTGGATCAAAGCTGGGGTGCTCTATTACGCATGCTGGCGGTCCCGTTTCTAATGCAGATTCAGTTATTTCTTCAAGAAGAAAATGGCATCGCTGAAATTCGCAACAGCAGCGGGACTCTATCTGTGTCCATAGGCGCACAGCGAGAGCACTGGCACCACCAGTCCGCCCCAGCTCGACTCTGTACGGGCTCTTCCTCATGACCGCAAGGCAAGCTTCGCTCCTCTGCAGCAGCAGCCTCTTGTTCCTCCCGTCAACCGCAACGGTGTTTCGCTGTATTGCGGCTCGTACAGGCAGCCACGAACATCGGATTCGCGCAACAGATCTTCAAAATCCCTTTCTTCCATTTCGTCTTCACAATTACATTCTGCCATTGTGTTGTCTAAAACTCTAATTTCTCCCTATACAAGCAACATCGGGTTAGCTTAGCTACAAGATGGCTGACAACTGTTTTGAAAATCTTTGACGAGGCCCCACCCCATATGGGCGGGTTGAAAAAATGCGGAAGTAGCGTCTACTTCTGTCTGTAGTTTACAGCCTCTTTTAAAAAATCCTCCAATGACGTAAAAATCGTCATTTAACGTCATTGGAGGATTTTTTCCTGACCTAAAATCAAGATATGCCTCATCAGATGGAGTTGAGGGGTGGGAGGAGGGTCATTGGAAAATTCTACCATTTGTCTACTGATACAAAGCTAAATGCAAAATCGGTGAAGTGGCTCTTTAAGTGCTGTAGGCTACTACTGTAGGCTAGTGAACTTGAATATTACATGAAATATCACATGAAATATACTCACAGCAATGATCAAATAAAACCTAACTGTAAGTATTTGTTCTTTGTCTAAGGCACTGCAGTCGTGTGGGTGCAGTATTGAGAGCTCAATAGCACTGCATTATTAAGTCTACTGTTCTATCATATCTGACCTAATTGTGCAACGTTTTCAAAATTGCCTGGCTTAAATTCCCATAGAAAATAGCTGAAGTCTAATGTTCTAAATTGTTGTTTTACAATTTTCTTAACCATCTATTTGTAACATTCCTAGTATGTGCTATGAACTGTCCACCTACATAAAAAACATGTTTTTGAATTCCACGCACCATTAGAGCGCAGGACTGGCTGAACCCATATACTGGGGATTACGTACTTATCCTACACTAAAACATGTAGCCTAATCTTGGTGAGTAAAGGCTTCGCACAGCATCCCTTCATTACAGGCTTCGCACAGCATCACTAGAAGTGTACCTAGGTTCTGGGAGGGCCAATCAGCAACAGACTTAAGGCAGTTGCATATTATTATAAGGATACATGTGTAATTAAAAAGACTCAAACTCAATGGATCCTGAACGTGAACTTTGTCTTTAAAAACGAGCCCTATATTTATTTGTATCAAAACTTTTTGGGCCTTGAAATAGAGGTACCATTTTTTTATTTTCTGATAAAAGCTGACATTTCTAAGTTGTGATTTCAAATCCAAACTTCGGATTTATAGCCAAAAGAAGAAAAGATATGATCTCTCCCAAATCTTAAAAAATGCACTAGTACAGCATGTTGTATTTTCTCTGGAAAAATAATTTCAGGCACCCAGTTCTTGACAAACACAGGACGGTTGGCATGTGTTGTGTAGAACAGATGAGGAGTAAGGATGGCTGGAGACTGGATTTAATTAGCCAGTCAGCCGATAAATAACCGCTGCAATTAAAAGGCAGCCCTTCTTTTTGTTTATGCTCAGGGAAACTCGAAACAAACAAGACTGTTTACTGATGAGCGCACACACACACGTTAACGGCGGCCGAGGGGCACCCAAAACTGAGGTAAACAGTAAATAGTGTTGTGGCCTTCCTCACACGAGACAAGCTAGATTTACCGTCGTCTTAGGGAATGGCTGAGTTTATCTTGTTACACAGCCGTGGCTCTGGCCCTTGCCCAAAACGCATCAACAAACACATGGCCAGCTTCAAAAGCCCACAAATGGCATACTTAGTCTCAAACCATTCCTTAGGATAGACAATAGCTGTTTTCGCCCGAAAATCTTGAGCAATTGGATTTCCGCTATTTTACTAAATGCTTTGCAGTCTTTTGAACGAGCACCTCCGTGATTAAATTTAAGGGATTTGTTTGGGATTGGGCCCTGGTGGCCATGCTGTACCACAGCCAAACACTTTGTGTAGAATGAGCTAAATCCTTGATGTATTGGAGACCGTATATTTCTTCTGTGCTTCATTTTTCAGCCCTGTGTTTGTTGAAGATCAACTTTGAATGGCGCTCAGCGGTGTAGTGGGATTTTGATGTATAAAAAACGCGGACTTCTATGACTTTCAGTTATTAATGGCTAGACATTGATTGACACTGGGTACCACTCTACATACTCTAGCTAAACACAACGATAAGTCTAGGATGGAAATGAAGCATTCAGTGTCTGCAGGTTGAAGCAGTACTACACAAAACAGAGCTTTACTAATTAAACATAAATAAGGAGAATGTATTGGTAAGTTTGAAGAAATCTACTGATTTTAATTCAATCAATTTCTTTATCATCAGCAGTTTTCTACAGATACCCAGCCTACATTCCTTAAGTCCTCATCTGGCTGTTCCGGCTGAAGATTGTAAGAGCACATGACCTATGGCACAGGTGTCAAACCGGTTGCAGGGAGTGCCGAGTGTCTACAGGTTTTTGCACTCACCTTTAACTTAATTGATTAATTATGTCACTAATTGGTAACAATTACAACAGAAATCTGCAAACATTAGGCCCTCTGTGGAACCGGTTTGACACCCCTGACCTATTGGATCATGTCAATGCTTTTGCATGTTCAGATGACAAGTGGCTCACTAAACACATGTGTCCACGTGAATCTGAACCCAAGTCAGCTGAATAACCAGGTAGACAACAACAGGAACAATTAGGTGTGAGCTTGGCAGCAGCAGTAGGGATTGATACGCAGCATCTGATCTGCAACACATCCAGGAAGACTTTGGGCGGAAACAGCTACCAGCTGATAGTCAGGAGGTGTGGTCAGGAGGTGTGGTCAGAGTGCTCATCTCCAAATGTTCAACAGGACACAGGGCAAGTTATGGAGAGCATTCCTTGGATTCAAAAGGATACCTGAGCTTACTTTTCAATCAGACCCGAGTACTTCGGTACAACTCTTTAGCAGCGTAAAACTAGGGATTGTGGAGGTTCCCAGTGGGATCTGCCAACAAAAATGATCGTTTCGTTGTATGTCAAATGAAGATGTGAGTCAGTTACAAGCAAAAATATATTTGATTTGCAATAAAAAATATAAAACATAATATAAAGTAATTAAAAAAAATGTTATTCACCCTGTACTATATTGGAAACATATTATTACACATTATTTGACAGGTCTGGACACAAATGGGTCAATATCATTCTGGATTATTGGTGCCCTCACAGACACACCCCCATACCAATGGCAGATGTGCTTATAATTCCACTGTGCTACTGTCCATCTCAGATGAGGCCCAACCCAGAGAAGTCTTCTGGACAGTGTTGATGTATGGCAGTAAAGCATTAACTTGCACCTGTGGATACAGCGGGTATGGTGTCGAGTGATTTACCAAAGAATTCCAGAGCCGATGTCAGGACTTACATTACCGACACATAACAACAACTCCCAATGGAACCGGGAGAGTTAAAGATCATGACAAGCGGGACTCGCATATGAACAGGGTCAAGCCTGACCTTATGAAGAGCGTCGGACTCCATCCTAGCTGGAGAGGTGCTCTTCTTTTGTCTAGGAATATAGCTAGGAGACTCACTCCTATAGTGTTAAAATGAGATAGGGTGCAGATCAGACTGTTAGCCAGCCTGCTAGCCTAGTGGGATCTGTCAATAGCATAGCCAGAGTAGTTAGCAAACCCTACACCATTGACACCGTGCTTGGCTCAATAAAATAAAAAAGGTAGTGTTAATAAAAGCAACTGTATTAAAAATAAAGCCCTCATTTAGACTGTGTATTTCAATTGGCACAGTTCTCAACAATGATGTCGTCCTAAGAGCTTGCAGAGCTACCCTGATTTATTTTGCCAATGGCAACCCTTGAATCTTTTGCCCCTGTGTCTCCTGACTATAGCATTGTGCCGGAGACGTAGGGAACCTTCCCTGTGTCTTGTCTCTACTTACATTGTGTTGGGCCCTGTTTAGGGGTTACCCTGTTCACGGCCACAGTATCACTAACCCTCCTCTTCTCTTATGCTGCTATACTGTTGTACTGGGAACTAGAGTGTCTAACCTTTCCCTGTGTTTGTTTCCACTTCCGTTAATGCGGACCTGTGTCTGCTGGCCACGCTGTGGGACCAATCAGGGAAACATGTGCTGGATCTATCCTGGGGCACCTCCTCCTGATTGTGTTGCAGGCTGAGCAGCTGATGATCATAAGTTCACCCAGCACAGCCAGAAGAAGACTGGTCACCTCTTAGAGCCTGGTTCCTCTCTAGATTTCTTCCTAAATTTGACCTTCAGGGAGTTTTTCCTAGTCGCCGTGTATAAACTTGTTGATGTGTGCTCTGTCGTGTTCAGGCTGGGTGTTTGTAAAAGCACTTTGTGACAACTTTGTTGTAAAAAGGGCTGTATAAAATAAATTTGATTGATTTATAGATATTAAAAACAATGCATATTTTTTCCAAACAGTAAGCCATGTGGGTCAACACTTTTGAAGGCACACCCACCTGTTGAAATCAGTCAGCTTTGCATGGACCCCCACCCGATTGAGGGAGGGCGAGGCTGGCCAATTTCAAGTATCCACGGGACCCCTACGTTGGGCTGCGGTCTCACATCAACCCGTCACAGCCCTCACGCAACACAGCGTTCTCATTCCCCCGGTTTTTTCGGACGACCCAGAAAAACCCAGCTGATTTATTACGGCGAAATAACGAGCGGCGGAATAAATTCTCACTGAACGGGGGCCGTTTGATTAACGCAAATGGCATTTGGAGAGTGTGGCCTTTGTTAGACCCACCGAGGAGCCGGGATAGATGGCGGAGAGTGACGGCGGGGGGGGAGAAATGGGCCAGCTTTTGCTAAATGAGTCGAGGCAATCCATCAGATGCCAGTCCTCATTATGGCTGTGGATACACTAGGAAAAAGGGGTTCTTTCCCTGGGCTTCCTCTCCCTATTAGCGCCACTCAGCCGAGCGATGGCGGCAGCAGACCGCCGCTGCTTGGGGCACCTTTCACGCGCTAATAAGAAGACCTATTCACCGACTGCCCTTCCCAGTTAATCCGACTGAGTGATGAAAGAGAATTGAGGTCGGGCGGCTAAACAGGCTAGCAAATGACATGCCCAAGATTCGGTCGGTCCTATCTCTCCTGACCCCAGCCCTGTCCACTGATGTCAGCGGTCAAGGTATGAGCTTTGCTGCGTCATGCATGTCAGTGCAGCACTAGGTTTTGTAGTGTTAGATAATACGTCATGCATGTCAGTGCAGCACTAGGTTTTGTAGTGTTAGATAATACTATGAAATTAATCAACATCGTATAACAGAGTTGTGTATGTGGCGAATATTCCAGATATTGTGTAATGCCAGGATATAGCACTTATGTATGTATATATATATATATATATATATATATATATATATATATATGTATATATTTAAAACATCTATGTGATGTCATGCCATTGTACACTTTTTTCATAACATTGCATTCTGTCAACCGGCATTCAGGATTTAACTCGCCCTGGTTTATGACATGATATCACATACATGACACATTGAGCTGGAGTGTAAGGAATCATATTATATCAACCTCAGTCTGTGGCTGATTTAGATCTGGAAAAGTAGGTCATAAAAGGCATCAATATATTAATTTCAAGCGCCAGGAAGAAATGCAAAACAGCTGCACTAAAGTCTTTGCTGACTAGAATCGTGCGCTGTTTTTTGAACTTCATTAAACCAGGATGAGAGGACATATTTGCAGGAACAATTAGAGGTCCTGTCAAGACTTCACCAACCTTCTTAACTGACGACCACGCTATGCCAAAACCTCTTTTGATGCATGCATCAGTTAATTACATTCTTACATTCTGTAAGCCCTTTTGGGATTGTCTGCTCACTGCACACTATCATACAAAGAAAGTTTTCACATTTTTAAGTGGGTTTTTTCATGATACTAGTTCATTAATTTAAGAAATAGGTCGAAACCTTACACAAAACCTTTGATTCAGTGTGTTACTGCACATTTCCAGCAGAGGGCGAAGGTTTACAGCTGGTCATGTAAAAGCTTTAACACCTACATCATACTGTCTGTTGCAATTTTTGATCATTAGTTTCTTCCTACAGTCAAATGCATTTTGTGACAAGATATTTCAGAGAGTTGTATTTTGTATTGTAGGTAGAAATAGGGCTCATAATTACTTATTGAATGTTGCTTGCCATTAAGTTATCACTTTGACATTATTAATGATTGAATATTGCATTTTGCTTCACGAATTTCAATGAGTATCAATCGATTCATCTCTCAAATAAATCAATTTAATGCGTCATTACTTGTCGCAAAGTGCTTATACAGTTACCCTGGTTGAAATCTCCGGATGCAAGCAACAGCGATATCTGTTGCATAATTGGTGATTATCACAAGAGTACTTGACCTTTTTCGGGCCGACAATTCAGGACACAGTGTGAGGCGAGCGACATTAATAAGAGGCTCTGCCACTTGGTTGGAATGAATAACACCCGCATATGATTGGACTTGTGTGGGGATGCGATTTTGTACAATGGGAGCAGGCTTTAAATAAGGGCTGAGTCCAATCTGTGCAAAAAAAATGGCAGATTGGAAGCTTGAGATCACTGAGTAAAATTGCTCCTTGCAGCGAGAACCGTGGAGGTCTGTCAGCTGCTTGCGGTGTCCTGGATTGCCGGCTGGACAACACTGTTCTTTGATGGTATCTGTGGAGGGGTTAATAAATACAGCCACTAGCCGCCTTTTTGATTGCATTCCGTCTCTGTGTGACTGCACATGGCTGTGTGTCTGGGCACAGGTGCGTATAAATATATATATATGGCTGTACAAAGCATGTCTTTGGCTCTCTGGTTGTTTCTGTATCGACGCATGTCTGCATGTGTGAGCTTACCTTTGTGGATGTGGACACCTACACTCACATACCCTCTTGTGTGTCTGTGTGTTGGCGCAAGCCATATGTGTCCGTAAAGTTCTGAAACACGATGACGGTTGAACTGCTTGCCAAGATCAAACACTAGAGACGGGGGAGGGGGGGGCAAATGAGTTGACTACCCAGATGAGAATAACTGCCCACAGCCGCTCAGAGCATCTACAACACACGCAAAAAAAAAACACAGCGCACCATTCCTCCCCCCAAGACACTGTCATAGCTCTAATTAAGGCCCTGATGAGGTGACGCCAGGCCCATCTTCAGAGTCAAAGCAGGGGGGGAGGTGTTAGATATATGCCTGCAAAAGAGTCTCAGTTTGGCCTCTTGTTTTCTGGTATCGCCTGGACAAAATGGATCTTCTCCATAGAAACGAGGGCAGATCGCTGCTTAGACTGCATACGTACTAGTATTTCTGGATTCATTTTTATGACCGAGGCGTACCATGTCTACCCACTTCAATCTGCCTGGTTAAACCAGAGTGGACACAGGACAGTAGTAGCAACCAGGACACAACCATCAGATGGCTGGAGGTGGAGATTTGAGTCTAAGTGGTCTGTGAGAAACTGAGGTACCTGTATATTTTTATATTTTCCTTAGTCAAGATAACAGCACTTCTGGCCATGGGGTGTCCAGCGTCTACGTGCTGCATCCAGCACAAATATACTGACACAGCATGGGTTTAATGCTGCGATACTGCATTACATTTGATGTAACAAAAACAAAATTCTAGTTATGCAGTCCAGGTATAAAGTGGTCATGGGTTAAGTATTTGATCCCACATTCCGAGACTGAAAACATGTTCGATGCATTGGTTGTCACGTTTGGTTTTGTTTCAGATAATATTGTGACAAATACAGTACAAAAGTACAAATAGAATATACTGCTTTGCCATTGTGGCTTGACATTTTTAAAATACAAAATAATATTATGAAAGCTATCTGTTCGAAAGTGCAATTTATATAAGCAAGACGGAACCTCTACAGTACAATGCATTGTGGGCATGTAACCGTCAGCATTTTGGGTGATTAAGATTATATTTTTTGTTATTCTGTCAGGGCCTGCGTTGCTAAAAAATAACTCATTCTCCCAGTAGCTAACGATTCTGTGAGAAACTGAAATACCTTTATATTTTCACAATATCCTAAGACAAGATAACATCATTATGGGCCAGGGTAGTCCAGCGTCCTGCTAAACTGCATTCTCCTGAAGCTTTGATGCTGTCTTATGGAGTTACATTTGTCTCAAAAAGAACAAACAAAATTATTACTATTGCAACCAAAATTATGTATTGCAAACAAAAAAATAAATATTGAATTCAAAACATCCACGAAGATCGAGATCCGCAAGAAATCAAAACGATTTAAATGCCAAGACAAATGTATTGCAGTTTTTTTTCTATCTCTGCTTACGTTGCATGGTTTTTGCTCTCGGTCTTTTTTTGCAGTTGCGAGTTCAGGTTTTTGCTCTCGGTTTCTTTTTTTGCAGTTGCGAATTTTTTTGACACAATTGTAACGTGTGGGCGGGGTTTAGATGACTTCCAAGAAGACGGTCTTTGCATTTAAATCGTTTTGATTTCTTGCGGATCTCGATATATTTTCGTGGATGTTTTGCATTCAATATTTATTTTTTTGTTTGCAATACATATTTTTTGGTTGCAATAGTAATAATTTTGTTTGTTCTTTTTGAGACAAATGTAACTCCATACTGTCTTGTTTAACAAAAGCATAACATGGTAAGAATGTAGATTGTAAAAGATTCATAGACGAATATCAATTTGTTGTGGGGGTAACATAGCATTTATCTTTTTCTTACACTCAGTGGGCTTCATTTTATTCTCATTAACAATCATCTTTAAAAAGTGGCAGCACTTAAAGTACAAAATACTAAACCTAGTGGTTTGACTTATTTAGTTTAGAATTAGCAGTTGAATTTTATAATACTATTTTATGTGTTCTGCCATTTAGAAATAATACATTTCAGTCAGTCTGCTTTTTATATGTGACACATACAAAGGTTTTTCAACAGTGACTCATGGGTTGTTTTGGTTCTTTATTCAGGCGCTTTGAAATGATACAATAATGTTAAAGTGCGGACTGTCAGCTTTACTTTGAGTCTTTTATGTGTATCAGGTAATGTTTAGAGAAATGACAGCACTGTGTGTCCATAATAACCCCCCCATTTTATGTAACAAAAGAACACAAAAATACTTATGCAGTCCATGTGTGTAGAAGTGTGAATTAAAACATGTTGGATGCATTTGTTGTAAGATTATGAAAGCTATCTGTCTGTTTGAAAGTAGATATTGTATAAGCAAAACAGAGCCTATACAGTACATTGCTTTTTGGGTAATCAAGATTATATTTTTAGGTCTCCTGTCAGGGCCTGCGTTGCAAAAATAACTCCCAGTAGCTAACGATTTCAGATGAAACTATGGATTCCCTGTCTGTCTTCCTTAATGTTACTAACTAAAAATAGCAGCATGTAGACTTCTCCCCTGTCATGAAAAACAAGCATTGCATTATGAAATGTTAGATTACTTTTACAGCAGACGAATAAGTGTTTGTTGCTTTCCAAGTGGTTGCTCAGAGACTTGGAGGGAAACGGCCAATAATGGACCCTGAAATCTCAGAACCAGTACCTGACACTTTGCTACAATGTTGTGATTGTACAGCTTGAATAACTGTGTACATTTGCTGTCCCCTCAAAATAACTCAACACACAGCCATTATTGACTAAACCGCTGGCAACAAAAGTGAGTACACCCCTAAGTGAAAATCGGGCCCAAAGTGTTCATATTTTTCTGTGGCCACCATTATTTTCCAGCACTGCCTTAACCCTCTTGGGCATAGAGTTCACCAGAGCCTCACAGGTTGCTACTGGAGTCCTTCCACTCCTCCATGGTGAAAGTACAGAACTGGTGGATGTTAGAGACCTTGCGCTCCTCCACTTTCCGTTTGAAGATACCCCACAGATGCTCAATAGGGTTTAGTTCTGGAGACATGCTTGGCCAGTCCATCAAATTTACACTCAGCTACTTTAGCAAGCCAGTGGTCGTCTTGGAGGTGTGTATGGGGTTGTTATCATGTTGGAATACTGCCTTTGGCCCAGTCCTGTTAAACCGCAGTATGGTCTTGGCCAACTTGCTGCGGCTCAGTTTCAGGGTCTTGGCTATCTTCTTATATCCTAGGCCATCTTTATGTAGAGCAACAATTATTTTTTCTGATCCTCAGAGAGTTCTTTGCCATGAGGTGCCATGTTGAACTTCCAGTGACCAGTGTGAGTGTGAAAGCGATAACACAACATTTAAAACACTTGGTCCCAGTTCACACCTGAGACCTTGTAACACTAATGAGTCACATGACCCAGGGGAGGGAAAATGGCTAATTGGCCGATTTGGACATTTTCACCTAGGGGTGTACTTACTTTTGTTGCGAGCGGTTCAGACATTAATGGCTGTGTGTTGAGTTGTTTCGAGGGGACAGCAAATGTACACTGTTATAGAAGCTGCTCACTCACTACTTTACATTGTAGCAAAGTGTCATTTCTTCAGCGTTGTCACATGAAAAGATACAATCAAATAATAACAAAACTGTGAGGGGTATATTCACATTATGAGATACTGTGTATATGTACTCTTTTGCAGTACATACAGAATAGCACTTACTTTTACCTGTCAGAAGGTGAACTTATAAAACACATTGCATCCTTGACATGTTATGTGTGTATATATGTTATAGTACAACATATTGTTAGGTCAACAAAGAGGTGGGTGTTTGGTTTCTCAAAGACATGGGTCCGCACCCACAGACAATGAATATTCCAATGAACTCATAAGATGCTGAGGTAAAAAAAAATCTGATGCATTCCCACTTGTCTGTTCTCCAGAAGCCTATTGATAGCTTTGTTTGTTTATTTGGATCCCCACTGGCTTTCACCCTAGCAGCCAGATACTCTTCCTGGGTCCCACAGATAACAGAAAACATGACAAATAATGAAACACTGACATGCAGATATACAAAAACACGTACACGCACATCTTCAATTCAACTCAAACAAATGTGTGTAAGTTGTGTGTGTGTCAGAGTGTGTGTTTGTATATCCCTCCGCCCTGTCTCCTCTGTGCCATGAAATGTTGTTTTAGCTAATTAGTTTTTTCATTTGCTGTTTGCATGAGTTAATGAAGAAGGGATGGAGCTGGAATGACTCTGTACAGTGTTGTGTGCCAATGTGACTTTCTTTTACAATTAGGGACTCTGAAGCTTTGACTGCGTCTCCTAATGACTAATAAATTACGCCAGGTATGATCTTCTCCTTCTGTATTTCCCCTGCGTCCAATATGAGGTCTGCACTCTGCACTTTCACATACCCGTTATGTGGTTGCACACTCTTTAAGGAGCTTGAAAAACAAAAGCCGTCCATTGTTTGTGTGAATGTACCATAGTGATATATATGCCCATAAACTAAACAGCCAGTCCTTTTTTATTTAGTTCCTGGACAACCTTCTTTCCCCCATTTTCAAAGCAAGAAAAACAATTTACTCGAGCAGTGCCAGGATTTTTTCTTTTTGGGTTCATGCGTTTTGTTGATTTTTCGGAAGAGTGCCTTCCATCCCTTTCATGGACTTGCCAGATTCTATGAATTTATTACTGTGATTGTTGTTTCTTTTAAAAACTGTTTGAATTATGTTGCCATGTGTCTGCTTTTCATGATAGCGAAACATATTTGTTGACCACCAGCTACAGGCTGTTGTGCTAGTTTGTAGCTGGTAGCTTTCTCAACGTGTCATTATCCAGATCTTTTTTTATGATTCTGTATCAGGTGTCTTTTACATTTCTTTGTCTCTGTATGTTTAACACAACCTTCTATTTGCTTCTTATACTACAATAAATTCGCATTTGTCCTTTCAACAAACATACAATATACATGTATTTTTACAAACAATCAGTGTTGGTTTAATGTTGATAAAATAAAATGTCTAATACTGGCTAACTTCATTAGCTGGTACTACAGGAAGCATACAGAAATAACTGTAGTAAAATACAGTTCTAGCTGTAAAGCAGTAAATTGGTGACAATAACATGGACACTTAATGGGGTTGACATCTGTACAACAAGTGAAATATGTGAAATATGCATAAATAGTGGTCAAGATTTTACCAACTTTATACAATATACACATAAATCCCTCATATTTGTCTGTGAAATCGCCATTGTGTGTGGATTCCAAAATCCTCTTTACAGCATGTACACCATTCTAAACTCTAAACGAAGACTTAACTAATAACAACAGAGCCGTGGTTGCTTTGTGTTGTGTTTGTTATTACATTGAGCTATCTTTGAGCAAGGGATGTTGTGTCAACATGTACGCAATTCTCGCACTCAAAGCTAGCACAAATTGACCATCAGAGGGTTACACTATTACACAATTTTCTCCCACTAAAGAGAAATTTGATTAGGCCCTATCTACTAAATTCTGTCACCACAACAAAAATCCTATACGCTATGTAGCGACAACTAAATGCAAAACAAAAGAGGCGATGTTAAAGACAACTCCTGTAGATCGATTCCCTTATTTTCCCTTATCCGTCAAACTACTAGACATTCTAGTCAGAGCAACGACTGCTAAACTGAGACATCGCCTCATCTTCCGCTTTGTGTTTCACAAAATCGTGGCTGTGTGAATCTACACAGGATTCGCTGATGCATTTGAGTGGTTTCTCGAACATGGCTCTCCACTTTATCCTCCAGCACCTAGACTCCCCTGGAACCTACGCCAGAATCCTATTTGTGTACTTCAGTTCTGCATTCTACAGAATATCAGCTTTACTCCAGGACAAGCTCATCAATCAATCAATCAAATGTTTTCTATAAAGCGCTTTTACAACAAAGTTGTCATAAAGTGCTTTTACAAACATCCAATCTGAATCCGACAGAGCACACTTCGAAAAGATAAACCAGATGAACAAGTTGATACACGCCGGCTAGGAAAAACTCCATGAAGGTCAAATTTAGGAAGAAATCTAGAGAGGAACCAGGCTCTGAGGGGAGACCAGTCCTTTTCTGGCTGAGTTGGGTGAACTTATGATAATTTAGTATAATAGTTATTTAAATGCATTTTTAAGTGCAAGGAGTCTTAAAAAATAGTATAGTCCAGGTTAAATATAATCAGACAGGGACAACCGGGAGGGTTGAGGGTTAGGCAGATTGGAGGCCGAAACTGTCTGGTAGAATCAGCTGCTCAGCCTGCAACACAATCTGAAGGGCCATGATGGTTCCAACACATGTTCCCAGGGCTGATTGGTCCCACAGCGTGGGCAGCAGGCACGGGTCCACCTTAATGGAAGTGGAAACAAGACACTAGGAAAGGTTGGACACCCCAGTTCCCTACGTCCCAGACACAATACTATAGCAGCATAAATCTATAAAATGAGACAAGGGGGTCTAGTGAAACTCTGTCCATGAAAAGGTCAACTACAACCACTCGGGAAGGTTTAGTTTTGCTCAAATTGAGGTATCTAAAGAGATGTTTTTAATAGTGACTTAAAAGTTTGAACTAAGTCTTATTTCTAAACCAGATTGGCAGCTCATTCCACCTCCGGCTGTTTGTTTTGAAATTTTAGGTACAATTAGAAGGCGAGATAGATGGGAGCAAGTTCATGTAAAGCTTTATACAATAGAACTTTAAAGTCTGCCCTAGCCTAAACATTACTTTATTTTGTTCTAGTTAAGATTCTAGCAGCTGTATTAAGTACAAATTGAAGTTTGTTTATTGATTCATAAGGATAACCAGAGAATATAACATTGCAGTAATCTAATCTAATTTTCCTGCATCATTATTTGTTAAAAGGTTTCTGATGTTATTAATATTCCCCACGATGGAAAAATGCTGTCTGCAAAATATATTTTATATGTTTGTCAAAGGAGAGATCCGGGTCAAGGGTCACGCCAAGGTTTCTCACAGTTTTTTGTGATATGGCCATACATCCGTCTAGGTTAAACGTGAGGTATGTCAACAAGTCTCTTTGTTTCTTAGGTCCTAAAACTAGCATTTCAGTTACATTTGAATTTAAGAGCGAAAAGTTCTCTGTCATCCACTTTTATATGTCTAAAACACTTGTTTTAATAGTAGCTAACATAGGGTCTAAAGTATGATTGTGACAATGCGTAGGTGCTGAGACATGCTTTTTCATGCATGATGGCTTCAAATGCCTTTTGAACAGGGTCATTGTTTTCTCCGTATGGATATAAAATCCCCGGAGATTAAAGTAGAATCTGCCATGACTACAATGTTGGACAAGAATTCTGAAAACACACTGAGGAACATTGTATGACCCAGGATGACTGTAAATAGTAGCCCCCGTTACGGGATGCACAGGGAATCTGATCACTAGTGTAACCTGGAAGAGAAGCCTCATTTAAAGCGATAAATTCATCAGGCTTGAGCCAGGTTTCACACAGGGCAATTAAGTCTAATTTATGATTTTAATATGCAAGGTTTTAATGTCACTTTTGTTTGTCTAAATGAGTGCTTTATTTTTTATAAAGTTGCTTTTATTAACACTACCTTTTTTATTGAGCCTAGTTTGAATCATGGTGTCAATGGTGTAGGGTTTGCTAACTACTCTGGCTATGCTATTGACAGATCCCACTAGGCTAGCAGGCTGGCTAACAGTCTGCTGCCTGACCTGCATGTTTACGCTATAGGAGTGAGTCTCCTAGCTATATTCCTAGACAAAAGAAGAGCACCTCTCCAGCTAGGATGGAGTCCGTAGCTCTTCTGCGGGTCAGGCTTGACCCTGTTCAAGTGCGAGTCCCAAAACCAGGGCCAATTATCCACATAACCTATCGATTGCGACGGGCAGAACTTCGTCTTCAGCTAGCGATTGAGCTGTGAGAGTCGGCTGTAGATCTTTTCCATGCCTCTAGCTGGGAGTGTTAACCCTATGTCCCATCATCCTGGGTGGCTCCCCAGTTGTCACTGAAGTCCTTTAGCTTCCTGGACAACAACATCAGCCAGGACCTCAAGTGGAAGGTGTACAATCCATCAAAACTAATATAATGATGAATTTTGCACTGCCATCATTGAGTCCATCCTGGCCTCCTCCATCACTGTCTGCTATGCTGCAACTGTCAAGGAAAAGGGCAGACTGCAGTGCATCGTCTGATCTGCCAGGCAGGTTATTGGCTGCAATCTGTCATCTCTATGGGACATACACACGTCCAGGTCCCAGAAGGGAGCGGCAAAGATTGAGACTGATCCCTCTCACCCACGTGATAAATCATGAAATAACTTTTTTCCACTTTCAATGTGACCTATAACGTGAACAATTCCATTGAAAAAATAAACTGAAATCTCTGAGGAAAATAAATAAAGTGTGCACATTAAACTAATACTTTGTTGAAGCACCTTTTGATTTTATTTCAGCAATCAGTCTTTTTTGTTAGGAGTCGATTAGCATGGCACATCTTGACTTGACTTCTGTCGGATTGCGAGTACATCTCTTCTGCACAGCCCTCTCCAGATCACCCCACAGATGTTCAATTGGATTCAGGTCTGGGCTCTGGCTGGGCCCTTCCAAAACGTTAATCTTCTTCTGGTGAAGCCATACCTTTTGGGATTTGAATGTGTGGTTTGGGTCGTTGTCATGCTGAAAGGTGAACTTTCTCTTCATCTTCAGCCTTCTAATGGAAGCCTCTAGATTGTGTGCCAATATTGCCTGGTATTTAGAACTGTTCATCATTCCCTCCACCCTGACTGAGGCCACGGTTCCAGCTGAAGAAAAACAGCCCCAAAGCATGATGCTCCACTGGGTATGGTGTTCCGTGGGTGATGTGCAGTGTTGTTTTTGCGACAAACATGCCTTTTGGAGTTACGGACAAAGAGCTCAACCTTGGTTTCATCAGACTATAACACGTTTTCCCACATGCTTTTGGGAGACTTGATGTTCGTTTTTGCAAACTTCAGCCAAGCTTGGATGTTATTCTTCATTAGAAAAGGCTTCTGTATTGCCACCCTACTGTCACAATTCCAAGTCCACTGAGGACATGTATTGGGCTAGGAGGGTATAGGGACACCTAATTATCTTTGAGCACTTATAAAACTTTGCGCACTTATATTACTTCGCAACAGAATCAGATGTGGGTGATTAGAATGGGCACAGCTGGTTTCTGTGATTATGTTTGTGATAAGAGTCACAGGGTCTTTAAATGTCACATGAATGTATAGGGCGATTGTTGAGTTAGAGTGATGTTTCAATGGTATTAGTAAGTCGCTGTTTATGCGCAATTTAATTTCATCTGAACAGTGTTTAGTGTTTTCGCCGTTTACGGTTTGTTTTGATTTAAATAAACCAGATATAAAACGGATATACACACTCCACTCCTGGCTTTTCCTCTGCACTACACCTGAGATTGTGACACGTACTCCATAGCCCATACATATATTTTATATATTTAATTTTATATTTTATACCCACTGTACATAGCTAAATGTAAAATTTCAGTCTTTTGCTTTTTTATCTGTCACATGTGTATTAAATTACTTGTTTGTGTAAACTCACTTGGCAATAAAAACATTTCTGATTCAGATTGTACCAATGACCAGGAGGTTTTGAATTTCCGTCCAACTGTCAACAATAAAACCATAGTTGAAGTGTCGTGTCACTAACCTATAACTGTGTCTAAAAAAATATTTTTTTTCTGATTATTGACAAAGCAATATGCTACGTGCATCATGTTTTAATTTAATACATTTTGTCACTGTTGAGTTGTTTAACCATAATTGTGCAACGTTTAAGTCTTCACATTGAACCAGAGATGAATATGACTTAAATAAAATAAGCACCCATATGCACGATAGAGGAAGAAAATCCATTAGGCCTGTAATCAGTGTCGTGTCAGCTGTTTAAGAAATACAAAGGCAAACTGAATTTTCCTCCTTACAGTCTCTCCACACAATCCATTCTCGTGAACACAAAGCTTATATACGACAGGGTTGACAGAGGGCAAGTGCGCGAGTATGCATTTACATAAGCCTGTGCACAGGCATTGTGATCATAATAGACGGGTGATCTCCGGTGTCAAACAGCGCACCAATGAAACATCCTGTAGCCTACATAGCGATGTCGATCCACGTATCTGCTTCATTTGTAATTGGCCTCAGAGGTCATCTCCCATAGCCAGAGAAGACATTTCCGGTGACATAATTATTTAGTGTTCAGTCATTTGCCACCAACAGACAAGGCGCCAGTCAAAATGTGTTACTGTGGGCCCATTGCTGCACTTGCTGGAGTCGTTTTCTTATAAAAGACCCATTTTTATATGTTTTGTTAATAACACTCTGAATCCTCTCACCAGTAACGACTCCCTGATAACCCCTTATGGTGTTTTATGGGAAAAGGCCAACGCAACGTTCTCAAACACTTGTAATTTGCAACACGTGAATAAGCAATCTACCATAACAATGTGTCCTCGATCCGAGTCCTTATATGCCACGCCGACTTGTGCTTGATTAATTAATCAATGCCATTGATTGGTCTGAGTGCAGCCATTCACAAGTTAGCAAAAGTGTTCTTCATGAGTGTAACTGCCTGTTGTTCAAATCAGGCTGTATTTTTTAAATAAAAATAATGGTTTAAGATTCAATGATTATTTAGATAATTATTTAAACACGTGTGTTAGTGCTAAGTGGGTACGTAAGGCTGCACCCGTCTGTCATTGATATCTCCCAGGTTTAACTAAAGGTCCAATTATAAACTAGAACGGATACGCTACTATAACGGCACACATTGCATTGAAATTAATTATGATCCCTGTAGATAATCTGGCGTGCAATCTAATGGGTAAACCCTCTGAGGGCTGTTATGACGATCCCAGCCGGCTATATACAGTAGTACCCATTCAGCTTCTCCATTCCAATGTGGTGGAGGATGTGAGCATTTCCTGATTGGCTTGATGGTGCGATAATGTAACATAAAATCTCTGGGTGTGCCCCTTGGTGCTCTTTAGTGTACTATGTGAAACGACAGGCAGGCACTTAGTATGCACGTATGCAGACGACAGAAGCAAGTCACTGAGCTCAAAACTGGCACTGGTTGTTAACTACTCCGTCAATGCTTTGGATGAAAAAAGGAAGTCAGGCGGCATTTTGTATTGTGTACAGAAAATGTGTTATTTTCAAATATTCCAACAGTTGGTGTCCACAATAAATGCAGCTTATTGGAGCGATATGGGGAGCTTCCACAATGAGTTGCCCATCCGGCAATTAGGCTTAACTGCCTCGGTCAGGGACTGAATTACATATTCTGTCACCTTCCTGGTTCAGGGATTCAATCTAGCAAGCATTTTGGTCAAGCTCTATCTGCTACCAAGCCTGGCAGGCCCCAAACACATGATGTTTGTATTCCTAAAACCATTTTTCTATTAAAGCACATTTTGTACATAGTCCCTTCATTTTTAGTTTACATGAGTATTTTGACAGACAAGCTGTAAGCGACTTGTTTAATGCTGACTTGTTGATAATTTTCCAAGGATGGAAAATGGTTTAGTGCTACTTGCAGTATTTTCTTCTTTTTTGTCAGTGACTTCAGACTTTGATATTTTGTTTCAGATTGTTTTCATATGTGCACTACAATCGTATTTATTCATGTCTCGCCTTTTTGGTACAGTTGCAATCCCTTGCAATTCCGTTCCCATGGGTTGAGGAGTCCCACGTTTTCTTGAGGTCTTTGTTCTCCTACCACTTTTCTCACCAAGAGCCATCTAGATCAGACCCCATTACATTTCCAGGCTGTAATGGACTCTGGATACTTCGTCATCCTGGTTATGAGAAGAAAATCGACAGGCTTTTTTAGTGAAATGAAAACCGGCACCTGCATCCAAGTGGCTCTTTGCCCTGGCTTGTCATCCGAGCCAGAGGTGGAGCTCCTGAAGTGGCAACCACCAGAGCGTCAAGGACACCACAGAGGACAGCACATCTAGGGGATTTGGCTTGGCCTGATAAAGACCTTGAGAGTGGGGAGTGAGCTGCTCCACAAACTGCCAGGGCAATTCGGTACGGCCTAACACAGAGAACCAGACCTTTGTGTTGATATTAGCATAGTCAAGGCCATCAATGACAAGGTCATTGGCACAACCGGTGAGCTTTCTCCCCTTTTTTATATGCCATTGAGCGAGATCTCTTTATTAAAAGAGATCTGCTTGGATGATTACCTGCTTGGATGATTACCGCTGGGTTGCCAACGGCGTGACTATGTTTTTTTAAATGATGCCAGGCAAACAAGTAGCGATTGTCACGTAACTCCTTGGTGTTGTGCAGGATAAAGTCGGACGCAGAGCGAAAATCCACGTTCGTGAGGTTTTAATTTATATAACGAACCGTTGAAAAAACTGTATCGAGCAATAGCGACTTATAACAAACAACTTCAAAACAGCTATGACCCATAAAACCAACCACAGTCACCTACACACATTGTAACATTCAAATAATACCAAGCAAAGAGCACAACCTAACTAGCAACCTAAATTGCCCAGTTGACTTGCCTAACTCAAATCTGGTGTGAACAATTAACTAACCACCTGGAACTAGCCGCGTGCAACCCTTTAACCAACCCGTGAGGAAATGTAACTCACCAGTTGTGGCAGTGATATCAATCAATCAATCAATCAAATTTATTTATAAAGCCCTTTTTACAACAAAGTTGTCACAAAGTGCTTTTACAATCACCAGCCTGAATCCAACAGAGCAAACATCAACAAGTTGAACAAAAAAACAAGTTGATACACGGCGGCTAGGAAAAACTCCCTGAAAGTCAGATTTAGGAAGAAACCTAGAGAGGAACCAGGCTCTGAGGGATCACCAGTCCTCTTCTGGCTGGGCTGGGTCAGTTTATGAAAGTACAACAAGCGAGGTGTGAATATCTGAGAAACAAAATAGTCCAGGATGACCGGGAGGGATGATGGGTGTGATAGGCTTGGAGGAAGAAGCTCCGGTTGCATCAGCTGTTCCGTCAACCGCACAGTCAGGGGCCCCAGGGAGGATCCAGCATATGCTCCAAGCTGGAGCGGTCCCCCTGACAGAAGTGGACACAAACACAGGGAAAGGTTGGACACTAGTTCCCGGCACAATAGTATACCGAACATAATACTTTAAAAGGAGACAGGGGGGTTAGTGAGACAATGGCCATGAACGGGTACACCCAGGACAAGTCCAGACAGATGTTAGTAGAGACAGGACACAGGAAAGGTTAGACACCCTGGTTCCCTACGTCCCCGGCACCATAATATAGCAGCATAGATCTTAGAATGAGACAGGGGGTCCAGTGAAGCTGGGGCCCTGAACAGGGTAAATCCCGAAACAGGGCTCAATAGGCCACTATGCCTAGCATCAACCCAGGGACGCCAATCGACCATGACCACTCAGGCAGGTTTAGTTTTTGCTCACAAAGTTACTCAAGCTGGTGGAACAAACAAGAGCTATAGCGAGCCAGTGACATCCACACCCCAAGGAGAATATGGGAGGTTTAGTTTATATTAATTTAATAGTTTCCTTTAGCAAAGACGTTCGCGCACACTTCCTTGCCACTGTTGCTCTGAGCGACAATAAGTTGTAACAAACACTAGGCATTCTGAGATGTCAAATAAAATAATTAAGGAAGCATTGTTCGGGCAGTACAAGAGGTAGCGGAGGAGGTAAGGCTAGACTCAGGTTTCAGAGTTCAGCAGGATAACAGCAGCTGGGAAGGAACTGCTCCCATGCCTGCTGGTGCGGGTGTGAGAGGTCCCTGATAATGCCACGCGCTCTCTGCAGACAACGCCTGTGCTAGAAGTCTTTGATGGCGGAGAGCTGGACCGATAATGCTCTGACAGTTTCACCACCTATGGTAGGGACAGTAATATAACAAATTACGGATTGGGGTTACATTGACAGTCATACCTCCTGCTATAACATTGGAAATTGAGCTCATCATTTGTGACAGGTTTGTAAAACTTGACTGGCATCCACCTGTCACAGTACAAACAAAGCCATGACAAACGTCCAAGGAAATCTCTGCAGGCTTTGGAAATTAAATTGCTTTGAGGCATAGATTTAGAAAAGGTCATGAAAAAAGGTTTATAGCATTGTGAGTTCCTGAGTTTCTCTGCGGAGGTGAACACTCCAGAAGGACAACTATCTCTTTAAAATCCTGTCAGGTGGCAAGACGGAATCCACCCCTGGAATAAAGACAATAACATGCCACCTGAAGGACTCAAACAATATTGAGAGTTCCAAATGTACATATTTGGTCTGTATACCAAGCATATTGAAAGTTACAAATGTAACTATTTGGTCTGAATACCAAGCATATAGAAAGTTACAAATGTAACTATTTGGCCTGAATACCAAACATATTGAAAGTTACAAATGTAACTATTTGGCCTGAATACCAAACATATTGAAAGTTACAAATGTAACTATTTGGTCTGAATACCAAGAATATAGAAAGTTCCAAATGTACATATTTGGTCTGTATACCAAGCATATTGAAAGTTACAAATGTAACTATTTGGTCTGAATACCAAGCATATAGAAAGTTACAAATGTAACTATTTGGCCTGAATACCAAACATATTGAAAGTTCCAAATGTACATATTTGGTCTGTATACCAAGCATATTGAAAGTTACAAATGTAACTATTTGGTCTGAATACCAAGCATATAGAAAGTTACAAATGTAACTATTTGGCCTGAATACCAAACATATTGAAAGTTACAAATGTAACTATTTGGCCTGAATACCAAACATATTGAAAGTTACAAATGTAACTATTTGGTCTGAATACCAAGCATATAGAAAGTTACAAATGTACATATTTGGTCTGTATACCAAGCATATTGAAAGTTACAAATGTAACTATTTGGCCTGAATACCAAGCATATTGAAAGTTACAAATGTAACTATTTGGCCTGAATACCAAACATATTGAAAGTTACAAATGTTACTATTTGGCCTGAATACCAAACATATTGAAAGTTACAAATGTAACTATTTGGCCTGAATACCGAACATATTGAAAGTTACAAATGTAACTATTTGGCCTGAATACCAAGCATATTGATAGACAGAAAAATGCAATCACTAATCATTTATTATGTGTGTTTGACAATGGTCAAGGACACATATTGTAATCTCACATATATACTAGATAGCGTACAATTTCTGCTGAAATTGTGATGATGTGTGCTTGCGGCCACCCGTAGTCGACTGTGTACTGATATCAACTGCCAAACTGAGGTGACACTGCTGCTGCATGCACCATAGTATACAATGTGTTAAACCTATCAGTCATTACTCATGAATACACACTGCTGCTGCAAGGACCATAGTATACAATGTGTTAAACCTATCAGTCATTACTCATGAATACACACTGCTGCTATATGCACCATAGTATACAATGTGTTAAACCTATCAGTCATTACTCATAAATACACACTGCTGCTGCAAGCACCATAGTATACAATGTGTTAAACCTATCAGTCATTACACATGAATACACACTGCTGCTGCATGCACCATAGTATACAATGTGTTAAACCTATCAGTCAATACTCATGAATACACACTGCTGCTGCATGCAAGATAGTATCCAATGTGTTAAACCTATCAGTCATTGCTCATGACTACACACTACTGCTGCAAGCACCATAGTATACAATGTGTTAAACCTATCAGTCATTACTCATTACTACAGTAGTAGCTAACGCTAGCTAGCGCGCTAACGCTAGCTAACATGCTAACGCTAGCTAACATGCTAACGCTAGCTAGCGCGCTAACGCTAGCTAACATGCTAACGTGTAAACAGAGACCCAGAGAAAGAACTTACCTATCCATTCATGGCTGCAGGCTGTCTGAATGTATGCATAAACTTACAGTAGTAGCTAACGCTAGCTAACATGCTAACGATAGCTAGCGCGCTAACGCTAGCTAACATGCTAACGTGTAAACAGAGACCCAGAGAAAGAAGTTACCCATCCATTCATTGCTGCAGGCTGTCTGAATGTATGCATAAACTTACAGTAGTAGCTAACGCTAGCTAGCGAGCTAACGCTAGCTAACATGCTAACGATAGCTAGCGCGCTAACGCTAGCTAACATGCTAACGCTAGCTAACATGCTAACGTGTAAACAGGGACCCAGAGAAAGAACTTACCCATCCATTCATTCTATCTTTGCTGCAGGATATGTCTGTGGCTGTTGATTGCAGTGTCTGTGGCTGTTGCCTGCCAGCCATGCCTTTGTCAGGAGGACCAGCTGTTCTCATGATATCAGAGCGCGCTGCCTCCCCCACCCCTTCCAGAATGTTCCTACTATTTAGCCAATCAACAACCAGAAAATGCTGCTTCACTGTCTATCATTTCAAAAGATTCAGACATGGTCGTATACTTTTAGCTCTACTAACCAGAGTTTTACTCACACAGTTTAAACAATTACATCATGAGAATCCTAAGAACCAGGCGGACATTTTGATGTATAACATGTATCTGTAACCCCAGAAATGTAGGCGCTATCACAATTTACAAACGAACAAAAAAACACCAAAAATCGCTTTCAAGTTAGAGTGGAGAAAATCACAGTTTCTATGGATGTCTATGGGGAGGCGCAAGTTGGAAACAAAAGGACATAACGAAATAAATATATATGTTACAGCTTATATTTGAACATTTTGAGTGACAGCACAAATAGATGAACGTTTTGATATGCCATTTGTGTGTAAAGGGTTGAAACTCAGGCAGCAGTAGCAGTTTACAAATGTTCTCTACATTTTCTGCTGAATGGGCTCTCACACTCTAGTTTTGAAGATTCCGTCAATGTATTTCAATGGGGATTAATTAGCGACATTATCGTTAATATTTCGTAAACTACATAACGAAACCTTCTACAAAACAATGCCAACTAAATAGAGTTCGGGACGCACATTTTGACACCTTTTTTGTCCATCTAGTGCAAAAACTGTGGGAGGAGTAGGCGGGGACAAAAGTGATATAATAATAATAATAATAATATATATGTGAGATTACAATATGTGTCCTTGACCATAGTCAAGCACACATAATAATAATATATATGTGAGATTACAATATGTGTCCTTGACCATAGTCAAGCACACATAACTAGATAGCGTACAATTTCTGCAGAAATTGTGATGATGTGTGCTTGCGGCCACCCGTAGTCGACTGTGTACTGATATCAACTGCCAGACTGAGGTGACACTGCTGCTGCTGCGCCATAGTATGCAATGTGTTAAACCTATCAGTCATTACTCATGAATACACACTACTGCTGCAAGCACCATAGTATGTGATGTGTTAAACCTATCAGTCAATACTCATGAATACACACTGCTGCTGCATGCACAATAGTATACAATGTGTTAAACCTATCAGTCATTACTCATGAATACACACTGCTGCTGCATGCACAATAGTATACAATGTGTTAAACCTATCAGTCATTACTCATGAATACACACTGCTGTAAGCACCATAGTATACAATGTGTTAAACATATCAGTCATTACACATGAATACACACTGCTGCTACATGCACCATAGTATACAATGTGTTAAATCACCATAGTATACAAATGTGTTAAACCTATCAGTCATTACTCATGAATACACACTGCTGCTGCATGCACCATAGTATACAATGTGTTAAACCTATCAGTCATTACTCATGAATACACACTGCTGCAACATGCACCATAGTATGCAATGGGTTAAACCTATCAGTCAATACTCATGAATACACACTGCTGCTGCATGCAAGATAGTATCCGATGTGTTAAACCTATCAGTCATTGCTCATGACTACACACTACTGCTGCAAGCACCATAGTATACAATGTGTAAAACCTATCAGTCATTACTCATTACTACAGTAGTAGCTAACGCTAGCTAGCGCGCTAACGCTGGCTAACATGCTAACGCTAGCTAACATGCTAACGCTAGCTAGCGCGCTAACGCTAGCTAACATGCTAACGTGTAAACAGAGACCCAGAAAAAGAACTTACCTATCCATTCATTGCTGCAGGCTGTCTGAATGTATGCATACACTTAAAGTAGTAGCTAACGCTAGCTAGCGCGCTAACGCTAGCTAACATGCTAACGCTAGCTAGCGCGCTAACGCTAGCTAACATGCTAACGCCAGCTAGCGCGCTAACGCTAGCTAACATGCTAACGCCAGGCTAACGCTAGCTAGCGCGCTAAAACTAGCTAACATGCTCACATGTAAACACAGACCAAGAGAAACAACTTACCCATTCATTCATTCTTTCATTGCTGCAGGCATATGTCTGTGGCTGTTGCCTGGCAGTGTATTTGCCTGTGGCCAGGCAACTATGCCTTTGTCAGGAGGAACACCTGTTCTCATCGATATCAGAGCGCGCTGCCTCCTCCCCCCCGCCCCTTCCAGAATGTTCCTCCTGTTTAGTGTCTGTGTCAAACGAATGGGATTCAGACATGGTCGTATACTTTTAGCTCTACTAACCAGAGTTTTAATCACACAGTTTAACCAATTACACCATGAGAATCCTAAGACCCAGGCGGACATTTTGATGTATAACATGTATCTGTAACCCCGGAAATGTAGGCGCTATCACAATTTACAAACGAACAAAAAAACACCAAAAATCGCTTTCAAATTAGAGTGGAGAAAATCACCGTTTCTATGGATGTCTATGGGGAGGCGCAAGTTGGAAACAAAAGGACATAACGAAATAAATATATATGTTACAGCTTATATTTGACACATAATTATTATTATTATTATTATGTGTGCTTGACTATGGTCAAGGACACATATTGTAATCTCACATATATATTATTATTATTATATCAAATTTTGACCACCCCTACTCCTCCCACAGTTTTTGCACTAGATGGACAAAAAAGGTGTCAAAATGTGCGTCCCGAAACCTATTTTGTTGCTATTGTTTTGTAGAAAGTTTCGTTATGTAGTTTACGAAATATTAACGATATTGTCGCTAATTAATCCTCATTGAAATACATTGACGGAATATTCAAAACTAGAGTGAGAAAGCCCGTTCAGCAGAAAATGTAGAGAACATTTGTAAACTGCTGCTGCGGCTAGAATTTCACCTCTTTACACACAAATGACATATCAAAACGTTCAGTTATTTGTGCTGTCACTAAAAATGTCCAAATATAAGCTGTAGCATAAATAGTTATTACGTTATGTCCTTTTGTTTCCAACTTGCGCCTCCCCACCTCCACCCTAACCTGAAAGCGATTTTTGGTGTTTTTTTGTTAGTTTCTAAATTGTGATAGCGCTTACATTTCTGGGGTTACATATACATATTATATATCAAAATGTAGGCCTGGTTCTTAGGATTTTCATGATGTAATTGTTTAAACTGTGTGAGTAAAACTGGTTAGTAGAGCTAAAAGTATACGACGATGTCTGAATCTTTTGAAATGATAGACAGAGAAGCTGCATTTTCTGGTTGTTGATTGGCTAAATAGTAGGAACATTCTGGAAGGGGCGGGGGGGGCAGCGCGCTCTGATATCGATGAGAACAGGTGTTCCTCCTGACAAAGGCATAGTTGCCTGGCTACAGCCAAAGACACTGCCTGCAGCAATGAATGAATGAATGAATGGGTAAGTTCTTTCTCTGGGTCTCTGTTTACACGTTAGCATGTTAGCTAGCGTTAGCGCGCTAGCCAACGTTAGCGTGTTAGCTAGCGTTAGCGCGCTAGCTAGCGTTAGCTACTACTGTAAGTGTATGCATACATTCAGACAGCCTGCAGCAATGAATGAATGGGTAAGTTCTTTCTCTGGGTCTCTGTTTACAGGTTAGCATGTTAGCTAGTGTTAGCGCGCTAGCTAACGTTAGCATGTTAGCTAGCGTTAGCATGCTAGCTAGCGTTAGCCCTGCTAGCTAGCTAGTTACTCTTGTATGTGTATGCTCCATCACTGGGTAATTGTATTCAAACGACTTTTGTTAGTGTGCAAACTAACTAGCTAGCCAGTACTGTTTGTGTAGGCTCACTAAAACAACTAGGCAGGTTGCAATGGTGTTTAATAGGTTACTAGGTTGGTTAAAAGGCTGCTTACAATGCTGCTTAATAGGCAGGTTGCTATGTTTGTTAATAGGCAGGTTACATGCTGTTGAATAGGCAGGTTTGCATTATAATGAATAAGCAGGTTACATGCTGTTTAATAGGCAGGTTGTTATGCTGTTTAATAGGCAGGTTACAGGCTGTATATTAGGCAGGTTGCATGCTGTTTAATAGGCAGTTTATAATGCTGTTTCATATGCTACTATGGTGCATGCAGCAGCAGTGTGTATTCATGAGTAATGACGGATAGGTTTAACACATTGTATACTATGGTGCATGTAGCAGCAGTGTGTATTCATGAGTATTGACTGATAGGTTTAACACATTGTATACTATGGTGCATGCAGCAGCAATGTGTATTCATGAGTAATGACTGATAGGTTTAACACATTGCATACTATGGTGCATGCAGCAGCAGTGTGTATTCATGAGTAATGACTGATAGGTTTAACACATTGCATACTATGGTGCATGCAGCAGCAGTGTGTGTTCATGAGTAATGACTGATAGGTTTAACACATTGCATACTATGGTGCATGCAGCAGTAGTGTGTATTCATGAGTAATGACTGATAGGTTTAACACATTGCATACTGTGGCGCTGCAGCAGCAGTGTCACCTCAGTTTGGCAGTTGATATCAGTACACAGTCGACTACGGGCGGCCGCAAGCACACATCATCACAATTTCAGCAGAAATTGTACGCTATCTAGTTACTGCTGTTTTAATGATATGTTACTCATAGGCCGGTATTTTAGCAAAATGTGGGCTTTTGAGAAAAGAATGTTGGCAAATGTTGCATTTGTCTATGTGATTGTTTCTGTCAGAAACTTGACTGTAAATGCGCACTAATGGACCGTGTTATGCTGCCTTAACATGCAATTACTTTCAGCTTCATAAAAGGTTACAGTATTTGATTTTGAAAGACATAAAAAATAACCTCCCAAACAAACGAAAATACCATTGGACAGATAATTGGATCGTTTTCTCAACCTTTCATGTATCAAGCCAGTCAAACGTATTTTATTTGGGATTCTGGCACGGAAAATGCGGCTGGTGCCTAACCATTCTTGATTCAAAAGTGAATGAAAACTGAAGAGAAAAGGGAATCAAAAACTAAAGAGGTAGTTACATGGTTACATTTATTCATAAAAGCATTCTTTTACGCTTTATTACACAGGACAGTGGGGATAAAGGGGGAAGTTTTTGCTGGTATTTTGATCAGATTCAAACAAACAGGAAGTCTGAACCCACTTGGGTTATGTGAACCATGAAAAAACAGATTGTCTGAAGTCCATTGAATATGAAACTGTACACCAAGAATATTTACTCTTCTGATTCAGTTGGTAAAGCTAATAATATACACCACCGGCCATAACATTATGACCACCTGGCTAATATTGTGTCGGTGGTGTCACGATTGCAGGAGGTGTAGTGCAGGAATTCCATGTGCAGAGCCGTGTTAATCCGTTCGAAAACAGGTTGATTTTACACAAACGCAAAACAAACCGAGAACGCCGAAAAAACACTAACTGGTTGAAATAACAATGCGCATATACGGCGACTTATAAAAAACATTCCAACAACAGCAGCAGCAGCAATAACACTTTCATAAACAACCCTTACCTCTAGCTCAAACGTGGCCCTTTTGCCGCCAAAGCAGCCCTGAATTGTCGTGGCATGGACTCACTAGACCTCTGAAGGTGTGTTGTGGTATCTCTAGTCCTGTAAGCTGCGAGGTGGCGCCTCCATGGATCAGACCTGTTTGTCCTGCACATGCCACAGATCCTTGATTGGATTGAGATCTGGGGAATTTGAGGCCAGGTTGAAGTTGTTATTGTGTTCCTTAAACCATTCCTGAACCATTTTTGCCTTGGCAAAGCACATTATTCTGCGGAATGGGGAATACTTTTTCTATTAAGGTTGTACATGATCTTCAACAATACAGTAGCTCGTCTGTTGGTCTGTTGGTTTGGACCACACGGCCAGCCTTCGCTCCCCACGCGCATCAATTAAACGCCCATGACCCCATCGCAGAGTCACTGCTTTTTCACTGCAGACTACAAACACCCCACAATAGGTGCAGTTTGGAAGATTTTTTCACCCTTGTCAAATCCGGGAGATGTTTTAACCCTTACGCTTGCCCGTTTACCCTGCTTCTCACATATCAACTTTGACTTGCTGCCAAATATATCCCGCCCACTGACAGGTGCCATGATAACGAGATTATACGTTTTCACTTCAAATCACTTCAGCTGTCATAATGTTATGGCTGATTGGTGTATTTTCAACCAGAAGGTTAGGCTCAAGTGGCGGGTTAACCAGAAGAACCAAAGCCTTTTTAGGTGTACAATTGAAAGGCACCACAATGTGCAAAACGGGGGATTTGGTCTCCGCTTTCCGCTACTTGCTCTTTCCATTTTCAAATGTTTGCCGTGCTCAAAGAGTTTCAGTTTCAGGCTCAGGGATTTAAGAGTAAAACCGTTCTATCATCCACCTTTTAACATTTGTGTCTCCAGGAGTGCCAGGTACCTGCAGAGCTCTGTCAGGCTTAGAGATATCCTACAGTACAGACAATTGTTTGATGACTCACGTTTGTTGTATCGATTGCACTAGGCTGTTGTATACTTTGGTGGCACTGACTGGGCCAGTTAAGGATTTTCCTTTCATTGGCCATCTAACCCTAACCCAAAAACCCCACTGATGAAGTGCAGTCTAATAAGTTTAGAGTCATTTGCTTCCATCTGATGGGATGAAATATTTCTGTAGACTTCATTCATTGTTCTACTTCTGTCTGCAGTCACAAAACACAAACTCTACTGGCAGCTATACGGGCCAAAGCCATAACATCCCATTCACCATATTTTCTATATTTTCACCATTAGTTTCTTCTAATTTATGTCCACAATACTTTTTTTCCAGAACTCTTTTGGATGCTTTATGCTATCTCACATTTCTGTTCTCCAGGCTTATCAGTGGTTTGCATTTTGTAGTATACCTTCTGTAGTGCCGTTGGTTTAGTCTTCTACGTATGGTAGACTTTGACACATCTACACCAGCATCCAGGAGAGTGTTATGGATCTGTTGGGCTGTTGTCAGAGGGGGTTTCCTCACCATAGAGCCGGCTTAATTTGCCTCAACACTGTCGCTGTTGGGGTGTGTCACTGTCACACCCCAACAATAACCTTGAAAGTCGTCACCAGGGAAGATACCAAGCATTTGGTGAAGCAAAAGATATTAAACCAAATATCAACAATAATGACAATTCTACATTATGTTAAACTGTCCAATTTTCTGGTGCACGAAAATGTAGGGACCATGAAGAAAAAGATGCTGTCATTTCTAAATACCCTGGAATTTAAATTGACAGTCTGCATTTCGACGACACTGTCATTATATCCTTCCAAACTCAAAGCACAACAGTACAGAATAAAAAACAAAAAAAAGTTCACTGTACAAATAATTCAGGTGCTTACTGTATGTGCCTGCTTTTATTACAACTGCACTATACTAAGACATGTCAGCAAAATTACTTAGAAAGCTTTTGCCCAGAAAGTTGTACATACTATATAAACTGTGGTTTATACAGTATATTTCAACAAATGTAGTGCAAACCACAGTAAGGGTAAAAGTTAGAATACATATATAGTTTGGGCTATAAGCTTCTCTGGCCAATTCGCATGTATTCAACACATTTATTGGATCGGACAACCGTTGCATAATGATTGTTTTGGTTCCACTGGTCATATTCCATTGGAAACTCAAAGACTCGATAAGCTAGACGCCTTGGAAATGTTCCATCTCGGCACACATTGACCCTCCCCAAGAGGGCCGTGCAATCATTCCAGCCCTGTGCCACTCTCACTCGATTAAAAATGATCTGGAAGGCCTGCCTAAGGAGACTGGAGAAAGCTGTGGCAGCTGGGAGAGAAAGACTGAGAGAGAGAGAGAGAGAGAGAGTGAATAGGGAAGCCTTTCTCAGGTATCGGGGAGAACTGTAGCCCCTCAGTCATTCCGACCAGTGGCTCCTTTCTCTGATTTAGGAAGCCTCGCCAGCTGCTGGTAGTCTATTGGACGAGGGTGAGAAGGAAGACATAGGAGGATGTGTGTTGGGGGCTGGAGATGGAGCTGGCACTCGTTCTTTCCTGGCTCGCTTGCTCCGTTCTTCTCTCTATCTATCTCTCTGTTCTTATGATCAGAGCAGTTCTGAACAAAAAGTGGAGATTTTCTCATGGTTGATCATCGGCGACCGGATACCACGAGAAGGTCTGGGCGCCGAAGTCGGCGAGCAGCTCTGGCCGTCGGTTCTGCCAGCTGTCACTCGCAGACACACACAGACACACACAGCACAAGCACAAATACAAGCAAATGCACAAGAAAATGCACCGAACATGTAATGTTGCCTGGATCCGAAATTTACTTCATTTTTAAGGTTTATAGTTTCACACTGGCCCCCGTTGTTATACCCTGCTTAACCAAATGAGTTACCTCATGTTTTAAAGTAAAAAAACAGCTTTTGCAGCCTGGGCGCAATATATATTGGGTTCACGATGGTGCAGAATTCAAGGCTGCCAATTCTATAACGCGGTTGCGAGATGCTGTGCACCATATTTATATAATTGTTATGTTGCAGCTTCATCTTGTCACTTAACGGGAGACTGGACTAGGGCGCAGATGAGTAAAGTGTAATAGTTTTTTTCAATGTCACGTTTCAGTAGTTTCACTTAGTTTTTGTCATTTCATATTGTTGTTTTAAATTTTATAAGTCACCTGTTAAGGGCACATTGTATTTTCCTCACAGTGTATATGTTTGCCGTTCAGTGAGTGTTTTTTTTTGGATTAATTAATCCTGTGAACGTGAAGCTCTGCAGTTAGCTCTCTTCTTACTACACAGGACGGATTGTGACACACATTCTGCAGCATTTGGGCTGTATACTATGTGGTTTGGAATCACAGCGAATGCAGGGATTTTAGATAGTTTGAACACTCAATCTTTATTTTTTACCACCTGCAGCATGGCATCTGGGTGGCCACTATTCAGGCAATTATCAACAGTGAAGGGGGGTGGGGTGGTGTAGTCGTGAGGGGTAGATCAACATTACTGATACCATTGTTCCTGTCAATATCTGATTGCATAAGTTCAGCACATGCGTTCAACAGCATGGATGGCAAATTACTAATATCCGACAACCGTGACACCAAACAGAGAACGTATATAACCCACTGCTAATTACTAACTCAGCCCGGTGATAAACTAACATGATACATGCTCCAATTCAAAACAATTCACAGAACACAGGAAGTGCTCCCCACTAAACATCCCATGTGGAACACAACTCAGCACAACTGTGACAATTACTTAAAAGACACCTTTAAGATTATGTTTACCAAAAATATTTTTCCTGTTTTTATGTCAACATACTAACCTTTTGTTTGGAAGCTTCGATGCAGCCATTCTCTTCTCATGGTGCAACCAGAAAGTAAACTGCTCTGGCGTTGTGACAATTTACACTAAACATCTGACCCTAAACATATTTAATTTAAACATTTTATTAATTAAATATTGTCTGGAAATGCAATGAAAAATAATTCAGTAACATCTTTAGAGGCTAATAACTAACAACTTTTTTATATTGTGACGGATGGGATTAAATGGGCTAAATTAGGACAAATACAAGCAATTAACAGACAAACTGACAACATTAATAATCTCAGTCGATTAAAACAAACACAATTCTCACTATATTAAATAGTATTCCACAAATGAGGTGCTTTAAAAAAGAAGGCCGAACTACCCAACTCAGTAGTTACAAAAGGTGTCTGTAATACTATCCAACCCTGAGATCTATGCACTGGTTTTAAATGCAATTGCACTACACATGCAATAAGCTAACCCATATCCCAACTACATACACCCAGAGTAATCCTCACTCGTGACAGGAAGCCTGAGTCGTGCTTTGTACACAAAAATAGAGTAATGAGGGGTTTCCATAGAGTGAAGTTGTAAGTCCAGAGAGACCATCTGACGGGATTTTGAAAAATGCATGTATTTGGTTTTGCTAGTGTTAAGTGCAAGCTTAAAATGTTAAGTGACACCTGTATATTATTAAAATCAGACTGTAAACTGACCATGGCAGCATTGATTGTTGGAAGACAAGCATGAAGAATGGTATCATCAGCATATTATGGAACTATTTACAGATTGACCAATAGCATTAGGGCTTATAGTAAAAATAACAGGTGGATCCCGGAGGTACAGCTCTGTGTATGTCAAGACTATCAGACCTCACCAAGAACATGAAACCAAGAACATGCCGCAGGACTAAGGTCTATTGATGACCATTTCTTCAGCAAGATACTATGGTCAACAGTGTCAAAGGCTTTAGAGTGCAGCACAAGTTCGTTTAGCATCCAGAGAGAATTTACAATATAATTCACAACAAGCAAGCAAGCAAGTTTATTTATATAGCACAATTTATACATAGAAGCAATTCAATGTGCTTTACAGAGAAAAATGATAATAAAATAATAAAATACATGCATTTAATATTCTATGCATCAGAATAAAAACAAGTAAAAAAATCTAATGGGCAACTAATGGCAGTAACAGTGCTATTACGAGGTCTAAAACTGGATTGATTTGCATTTAAGCTTAGCTTGCAGTAATACAATGGTGATTAAAAGCTCCAATTATCTAGTTTTTAACAGTGATGGTGCCAGAGACTGAATTAATTTGATGCAGGAATAAAAAAGAGTTACAACCCTTAAGAGCTTCTCTTTGAACAATTTTCACAAAATTAAAGGTTCGTTATAAATCACAGTTTGAGGGCAGGACCAAGCTGATGAACAAGAATGTCACATTGTTCCTACTATTTTCTGTCAGGTTCTGGACCTCCATCACACTTCATGGTGACCTAGTGGCCCTTTTTGGGATATGTCGTTGTCTGAGCATATTATTGTTGGTTTTCACCCCGATTTGTGGCAGCTGCCCCGTGTTGCGCTAATTGGGGAGCATATTTAAGTCGTATGTCTGAAGGCCATTTTGTGGATTATTGCTCCTGTTAGGTTGTTCTTGTGGTGCTTCCATTTAGTTAGAATTAAAGAGAAGTCTGTTGAAGAGAAGCTCTGCGCCAGTGTCCTTCTTGCAACACCAAGATGACATTTACTTAGTTCCAATAATCCTGCAAATAATTTTAGCCATCCAGCGTTCGACAAGCATGACAAGAATAAGGAGATATACAAATATAGTACAGGCAATTGCTAACAAAGCTGCTAGTCAAGATAAAAGATCAAGTCGCCCGCTTGACAGGTGGCAAAACAAAGTGAACGAACATCAACGGCAAGCTTTGTGTAATGTTTTTCTGGTGGCCTTCCATGAAGCCAAATATGCACGGCCTATGTGTTCCAACACCGAGAACATCGTTCTCCTGAGGAGGCTCGGAGTGAATGTCGGAGGTGCGTATCATTTACGAGAAGCGGAACGTGAATAATGCAGACTATTGCCCAGACAATTTGTTTGGAGATGAGAGAATTTAAAGTTAGACGAATATTGGGGTGTGCTTTTTGATGGATCATAAGTAACAAACGTAACAAAAATGGAGCAGGCTATCGATTATTGCTAAGTGTTGTGTTCCCAAAACGGTGGAGGTCTTGCAATTCTTGTGGCCAAGTTGAAGGATAAAACATGTAAAATGGATAACATGACAAACACTTAACAATGACAAACACTTAGCAATATTATTCAGAAATATGAGGCCACGTTGTTTTTTGTCAGAGACTGTAAGAGAATGGATGAGCTTAAAACAAGCAGGAAAACTTTTGGCAGCGTACAAGCAACCCGGAATTTTACTCAAACATCCACATGGTAATTACGTTGTCACTTACACTGCCTTTGAGCAGTGCAGCTTGTGAGAGAGGATTTTCACATCTCAATTTAATAAAAACACAAGTAAAGATCTCGCCTGTCACAGACACATCTCTCAGCCCTGATGCACATCCACTTGTTAAAGATGACCACCGAAACATTTGACCCAAAGCCAGCGGTTTTCCTTTGGATGCAAACAGCTCTTCGCAGGATCAACCAGAGAGCAGCAAGTATGTCAACTACAACCATGTTTTAAACAGAGAAAGACAGTGAGGGGGTCAGTGAGGGGGTCAGTGAGGGGGTCAGTGAGGGAGACAGGGAGGGGGTCAGTACGGGGGTCAGTACGGGGGGCAGTGAGGGAGACAGTGAGGGGGTCAGTATGGGGGACAGTACGGGGGTCAGTACGGGGGACAGTGAGGGGGACATTACGGGGGTCAGTGAGGGGGACATTACGGGGGACAGTGAGGAGGACAGTACGGGGGACAGTGAGGAGGACAGTACGGGGGACAGTGAGGAGGACAGTACGGGGGACAGTGAGGAGGACAGTACGGGGGACAGTGAGGGGGTCAGTACGGGGGACAGTGAGGAGGACAGTACGGGGGACAGTGAGGGGGTCAGTACGGGGGACAGTGAGGGGGGCAGTACGGGGGCAGTGAGGGGGTCAGTACTGGGGACAGTGAGGGGGTCAGTACGGGGGACAGTGAGGGGGTCAGTACGGGGGACAGTGAGGGGGACTGTACGGGGGACAGTGAGGGGGACAGTACGGGGGACAGTGAGGGGGTCAATACGGGGGACAGGGGGACTGACGGGGGACAGTGAGGGGGACAGTACGGGGTCAGTGAGGGGGACTGTACAGGGGACAGTGAGGGGGTCTGTACGGGGACAGTACAGGGGACAGTGAGGGGGTCAATACGGGGGACAGTGAGGGGGTCAATACGGGGGACAGTGAGGGGGACAGTGAGGGGGTCAATCTGGGGGACAGTGAGGGGGTCAATACGGGGGACAGTGAGGGGGACTGTACGGGGGACAGTGAGGGGGACTGTACGGGGGACAGTACGGGGGACAGTGAGGGGCAGAGCACATAGGCAAATCAAGCTGTTAAACACTGAGTACCATACCACATCTCCTGGTGCACCTGGTCAGTTTTGTGCACCCGTCCATATAGTGTACATTTGTACAGACATGCAAAAAATAAACTGTATTGTTTGTAGTGCAACCAGATAGGACAGTAACACATGTATTTGGTTGTTTTTTTTCGAGCCATTTGTATTTTTCGGGGAATAATGAGCACAGGGTTAACTGAAAAATCAAGGAGGTTTATCTTTTGGTCATGTTTGGTTGCCACTGGAACTGGCTCATAAACTTACACTGAAAATGTCAATTCCTGATGGCAACAGCAGGAGGAAGTGAGCTGAACATCTGGTCTGCTCAGATACAAATAAAAGCCTCTAATGTCCTGACAGCACTTCATTTTGCAGCATAACAATGACCTCAAACACACTGACATAACTACTCAAGGGCCAAAAAGTGGAACGTTAATGATTGAATTGACAGATTTTTGCAATACCTTTATATCGTGATGACAAGGTTGATGGCAAAAAGTCTCTGAAACAAGAACCTGAGAACCTGAGTTCTTGTACACCTGTTTTCTGTTGGTCGTTGGTGTTGTATATAGGTTGGGGGTTTTCAGTTAGTTAGTGTCAGGGCATTGTTTAAGGTATGTTTTCTGTTTTCTCGTTGGCTTGTGTTCTGCCCGTTTGTTTGCATGTTTAAGTTATGTTCCTTGTGTTTTATCACTGTTATCCTGTTTATGGACATCATCAGTTTGACTTTCGGTTTTGTGTTTTTGTTAAGCTTTCAGTGCCTGTTCCTGCCCGAACTAATAAAATTAGAATCTTGAAAGAATTTTCTGCGCCTGTGTTCGCTACCTCCATCTGTCAAAGGCAGATCGTTACAAGTTCTTTAGGTTGCAAACTTCAGGCGATGCTTTTATACGAAGGACATGCGACGAAATGTTAAACATAAATTTTATTATAAGAAAATGAATCTGTCCAAATACTATTGGTACCATAAAGGACAAAATGTGCTGTCTAAATGTTTAAGGTGATTGTATTCCTCTCATCTCATCTTCTCATCTCTCATCTTCAACCGCTTATCCGGGGTCGGGTCGCGGGGGTAGCAGCTCTAGCAGGGGACCCCAAACTTCCCTTTCCCGGGCAACATTAGCCAGCTCTGACTGGGGAATCCCGAGGCGTTCCCAGGCCAGTGTGGAGATATAATCTCTCCACCTAGTCCTGGGTCTTCCCCGAGGTCTCCTCCCAGCTGGATGTGCCTGGAACACCTCTCTAGGGAGGCGCCCAGGTGGCATTCGTACAAGATGCCCGAACCACCTCAACTGGCTCCTTTCTATGCAAAGGAGCAGCGGCTCTACTCCGAGTTCCTCTCGGATGACTGAGCTTCTCACCCTATCCCTAAGGGAGAGGCCAGCCACCTTTCTGAGAAAACCCATTTCGGCCGCTTGTACCCGTGATTGTATTCCTTTGGATCTAAAACACACCAAGAAAAAAATAAAACATGCCACTATCCAAATAGTTGTTGTCACCTGGGTAAGCGTGTTTAGAATTCAGTAATTACCTCTAAAGATCATCATGATGAGATACAGTCCTAATGAAAGGAAAGCAGTTTGACATTGAGCGCATTTTCTATCGGCTGCAATAAACTCGGGCCTGATGTGGAATTATCATTTTATTACTTCCACAAAGCCTTCCAGGATGTATGAAACAAGTTTGCCCTTTGCGAACAACACAGTCAAGGGCAAAAGCAACCTTTCGTTATCAGATGAAGTGGCTCAAGCCCTATGGAAATGGAATGTGCTGTTGTCGCCAAAAGCATAAAAGTGGAATTCAGCGGATGATTGTATGTTTATTAAATGCATTTTGAATCCGGGCGTGGCCATGTTCTGAAAGCTTGGTGCAGACTACTACATCTCAAATCTATTGGGAATTGTGAATGATTTGTTAGGGTTGAAACTGACATTTCCAAGAACTCCTTCGCTAGCATCTCATTTCGTCCTTCGTCTTAGGGGGCTTTCACACTGACAAGAAGCAGCGCAGCCACTATCATTAATTTCAGTTAATGCATGTCGACAGATTTGTCTCTGACCCTGCCGAGAACAGGAAAAGGAAACAAAGCAGCTTCCATACACGGGAGCACACACAGCTTTTGGCATTGCTGCCAAAAAACAATGTGAAATGGTAGCCTTTTGCCACCGGCTCGTGGCCAATAAGAGATAGTGGCCATGGCTGATTCACAAACAACTCGATATGGTTTCTATGATATGTTGGTGACTTAGTGTTCGACTTTATGACACAAAGTCAGAATCATACAAACACGTTTACCAAAAACATTACTTGGAAGCCGTGGTAAAATGTTCCAGCATATAGTAAACAACATTTCAGGAAAAATATTTTTTCATCAGACATCAGATTTTCTACATGCAGAGTTTTGTTTCTAGCTAGATTGTCAAAAAGATTTATCTTAAAAGGTGGTCTCACCTTCGTCTGAAAAAGACCTTATCTATCAAATATATCACCATCAATCATAATCCAATACAAAAAATATAGTCTTGGAGTGTAGCAGAGGTGATATGGTCATTATATTTTAATAGGCTAGAATTGGTTGTAACACTTATTATGTTTTCTAAACAAATGATTAGTTTGCAAGTTTGGAATATTTCGCTGAAAAGTGATTTTTGACCAGAGTGCATCTTTAAGTCTCAATCTTGCAGCACAGCAACTGCAAACCACTGTTGGATTGCTTATGAAACTAGGAAAGACTAACGCTGGTATTAAAAAGGCCAGTAGGGGGCACTCTTTCATTTAGTCTAAATATAAAATCCCAGTGCAGGTGACATTTTCCAGATCATATTGGAGATTTTAACACTCACTAAATATTAAAATGTCGCATATTGCACAAGGTAGAGGTATAATGCCCGGTTACTTGGTTAAATCTGTCGTGCATAATGTCAGGGGCAACCTAATCATTGTCAGTTTTCCATTTGCTCACTAACCACTTGGAGGAGTTGGTATCTCAGTGGTTGAGTGCATGCTTTGTATGTATGACATCCTGGGTTCAAACCCCAGCGTCCCACAGGCCAATGCAAATAAGAAAGTGGTCGAATAAAGGTAAAGAAATAAAATGACGAAAGAAGAATATATCATCTCCTTGTAAATACCTATCCCCAAAAGTTACTTTAGGTACTTAATGTATGCAATCAATAATGTACAGTGGAAATAAGAAGTCTACACACACCTGGTAATAAATCCTATAACATAAACAATTCAATAAAAAAAAAATTGTTGAGGGAGAAAAAGAAAAACCTGGTTGCATAAGTGTGCACACCCTTAAACAAACACTTTGTTGAAGCACCTTTTGACTTTATTAAGGCACTCAGTCTTTTTGGGTGGGAGTCGATTAGCTTGACTTGACAATATTTGCCCACTCTGCAAAAGCGCACCAAATCTGCGAGGACATCTCCTGTGCACAGCCTTCTTCAGATCACCCCACAGATGTTCAATTCGATTCAGGTCGGGGCTCTGGCTGGGCCATGCCAAAATGTTATTCTTATTCTAGTGAAGCCATGCTTTTGAGGATTTGAATATGTGCTTTGGGTCGTTTTCCTTTTCATCTTTAGCCTTCTGACGGAAGCCTGAAGGTTTTGGGCAGAAATTGCATTGTAATAAGACCTGTTCATAATATCCTCCAACCGGCACCAGCTGAAGAAAAACAGCCCAAAAGCATGATGCTGCCACCACCATGTTTCAATGTGGGAATGGTGTTCTTTGGGTAATGTTCAGTGTTGTTTATTGATGCCAACCATACCTTTTAGAGTTATGGCCAAACAGTTAAACCTTGGTTTCATTAGACAGATAACTGTGACACTTGTGGTGAATTTTGGTTCTACACGGGAAGTCTGAGTGTTGTGCACTTCCTGTGTCTGGTGATTGTTTTGTTGTTAGCCAGGCTGGGGCTGGTTTGCAATCACTGGAGCGATGTAATACTGTAGTTTGGATTCCACCTTGTCAGATAGTGTCACATTATTTTATTCGGGTGAGTGTTTGGTGTCTAGATCGCTGTATTTTTCGTAATATTACAAGTCGCTTTGTGTAAACGCAATTTGATTTCAACCACAGTTTAAGTTTTGTGTTGCCTTGTGTTGTCATATTTTATTTATTGAGTTAATAAAATACCAGAAACGTGTTCCTCCACTTTGACTGGCATACTCTCACACTTCACCATTTAAATTCGTGACAATAACACATTTTCCCACATGCTTTTGGGATACTTGTGGTTTGTTTTTTCTTCGTAAGAAATGGCTTCCGTCATGCAACCCCACCACATAGCCCATACATATGAAGAATATGGAAGATTGTTGTCACATGTAGCACACAGTCAGTTCTCAGTTCTTGTCAGAAATTCCTGCCGCTCCTTTAATATTGCTGTAGGCATACTGGAAGCCTCCCTGACCAAATGTATTCTCGTCTTTTCATCAATTTTGGAGGGACGTCCAGTTCTTGGTAATGCATCTGTTGTGCCATATTTTCTCCACTTGATGATGACTGTCTTCACTGTGGTAAATGGTACATGGTATATCTAATGCTTTGGACATTATTTTGTACCCTTCTCCTGACTGATATTTTTTAACAATGAGATCCCTCTGATGCTTTGGAAGCTCTCTGTGGACCATGAATTTATGGCAGGTGTGTAATGACTTATATTTAACATGAGTTTGATGGTTAATTATGAACACAGCCGCATCCCCAGTTATAAGAGGGTGTGCACACTTATGCAACCAGGTTATTCAATTTCTTTATTCCAAGTATTTTTTATTTTTCCCCATTTTTTTTCTCTTAAATTGAACTGTTCATGTTATTTGTCACATTAAAGGTGGAAGATGTTCTGACATGATTGATCTTCCTAAAATTTTTTCCCCATCACAAACACCTGGCATTTTAACAGGGGTGTGTAGACTTTTTATATCCACTGTATGTATTTGGCTTTGGATAAGAGTGTCAGCTATGTTGCGATGGACATCATTAGCAACTGCTGGCTCAGTCATTGGCTCATTCTTATTTATTTGCCCTTTTTTTCAAAAAGGTACCATTGTACATTTGAGAGCAGTTATGCTCTAGCTAGCATAACACGATCAGTATGTGATCTTGCAGATAATGATTCTGCTTTGATCTAACTTGCCTGAGTAGCATGTTCTCTGTGTGTAGAGCAGAAGACATCTGCATAATTTAATTGTGCAGAAGCTTAAAAAAACTGTAGATATTTTGGTTAATCAGATGATGGGGGGGGTTCAGTTTTAGCAATGTGTCACGAGTGGTGAACTAGGTCGGTTGGTTAGAGGAGTGCACAATAGGTCGCTTTTTTCATTTCCAAATTTGTGTGTAGTTTTCCGTTCCATAATTGAAGGTTTGTTTTGACTATCTGAAAATAAAAAGTCCCATCTATGCTTGGCTTTCTACCTGCACTACACTCTAAGTTTGTGACAGTATCAGGAGCACGGAAATGAGCCAGCAGAGCTTGACGGTGGGAGGTTTTCCCGGAGATTATAGCTCCAGATCCGGGAGAAATCCTCCCACTGTCGCCTCCCGGAGCAGTGGGAGTGGACTAAGCCGGAGACGCCACAGGAGGCCACACCTTTATTTATACATGAAGGTCGCAATGCGCTGATGTTCTTCATCCAATTTGAAAGAGCTTGACTGGATCTACAAGGACATTTTTGAAATAACTGTTCAAATCCAGGTATGCAAGCTAATAGAGACAATCCAAGAAAACTCACTGCTGTGATCACTGCCAAATGCACTTGTACATAGCACTGTACAAAGGCTCTAATTACTTAGATATATGATGTTATCCATTTTCCAAAGTGGCATGTCTTAAAAAGGTGTTTTCGCTCGGTCATTATGGTGTATGTTTTTAGATTAATGCCCCAAATAATGTATTACATTATATACTAAGTCTATAACACAACAACACGTGGAGAAAGTAAAGGGGCCTTGCTTTTTAAATGCACAGTAAGTGCATGTACTCTATGTACGTATGTGTCTCTGTGTGCAAAGAGGTACCCAGGCCCTCTGGTCAGGGCCTGACAGATACTGTTCCCTCTCACAGAGGACTAACCCGCCATGACAGCTGCTTCTTCCTCTCTGGAGCATGCCACTGTCTCTTGTTCCTCGGGAATCCCATCTGGGAGATCGAAGTAAAAGCACCACGCCAGGCTAATTCAGCGTCGCACACACTCACTCATGTTCAATTAACAGACAGGGAGTCTGCACTCAGACAATACCTGGAAAAGCTGATTACTGGAAGCGCACCATAAATAACATATTAAACAAATGGAATATTGAACATTTTGAGAGCAGTGTTTTTATATGAGATCTTTTCAGAGGAGGACGTGTTTCCTCACTTGCCTTTCGGAGGTTGTGCCTCAAAGCTAGGCTGAGTTAAGGCGTATGTCTGGTAGCTTGCTGAACTGAGTGGCTGCCAACAACAAGCAATGCCAGAGAGTTAGGCCGGGACGACAACAACAGCATGAAAAACAACCAAGTCGAAAAAAAGGTACATGATTGAATTCATTTGTTTTCAGTGAAACTGCAGCTTAGCCATTTGGTGTGCTACAAAGCTGTAGCAAAGCGCCTAGACAATGTACTGTATATAAGTATATTTCAGGGATATGCCAGCAGCCATATCACCCTACAGCCCAAGACTGGTTGCCCACTGAAGCTAAGCAGGGCTGAGCCTGGTCAGTACCTGGATGGGAGACCTCCTGGAAAAACCTGGTTGCTGCTGGAAGAGGTGTTAGTTAGTGAGCCCAGAAGGGCCTGCACCTTTGGTCTGTGTGGGTCCTAATACCCTAGTATAGTTACGGGGACACTGTACTGTCAAATATTGCCGTCTTTCGGATGGGACGTTAAACCGAGGCCTTGACTCTCTGTGGTCATTAAAAACCCCAGGATGTCCTTCGATAAAGAGTAGGGGTGTAACCCCGGCATCCTTGCCAAATATGCCCCTTGTCCTCTGGCCATCTAGTCATCCCCATATAGCTTGTCTCCCATATGTATAGTTTTGACATAATATTTGAATTGTGGACACGTGAGTCTGCTTTCATGAAATAAATTGCAGGATATATTTTAAATGCTATGATTGTCAAAATACTGCTTGGTTAGTAGTAAAGGTTTAATGAAAAACTAACACATTTAAATGGCACATAACACAACAAAAACCTTTTCTCTGAAAGTTGTAGGCCATACACTGTACCTGTCCAACTTCTGTTTCTCAAAGCAGATTAGTTGATTTGCCGGTTAATCAACAGGACAAGCATTGTAAGAACGTACATGGTTGCCAATTGTCTGCAGCTACGCGGCCCCATACGCAGCAGCATCTGATGAACTGTGTGTGGTGACATTCCTTCCATAATCACCCTTGTGCATTTACGAGCTTTGGGCTCCGGACAACCTGTTGCCATTGTTGATAGGTACTCACCACTGCTGATCGAATGCACTTCACAAGCATTAACATTTCCGAGATCCTCTGATCCAGTCATCTGGTCACAGAAGTGTCCCGTGTCAAAAACGCTCAAGTTTTTACTCCTGCCATTTCGCCTTGATCTTACAAGTTGACTACTAAGGTAGTCAGTGATTGTTAGTGTACCCAGTCCTTGACTTGTGCTCTTGTTAGATAAAGATGATTCATGTTATTTGCTTCACCTGTGAGGTCATAATGTTTTGTCTGATCACTTTAATACACATTTTACTTTTTAAAGTTCTAAGTCAAAATATGGTAATAAAAAAATCTTTATTTATGAGTTAAGAGACAGAGAAAAAGAGAAATGCCTCAATTTCTGTCAGTTTATTCAATACGAGATAAAATGTTATCAATATTTGGATTTGGACATGCTGCACAAATTTCCAGGCGGAAATACGCACCCCAAGGGCAGTTAAAGCAGTAAATGTAAACAGAGATTATTATGATGGAGATTCACAACAGCAGTTACACGTTAATCTTAATGCTGCCCATTTTGCTGGAGTCCTTCATCAATTATTTATACGTGCAATTCCACACAGGCCTATGAAAACAGAGGCTCTAGAAAATAGCTAGGTTTTTTTGTCAACTGTACATGCACTGGCATAAACACGTATGCACACATATTCACTCGTTCTCTCTGCTGACAAACACAAATGCACCAACTCAACCATACGTACTCACACCCACATCTGAGTAAACTATCAAATGAATTGCCCTTAACAATTTTTTTTTTACCAACAACCGTAACCAAACCTTAAGCTATTCCCAAAAGCCCTAAGACACTAAGTATACTACAAATGCCTAACCATTACACTAACTGTAACCATATCTATGTTAAATAACAACAAATAAAACACCCAAAATATAATTTTGTTAAAACCGAGACAGGGAAAGTCTGAGAAAATGTTTGTATCCATTAATATTACAACGTATTCACACCCACATATACACATCAATCTCCAAACAACATGTAATTAATACCCTCACTTTGCCCTTCAACACTATAACCTGTGGATTTAATAACACCTAGTCTAGTGATTTGTTATGAGGAATTGAACATTTTCTCAGCTGTATTTTCCATCTTTCTTTCAGGAGCCGTTGACCAAGTTCAACCCACTTAGACTGAAATTTCACCCTATATTCTTCACTAGGGGTGTGACGATACACTTGGCTCACGAGTAGAGACATAACTCAATATTGGGTTCACAACATTGAGACGAGACAACACTATTTCTAAAGACATACATTTTCAATGACGAAATATATGACTTGATACTGCATTATCATAAGCAGTAAAACACAGAGCAATATGCAAGCATTGTAAAGAGATTTACCACAAACTCAACAGGCTTCGCTCCTGTATGATTTCACATCTGTTCAGACCTTTATAATGTGACCTAATTAAGCCCTTTCCCAAATTGAACATAAAAAACTGTAAACAGAACAACAACAGAAAATACTACATTGTTCTTAGTCCTATTTTTTCAATGCAAACAATATGTGCAGTCAGAATCAAAGTACCTCCCTTTCAACACTAAAACTGCAAACTGTGTGTGATGGCAGTAGTAGCAGATTCTGCGACACTAGCTGCTATGCACATTTTCGGCATGTTAAACATAGCACGAGATCTCGTCAGACTCCTCCACCCAGTCGACTGAGATTCTTCAAATCGAGCTGTCGATTTTCTATTTTTTGGGTCGGTCAAATAAAAAGTTATTGGAGTAACAATAATTATAGATCCATGCCTAAGCAAGCGGGTGCGCATTTGTCAGCGGTCGAGGGTAATTTAAAATGTTGCCGAAAAACACCACCTAGGTTAAACAAAGAGCCCTAGAAACTCAAGAAGACTAAAAAGGATACATTTACAGACCCAAAACAAGGCACAGGCTGAAGTAACATAGAAATTGTTAAATATGTATCACGAGTCCGCAACGAATGCTAAGAAAAGCTATAAAAAGCTAAAATTGACGTTGATCTTCTCCACAGTAAGATGTAAATCCATACTCCATCTCCGTCAGCGAATCCGTAGCCTTTCACCTAGACACAGAGAAACCGGGCCAATACCACATCAAGGTATAAAATGTAGAGATAAAACGTGCACCCAGAACAAGAGTTTAAGTTGGTGGGACTCAACCCAGCAGCTAGCGACATATCTTGGAGATGAAGTCCAGTGTGTGGAGAAATTTGCCTCGTACTCACAGGTGCTGCTGCTCTTCAGGGATCTAAACCTACTGCCTCTTGTCGCTGCTGTCCTCTTTGTTTCCTTTTCCTTCTTTTCTTGTTCCACCAGCTCTTCCTGTTTCCTGGCGGAGAGCATTGTCCAACACTCCAGCTAGCATGTCCGCTCCACCCACTTCTGGGAGTCCAAGGTCTCCAACATCTACCACTTCATGAGTAGGTATTACATAGTAACGAACAATCAAAGGGTCTACTTCAGCCTCCACCTCAACTGTGATGTCAACTTCAGGGCTAACATTTACAGGGGTTATACAAGGTTTCCTGTGTTAGGTTCTCTCCTCCCCACCTCTCTCGGGCCTAACTTAGTGTACCACCCCTGAATCACCCACAAGGTCCACCGTTACATAGGGTTCTGGATTCCACCATGACCGCAACATCCCTTGTCCCTGCCTAGTCCAATCTTTTACCCAGACTCGTTCTCCTGTGGCCTAGGGTCAGAGCTTCTCCTACACTGCTCTGCTGCATGGCCTATCCTATTCTTTGCAAGCCTGCAAGCTGAAGTTCGTTTTCGATGATGATCTTCCACCCACCCGTGTAGGGCCAACCTAGGTTGGCGAGGGGCCACTCCCAATACCACATCCACTGGGAGTCTGAGGTGATGCCTGGACATAAGATAGGCCGGGGCAAATCCAGTGCAACCTTGCACAGTATTATTGTAGGCTTGCAGCAACTCTGGGATCTGATCTGCCCACCTGTTCTGCCTCTCCCTTTCTTAGGTGCGTAACAGTGTCTGGTTTAGCCTTTCCACCCTACCATACCCAGTGGGGCGATAAGGGGGCGTTCCGCTCTTGGACTCCCCAATAAAACAGCGTTGAATGTTGGCCACGGTCCTCTCGACTCATGATACTTCTGCCAGAGCTCTCGACACCTGGATGCTTGGCAGGTGACCTGGGAACGTAGACGCCCCCCGACCACTGGCGTCAAATCTTCCTGTTCAAGCCTGGCTGTGGTGAAGTTTACCCTGGCTGACGCTTTGCTTTGCCTACACTTGGGGCATCAGCATTAGTTTTCTCTTTCCCTGAACTTTACTGTACTGTACACATAATAAAAAGAGACCCGAGACCTTTTATCAGTGGGGATGCCTTCAGTGGTCTTGCAATTTCTGAAAACCCTGATACAAAACGCCTATAGTAACCCGCCAACCCCAGAACGGCTCTGACCTTAAATGGATGTTGGAGGACTCCATTCAGCGACCGCAGATACCTTGTCAGGGTCAAGGCGAACTCCTTCCTTGTCTACCACATGTCTCAGGAACTTCACCTGTTGTTGCAGAAGCTTACACTTACTGGGTTTAAGTTTCAGACCACCTTCTGCAGCCTCTCAAACACCTCTTCCAGATGCTGCAAATGGGGTAAAAAAATTTACGAATACACAATGACATCATCCAAGCCCAATAGGTATTGTTCACACAGGTTGCTTTCTGTGGGGGCATGATCCGGACTGCCGCCTGTGTAATTGTCACGAGTGGTGAGTAAGGGTACTGCACTGTCTGGTTTCGGGTGCACCCTTTCCTGGTTTATGTTGGTTACAGCTGTTGGGGATTTGCAATCACTGGGCTATAAAGGGGATTGCTAGATGTCACTCGTTGCGCTTCATTGTTTCCATGTCAGGAGCCACAGGAGCGGTGGCTACGTCTCCGGCCGTATGCTGTCTATGAACCATCTATGCAGCATTCAGGGTCAGTGACAGTGGGTCCGCGGGCCTTCTATGAAGGCAAGAGGACATCCCGGAGGCGCCCCAAAGTAATTTTTGGGGGGGAGCTAACGGGGTGTTCACGGAGGTCCGCGGAGAGAACACCCACGACCCTGGTGCTGCAACAGCAGCCCCCCACTGCTCCGGTGCTGCAGTCAGGGCCAGCAAGAGCCATGGAGCTGCAGCAACAACTCCAGCTCCAGCCGGGTGATTACCCTTTCCGGCCACCAACCTCCAGGGCCCAGAGACCACCTAAGGGCCTGGAGTGCCAGCCGCCCGGAGTGATAAGGAGATGGTGGGGGGTGTGGTTCACCCTGCAGGACCAGCCTCTCCCACTCCAGGGTGAGTGCCTAGATGAGCCCCTCCCACCTTTGCTTAAGTGCCCTGAGCGGCTCCTCCCTCCTCTTCGTGAGTGCCCGGACCAGCCCCTCCCACTTAAGCGTGAGTGTCCAGAGCGGCTCCTCCCCCCTCTACGTGAGTGCCCGGACCAGCCCCTCCCACTTAAGCATGAGTGTCCTGAGCGGCTCCTCCCCCCTCAACGTGAGTGCCCGGACGAGTGGCCCCTCCCCCCTCAGCATGAGGCCTTGGAGTCGTCCCTCCCCCCTCAGCATGAGTGTGTCGACGAGTGGCCCCTCCCCCCTCAGCATGAGCGTGTCGACGAGTGGCCCCTCCCCCCTCAGCATGAGGCCTTGGAGCCGTCCCTCCCCCCTCAGCATGAGTGTGTCGACGAGTGGCCCCTCCCCCCTCAGCATGAGCGTGTCGACGAGTGGCCCCTCCCCCCTCAGCATGAGGCCTTTGAGTCGTCCCTCCCCATCAGCATGAGTGTGTCGACGAGTGGCCCCTCCCCCTCAGTATGAGCGTGTCGACGAGTGGCCCCTCCCCCCTCAGCACGAGGCCTTGGAGTCTTCCCTCCCCCCTCAGCATGAGTGTGTCGACGAGTGGCCCCTCCCCCCTCAGCATGAGTGTGTCGACGAGTGGCCCCTCCCCCCTCCACCTAAGTGTCTAGAGTGGTCCCTCCCTCCTCCGCCTGAGCTCCCGGAGTGTCATCTCCTTCCTCCGCCAGAGCTCCCAGAGCGTCCCTGCCTGCCAGAGCTCCCAGAGTGTCATCTCCACCGCCTGCCAGAGCTCCCAGAGCGTCACCGCCTGCCAGAGCTCCCAGAGCGTCACCGCCTGCCAGAGCTCCCAGAGCGTCCTTGCCTGCCAGAGCTCCCAGAGCGTCCTTGCCTGTTGCTCCCTTGTTTTTTTTGTTTTTTTTGTGTTGTTGTTGATGTTGGTTGTTGTTGGCTATCTGGGAGCTAGCCTTAAGTGGGGGGTACTGTCACGAGTGGTGAGTAAGGGTACTGCACTGTCTGGTTTCGGGTGCACCCTTTCCTGGTTTATGTTGGTTACAGCTGTTGGGGATTTGCAATCACTCTGCTATAAAGGGGATTGCTAGATGTCACTCGTTGCGCTTCATTGTTTCCATGTCACATTGTTAGTTTAGAGGTGAGTGTTTGTTTCACGATTAGTTGTTGTTTGGAGGTGTTCGTTTAAGTCGCTATATGCGCATTTTACTTTCATCAACCAAGTTCGTGTTTTTCGCCGTTGTCGGTTTGTTTTGTGTTTGTACCACTAATAAACCTTATTTAACGGATTTACGGCTTTGCACATGGCTTACCACACTACACCTTGGACCGATCGTGACAGTAATAGGTTGGTTTTATCACTTGATAAATTGAATAGGCAATATAAAAGTAAGTATGTAATAAATAGTATACTTGTAGGAACAAATAATTTGTGATTTACAAGTTCAGTCTTTATTAATGGGTTTACTTCTGCAAGATAGTTGGTTGTAATGAGAAAGAAAAAATACAACACGGTGCAAGTGACAAATGGACATTACTGTCATACTGTGACTTAATACATTAGTATTTCTAACATTTAGTTGGAATAACTGCTTATATATATATATGTACAATACTGTTCATCTTTTTTGAAGTGATTCATTCTAAATGAAGCTGCTCAAGACAAAACATTGATTAGTCCCTCTATTTAGGGTGTAACACCTGCAATAGAGCCCTCACAAACATAACAGATACACTTTTATATTTTCTCAAGGGGTTTTGGTGACATTTATAAAACTGCCCGTAATGCTGTTGTAGAGAATTGTTCCCCGTTGAGTGAAACTGAACAAGTAAATATTTTTGGCCCTCTATCACGCTCTTCCTCAACCTAAACCCCAACCTGTTGTTTGAGTTCTCCACCTAAAGCTCCCGGTAGGACTTCCATTTTCTTTATATCCAATAACTCCTGAATACCTAAAAGTCACTTAATCTGTTCTTTCCAATCCCCATATTGTAAACTGCCACCAAAACCGGTAAACTTGGGCACCCAAGATGCACCAGCATATAATGGCATCATCATCATAGTTATATCTTAAAACAACCCTTTGGGCGACTGTTCACTGCTCCCAAAAAAACTAAATCCTGCTGACAACTCCAAATGTACGTCAGCCATCGAGGGTAATTAAAATTTTTGCGCAACCTAGGTAAAACTAAGAGCCCTAGGATCTCAAGGAGACTAAAAAAGTTACAGTTCTTTTTATTTGGGGGAGAGCAGTGAAAGAGCCACGCAAAAGGAGGCAGAGGCTGAAGTGCCATGGGAATCCTTAAACCAAAACACTTCAGATTAATGCACACACTACGCACAATACCTCACATCTGACTTTATACCCAGATCTGAGCTAAACAGGTAACTGAGCCCCACACAGGTGACCACCTGATAGAGCTGCGTCCACTGCATTACGTCCCAGGGGTTAATCCAGTGTTTGATATCACAATAGCTGTTTAGACAGGCGCTCATTCTGCAATTGTGTTGGCTGATTTACTTGCAAATTCTACATATAGGCCAATGATGTGCTAGTTGTTTCCGACTAAGTTCATGGCTAGGTTTTATTGTTTTGTCAACCCCCCCGAATACACGCATGTGTAGTGTAATATTTAAACGGTCGAGAAGCACGTAACCGGCACATTAAAATGTTGTTTACACATTTACACGTTGTTTTTCATCTTACAGTCTAATAAAACATTTTGGTTAGCGTGATTTAAAAAGAAATACATGTGTTTATTTTGACAAATCTATATGGTAAACCTACGGTGGCCCTGAAGTGCAAAACACACACAAAAATATATAAACCCGACGTCGGCAGCAATTCAAATAGACCGCAATTAAACTCTTGCATGCGGCAGTCTTGTATTGATTTGTAAATAACAAAATAAGTTCCCATATCACTCGCATTTGCTTACGTTAATGTGGTCGAAATCATAACCGAAACTCATGCCAATGGGTTTTCTGATTGTCAGATCTATTATCCTGGTCTATTATGAACAAAAAAGAAAAAGGGAATGAGAGTCACATATTTTTCCTTTATAGAACAGCCAAATCCTATTCGACTGACAACATTCAGAGTTCGGTAGACAGCTGACATTCTGCAATAGATCCAGCTGAAACATCCTAAGTAATATCCTTGCAAAATAGAGCCATAAAGTCTAAAACATAAAACAGGTAGTCATAATAATTGAGGCTAGGTGAAAAAAATCATCAAATGCAGTTCACATTCTTTTTTTCACTTCAGTATGGATGAGCTGTTGGCAGGTAAACAGCCAATGGGCTTTCAAGCGAATATAAACACTCCTAGCAAGCATTGGTGCTATGAAAGCAATATTCATTTCTGCAATATTTCTGGAGTTTAGAAGTCTCATAACAGCGTCCATATTAGCCTGACATGTGGTGTGTGTGTGTGTGTGTGTGTGTGTGTATGTGTGTGTGTGTGTGTGTGTTTTCATCTATACGCCTTAATCCCAAACTAATGGGATAGATAAGATTCTTGGAATGTCCTGTTTATATTGGTGCGTATCTCTTCTATTCCTTTGGGTTGTATGAGCGGATCAACAGAATGAATGTGGTGCGACCATCCGTCTTGTCTTTTAGTTTCTAAATGTGCGCAAACATCTGACAAACTTCCATGTCAGCGTTCAATGTCTTTTTATTTGATCTGACACTCCTCCGTGTGTCGGGTTCACGTCGCCGTTGCTGACATACAAGCGGAACAATTACCAAAGCGCGCCCCGCAGGAATTGCGAAGCGACGGCGCACGACAGCTGCTCGCACCAGCGTAGCCCTTATCTCCCGACAGCTTAGCCAAACACGCTAAAAACAAGCGAGGGGCTTGTCCTTGAAACGGTCGTGGGGCTGCAGCCGTCCCCGTTTTCTAACTCGGGACTCGGACACGAGCGAGCAGACCCAGGCGGTCTGAAACAAACAGAACGCACGCGCCTCTGTAGGGCTGCGGAGCCATATGGGTTTGAGTCGACCCTCAGGCCCAGCAGCATGGAGCGAAGGCTCTGGGGACGCCATACACGGAGATACACCAGCCGCACAATCAGGGCAGCAGATGCAGCCTACACTGTCCTCGCTATCTCACCTTCTGTTTCCCCCCTCTACGTTTAACCCCTTCTCATTCTGACATGCTTGGGGTTTTTGTCCATCCGTTTGCTCAACTGGCTGTGCTTGCTTGGCCCTTTCTGGTTAGGCCTCGACTTGGCTTGCTCCTTCATCTGCCTTTCTGTTTGCCTACTACCAGCCACTGCTGCTTATTTCGCCTTTTCACTTGTGCCTGATTCTAACCTGCTTCTGTTGTCCTGATTTTTTAGACCGATGTGACATTTGAATGATCAGGTCAAATAAGACAAGCTCAGATCCGGGACCGATTAAGATCAGAATAAAGAATGCATATTACGACTGGTAAAAAGGTCTCCTGTCCGTCTTTATTTGCTGTTCTGTCTACTTGTTGATACATTGGTGTCTTTCTATTCCATTTGTACGATCCTGACATTTATTTGCCATAGGTTTCCTCTTCAGTTTTTCTCATCTGTGTAGTCTTTATAGTTGGGCATGCATTTTATTTTGAAGGACGCAATGTCTACACTGCTTTCTGACTTTCAGAGTTTATTTCTGACTCTTCGGTGAGCCTGTCTGTCTGTAAACATGTCTGTCTCAGATTCTGTCTGTCGGCTTCTATAGTCACTTCTCATATTGGAGTGTAAGGAAGACAGACTACGAGCAGCACTACCACTTTAGGAAGCTAGAGGGAGCTGTGGTTATTTGACTCCCTAACACACACTAACACACACAGGTGAGTTATTAATATCTCATAAGCTATTCGCGTTTAAGAATCAATTTCTGACATTCAAAATACCCACCCAAGTCAGTTGCAGCAACTAACAGGGTGATTGTTACACCCTCAGTGTAAAAAGCTGTAGTATGAAATGAAAAATCTGTTACAAACAGTAGGGAGTGCTTTGTTTGTACTAGTGAGTGTTCAGATGAGCTGTACAACCAGCCTCTGCCAATTGTTGTAACAGATACATCGGCAGTCCTTGTCCTTGTTGCTGAAGGTCAGTTTGGCCAGCCATGGTTTTAAAGATGTGGTGATGCACTCAAAGACACCTAAGCTGCTTCATACGCCATGTCCCAATCATCACAGTGGATGGAAATGTATCTAGGGCAGAAGCTAAACCAACTACCACTGATAAGCATGAGACTAACATTGCAGCCATTATCATTTTTTTCCGCCACTGGAAACAATAGAGAGGTCGTTCATCGTAATCAATTGCCCAATATCATGTCACCTCAACATGCCATTCATAACACTAAAAATGGCACGGTGAAAATCAGGAATGCCCGTTTTGCACACTCCCACATGCTCAAAGGCTTTGGAATTGGTGGCAGCTCCTATATAGCCGTCTTTTTTTGTGCCCCTTTGGATCAAAGTGTCAAAGCAATTCCGCATGTTGGTGCGACACGTTGTGTTGGTATTTAATGGTGACGTCAAATCATTGAGGAAAGTAATTGAAAAAGTTGAAAGGAGCCAATGTAGGAAATGAGATTCGAAAAGCGGGTTCAGGCATCCATTTATTTTCCTGTAGCTTGTCCTGATTACTGCTGTTGTTAGTGCAGTTAATTTATCTGGATGTGGTCGCTCCCACACATTTCGTTGGTCGGTGATACTGTTTTCTATTTGTTGGGCCCATTCCTTACGTCATACGGCAAGTCCACAGGGAAATGGTCACAGAGCAATCAGTCCCATCATATCACTGTTGCATTGATGGGTTTCTAATGACAGTCAAGAAAGGGCAAGTAAGTATTTTGCACATTATCTGAGGTAATTATTAAAAACAAGAACCAGCCATTGTTATCATTATTGTAAAAAATTCTTTCAATATTATTTTCCAGAATATGGATATATTTATTTATTGCTTTACCAGAGTTAATACGTTTCTACATTTAATTTAAAACCAAATTATGGCACTGATATTCACTCCTGTTCCTATGGTAAATGATTTATGCATCTAACCCCAACAGGTCGAAATTAATCAAGCAACCATTAAGCGTCTTCTGTATATCTCCAAAAACAATGAGAAACGGCTCTCATTTACAAGTGTGCCCTGATAATACAACTAGAAAAACATAAAAATAGATAATGGTGCTCCACAAACCTGCCTCAGAAATCATGTCAAGCGGTAATGGAAAAAAAACACTGAGCTAACTGGATCTCATATATTTGTCCAGCCTTCAGTTGAGGCGGTTGTTTTTCAAAAAAAATAAAAAATGTAATTCTATTTTGTGGATCTCCTCTTCATATGGGGAGCTCTACTCCTATTGGTTTACCCTTCAATGTACTTGGGCAGTAAGTCTGGGAATTTGAATATACACTGATTCATTTAGAAATATCCTTGTTTCTGAAAGAAAAGCACATTTTTGTCAATTTAAAATAAAATAATATTGATTAAAAATACAATGTAGACATTAATGAATGACTATGGCAGCTAGATGTTTATTGGAATAACTACATAGGCGTGCAGAGGGCGTTGCTCCACTAACAGTGGAGGTTAAATTCATCTTTAATTTAACCTTTATTTATTAAGAACAATTTCTAATTTGCAACAGCGACAGCTGGGATTTGAACTCAGGACGACATGCCCACAAAGCATGCACTCTACCACTGAGCTATCTACTGCCAGTCTCATGTTATGAATGCTTATAGCACTACTACAGATATTTCATCAAATGACCTCTTGATTGTCTGGCATTGATAACACTGGGTGTCTTCAATGAATAAGTATGTGCACTGTTTGATTTAATTCCTAGAAGACATGAGAAAACTTGCAAGAATGTCTGCCCTGAAATCAATATTGCGAGTATGTAACCATATTACAAAGAATCAATATACCGGCAGACATCTCTGAAAACCTGTCCTCAAGAAATGCCAGTTGATTGACACATGGAAATTGTATCCAAACTCTATTTGGTCATTCAGTTAGAGTAAAGTTTGGATATTCAGTCTACTTAAAAAACCTGCAAATATAAATTGTAAGAAAAAAAGAATTTTTGGGCCAATAATAATTTCAATAACATACACGTAAAAAAGTGTCCCTCTTACACAAACCATTGTGACCCAATCATATTACTGACCACAGTGCTAGCATTCCTCCTTAGCTTAATCGCAGTACGTTTTGTACCAGTTTGGATAGAGGGTGCCATGTTTGAAGGATATTTGTGCCTGAAACGAAGAGAAGCTAATCATATTATTACACTACATGTTTTGCATGAATTGCTGTAAAACCTGAATTTAGTTGGCTTTATGAAGACCCTATTTATAGCATATAATGCATATGTGTGTATGTGAATACATGCTGAATATGCAATATGTAAGATCTTTATAAAAATATCTCTTGAGACCGCAGGTATTAAATTTATCATCACACATTTATAAATAGCCCTGGTGATAGCTAAATTACAGACAGCTGTGCCGGACCCTTTTCTTTCCTCTTCTTACTCCTCCTTCTTTTCCTCCCCCTGTCCCCGGAGGAATGTCCCCTGTCCTCTCCCCCAGTGTCCCTGGAGGTGTCCCCTGTTCGCTCTGCCAACTCCAGCCTCTTCAGGAACTAAAAAACTAAAACTGCCTCCTTGGCAGATTGTAGACATACACAAGGCTGGAATGGGCTACAAGACCATCACCAAGCAGCTTGGTGAGAAAGTGACAGCAGTTGGTGCGATTATTCGCAACTGGAAGAAACGCAAAATAACTGTCAATCTCCCTCGTTCTGGGGCTCCATTCAATATGAACTGTGAGGAATCTGCCCAGAACTTCACAGGAGGATCTTGTCAATGATCCCAAGACAGCTGGGACCATAGTCACCAAGGCAATTGGTAACACGCCACGCCGTGAAGGACTGAAATCGTGCAGAGCCCCGCAAGCACAGGTACAGGCCTGTCTGAGGTTTGCCAATGAACATCTGAATGATTCAGAGGAGAACTGGGTGAAAGCTATTTGGCATGAACTCAACTTGCCATGTTTGAAGGAGGAAGAATGCTGCCCATGATCCCAAACACCGTCAAACATGGTGATGGAAACATTTTGCTTTGGGAGTATTTTTCTGATATAGGGACAGGACAACTTCACTGCATCAAAGGGGCGATGCACGGGGCCATGTAGCTCTAAATCTTGGGTGAGAACCTGCTTCCCTCAGCCAGGGCATTTTCAAAGAGGTGTGGATGGGTATTCCAGCATGACAGTGACCCAAAAGACACAGCCAAGGCAAAAAAGGGGTGGCTCAAGATGAAGCAAATTAAGGTCCTGGAGCGGCTCAGCCAGTCTCCAGACCCTAATCCCATAGAACATCTGTGGAGGGAGCTGAAGGTTTGAGTTGCCACAGGTCAGCCTTGAAACCTTAATGGCTTGGAAAGGATCTGCAAACGGGAGTGGGACAATATCCTTCCTGAGATGTGTGCAAACCTGGTGAGCAACTACAAGGAACGCCTGTGTCACGAGTGAGGACGTTTTTCACTCTGGGTGTTTGGAGTTGGTCACCTTTTCCTTCGGTTTGGTTTAAGTTGATTCCAGTGTATGTTTAGTTTCCGTTCGTTGTGTGTTAACTCCTTCTAGCGCAGCTCCACTATCCTCTGGGGGCAGGTTTCGGCGTTCGTCGTCGCTGACGTATAAACGACCGCCGCCCCCTGTTTAGTCACATTGTCTAGTCCTGTCTATTGCACACACCTGGTGTTCATTCCCCATTAGTCTCCTATATAGGCTTCCTCTGTTGGGTCATGTCCTTGTGTGGTATTGTTCCGTGTTTCGTGTTGTTGTACGCCACACAGTGTTCTATTACAGACCGTTAAATGTCTGTTAAACCTATTGAGCCCTAGCTTGTGGCTAGATTACATTGAAGAGCTGTGACGCTCCTTTTGTTGATTTTCAGGTACAAGTGTGTACGACTAGCTTTGCGTTGTGTTCCGAGGAAAACAGTATATTGTTGGTTTTATTTGTGTAATAATATAGTAATGCGCCTGGCTCCTTTTCCACTACACGTAATGAGAATCGTGACCGTCTGACCTCTGTGATTGCCAACAAGGCTTTTGTAAAGCGTTATTCTAGACTTTTTTGTTGTTATTCTGTCTCTCACTGTTCGAATAAACATACCGTTATAACGATAGACTGTTTATATCTTTGTCAGTGGGCAAACGTACAAAATCAGCAGGGAATCAAATACTTTCTTCCTTCAATGTACCAAAGGAAGCCTATGTACCCTGTACTGTGAGCAACTATCACAGGCCCTCTTACGCACACATTCAGGACTCCTGCCCTTCCAGGTCTGTGAGAAGCTTTCCTGTGTCTCTGCGGCGAGAAAACGGGCTTAGATCCCTACGGAAGTGTTGGAGCAAGGAGAAAATCCCCTCACTGTTCATAAGACAAGACTGAACTAGAAAAAGTGCAATGCTGGGACCAATGGAAGTACATCCGAGTGGATGGATGAGATTATCCCAGCTGGGATTTGGTGTGAGATTTAGGGTAAATGCTGAAAAGGTGGGCGTGCAGACGTGTCTCTGTCTAAGCTTCTCGACGCGGACTTGGAAGTGTTATCCAGTGAAATATTTGATATGAGTGAGCGAGAGCAGGTAGGAGAGTGTGTGGGTGTATATGTGTGCGAGGGAATGAGAGAGACAGAGCTAGAGATTTATGAAATGTTTATGAGGGGAGACAGCGAGTCTGAGAGCAAGAGGGAATATATCATCATAAAGGTGAAAGTTCAACTGGTCATGTAATCCATGCTGAACTGCTGAATGTCTCCATAAGGATAAAAACTCAACTTTAAGCTCTGTCATTCATTCCCTATCAGCATGTCATGTTTCAACCATGTAATTTGTTACCGTCTACAGTATCCTATTTATTTGACTGAATTTGGCATGTTGAATAGGATTCTAGGATATAAGATGCACACATTCACTTAGTCCGCGTCCCCTCTCCGCTGTAACGACTTTGAACCAAAGTCACCGCCGATGTGTTGTGGCAGAGACGTCTATTAACGGTTTATTTTGGGTGCCCTAATCAGCTGCGTGGGAGTAGTAGAGTTTCAAAGAGCACCGGCGTCTCTCGAATATTGAACGTTTAGCTCAGGGATCCCTGGTGGCAGCCTTTTTCATCTTAAATTGGACACAAATTCCTGGCACCCGGTTACAATCTCGCTGTTGGAAATTAGCAACAGACAAAAGACAGAGGCCTGACGTGGTGGCGCCTCCTAATTAAGAATAAAATTGACATTTCATGGTTGCCACCAGACATTTACCCCCTTGTCAATGTTGGGCGATACCCGGCAATAGCGAGACTGATAATGAGTTGGCACTTAAAATATCACTTTTTAAAGCAGTTCTACGGTTTATTGCGACATGTCAGTCATTTGGCAGATGCCCTTATACATAGAGACATAAAGGAGCAGTTAGATTTAACTGTCTTGCTCAAGGAAAAAAGGACAGACGCTTTACCTCTCTCTCGCCTATGAGATATCTGCCGCCAAACTAATGTTAACACATTGTTAACCACATTGTGTCCACTGCTTACAATCCTACTATCAGCTGAATATAGTCATGTTGGGTCAATAATGTGAGAATAAAACATGTTAGGTCAGGGAGATTTACTGTAGTGATTGTCCCCACACTTGCACAGGAATGAATAGGCCTTTTCTGACGGGAAGATTCTAACACTCCTTGAGTGTATTTCTGAGAATGTTTCTGTGCTCTGTTTTAGATATATCACTAGATTGGACTTGGTGTATTCTCTCTGCTTGTAAGAATTAAACACTAATTGTGAAACGAGAAACTTTTTCATATTTGGATAAACGGAAGTAACACCTCAAGATATTAAGCTTGGTCGCAAATGGGTCTTCCGAATGTACAATGACCCCCAAGCATACTTACAAAGTAGGAGGTATCAAAGTTAATAAAAACTGAACCACCCCGGGCCACCTGACCACTGAACCACCCCGGGCCACCTGACTACCGAACCATCCCGGGCCACCTGACTACTGAACCACCCCAGGTCACCTGACTACCGAACCACCCCAGGTCACCTGACTACTGAACCACCCCGGGCCACCTGACCACTGAACCACCCCAGGCCACCTGACTACCAAACCACCCGGGCCACCTGACTACTGAACCACCCCGGGCCACCTGACTACTGAACCACCCCGGGCCACCTGACTACTAACCCACCTCAGGGCACCTGACTACTGAACCACCTCAGGGCACCTGACTACTGAACCACCTCAGGGCACCTGACTACTGAACCACCTCAGGGCACCTGACTACTGAACCACTCCGGGCCACCTGACTACTGAACCACCTCAGGGCACCTGACTACTGACCGACCTCAGGGCACCTGACGACTGAACCACCTCAGGGCACCTGACTACTGAACCACCTCAGGGCACCTGACTACTGAACCACCTCAGGGCACCTGACTAATGAACCACCTCAGGGCACCTGACTACTGAACCAGCTCAGGGCACCTGACTACTGAACCACCTCAGGGCACCTGACCACTGAACCACCACTGATTTTATTATCTTTGTTTGGGTAGAAATGAAGACTCCCAGACTGCATTGCATTGGAAAAAAACATGTTCACGCACTGATCTTAAAAAGCTCAACATCATCATTATAACCTTTAAAGAAATTTACACTGATGTCATGTTTCTATTACCAATTATGAAAGAATCGGAATTCATTATTAATCATAAGCATTTAAAACCATGTGAATAATAGCATAATAAATGTTCTACTACACAACTCATTGGCAGCTTGTAAGCTTGTTTATTGATACCAATGGTGAGTGCCACTAGCTTTTGTCCGGGTACCTACTCTGAAAAACCACACCACAGTTGAAAGTCGCTCATTAGTTATTCAGCAAACATTTTCATTTAACTTGCTACTAGATTTTTCAACTGAAATTGCAATGTCTTTCAAATAGAGACTGCAGTTTTTTTGTAACTCTGCAATGAATCGGCATATCAGAGTGAGGCGTCAGACACTGACAGTGTCAACAGTAGATACCAATTTTGTGGCCATTGAGAACTTGAACTTGAGGCCTCTGACGTGAACAACCAAATCCGGTTTTAAGATGAGGATGAAGGCAGGACCTTTGTGGATGATGCGGTGGAGGTCAGCAGCAGCCACTAGAAGGCCACTGTCTATTTCACCCCCCCCCCCCCCACCACGAGCAATCACTTTTGTCGTCTCCCACAGAGGCAGTGTGTTTCAGGCTCTTTGTGATAAAGCAGCTGGTTGGAGACATAGTGGAGTAGACCAACCACTATGTACTGGAGATGCAGGAAATGATAGAGCCAGGATTAAGAAGAAAGCTTGCCGAGTGCGTGTCAGAAAATATCGGGATATTTATACATTTCTGGTGGCATTGATTTCAGATCCCATATTTGCCACACCATTTTTTGCAGTGCTCTTTTCTATAGATTTCTTCTTAGCGCTAGAAGCGCCAAGGCACTCACATCTACTAGAAGTACCAAGGCATTCACATCTACTAGAAGCACCAAGGCATTCACATGTACTAGAAGCACACAGGCATTCACATCTACTAGAAGAACCAAGGCATTCACATCTACTAGAAGCACCAAGGCATTCACATCTACTAGAAGCACCCAGGCATTCACATCTACTAAAAGCATCGAGACATTCACATCTACTAGAAGCACCAAGGCATTCACTTCTCCTAGAAGCACCAAGGCATTCACATCTACTAGAAGCACCAAGGCATTCACATCTACTAGAATCACCCAGGCATTCACATCTACTAGAAGCACCAAGGCATTCACATCTACTAGAATCACCAAGGCATTCACATCTACTAGAAGCACCAAGGCATTCACATCTACTAAAAGCACCAAGACATTCACATCTACTAGAAGCACCAAGGCATTCACATCTCCTAGAAGCCCCAAGGCATTCACATCTACTAGAAGCACCCAGGCATTCACATCTACTAGAAGCATCAAGAAATTCACATCTAAGAGAAGCACCCAGGCATTCACATCTACTAGAAGCACCAAGGCATTCACATCTACTAGAAGCACCCAGGCATTCACATCTACTAGAAGCACCCAGGCATTCACATCTACTAGAAGCATCAAGACATTCACATCTACTAGAAGCACCCAGGCATTCACATCTACTAGAAGCACCAAGGCATTCACATCTACTAGAAGCATCAAGACATTCACATCTACTAGAAGCATCAAGACATTCACATCTACTAGAAGCACCAAGGCATTCACATCTACTAGAAGCACCAAGGCATTCACATCTACTAGAAGCACCGAGGCATTCACATCTACTAGAAGCACCCGGGAATCTTCTAGAAGCACCAAGACATTCACATCTACTAGAAGCACCAAGACATTCACATCTTCTAGAAGCACCAAGGCATTCACATCTACAAGAAGCACCCAGGTATTCAAATCTACTAGCAGCACCAAGGCATTCACATCTACAAGAAGCACCCGGGTATTCAAATCTACTAGAAGCACCCAGGTATTCAAATCTACTAGAAGCACCAAGGCATTCACATCTACAAGAAGCACCCAGGTATTCAAATCTACTAGAAGCACCCAGGTATTCAAATCTACTAGAAGCACCGGGATGGGTCATTTTGACCCCTGCATGTATTGAATGGAAGGGTATAGAACTTATTTGATTTGTCATTATGTCACTGTTTTGCAGAGGTGGGACAAAGTCATTGTTATGCAAGTCACAAGTAAGTCTCAAGTCTTTGCCCTCGAGTCCCGAGTCAAGTCGAGTCAAAGATGAGGCAAGTCCCAAGTCGAGTCACAAGTCAAAGCCAACAAGTCTCAAGTCGAGTCCAAAGTCCTACCATTTTAGTTTCGAGTCATTTCAAGTCCTCTTACCACAGAAATTAAATTTATACAAATCATGCATGTCTATAAGATTTGTATTTATTTAAACATCTTTTTATACAATTACATTAATCAAGTACAGTAAAAAACAGAACATTTAAACTTTTCAACAGCATATTGCACTAGAACAATGCACAGCAACTTCAGTCCGTGTGTGTGTGTGTGTGTGTGTGTGAGAGAGTGTGTGTGTGTGAGCTGTGTGGACAGGTGATGAGCAGAGAGTGGGTGAGTGAGCTGTGTGGACAGATGATGAGCAGAGAGTGAGTGAGCTGTGTGGACAGGTGATGAGCAGAGAGTGAGTGAGCTGTGTGGACAGGTGATGAGCAGAGAGTGAGTGAGTGAGCTGTGTGGACAGATGAGCAGAGAGTGAGTGAGTGAGCTGTGTGGACAGATGATGAGCAGAGAGTGAGTGAGTGAGCTGTGTGGACAGGTGATGAGCAGAGAGTGAGTGAGCTGTGTGGACAGGTGATGAGCAGAGAGTGAGTGAGCTGTGTGGACAGGTGATGAGCAGAGAGTGAGTGAGTGAGCTGTGTGGACAGATGATGAGCAGAGAGTGAGTGAGTGATTGAGCTGTGTGGACAGGTGATGAGCAGAGAGTGAGTGTGCGCATGCGTGCTGTGGACAGGCGGAGGGAGGCTCCTATACTGCATTGCATTTGCAAAAGATCAAATTGGCCAAAAGTCTGTCAGTCATTTGCGCACGATGGGGACGCAGAAGGATGCCACCATGGCTGAAAACTCGCTCCACTGGAGCACTAGAAGCAGGCACTGCCAAGACTCGGATGGCTACTTGAAAGAGTGAAGGAAGAGTCTTGCTGTTCAGTGCCCAGAACAAAAGGGCATTCTGTCCTTCAGCCATGTCAATGTAGTGACTTAGCTGTACTGCTGGTGGGGTCCCCACATCCCTTTTCTGCCTCTTATGGTACGCAGCAAACAGCCCTTCTCCTCCCATGTCCTCTAGTTCTTAGCTGTACTGCTGGTGGGGTCCCCACATCCCTCTTATGGTTTGCAGCAAACAGCCCTTCTCTTACCATGTCCTCTAGTTCTTCTTCAGCAGGCACAGGTTGCTCCGTCTCAGCAGCATCTTGCAGGATCAAATCTAAAAAAAAACACGTCACAACAGCAGAAAGAAAAGAGCCCTTATTACCATTACTGATGTTAATGGTACTGTGCAAGACTGAAAATTGTTATTATTGTTAAAGTCAGATTAATATCACATTAGTTCCTAGATCAGATTAAGTTGCAATGCAAATCAATAATATTTACCTTTAACTCGTTGTGCCACCTCTGCCTTGATGTCACGGTTGACCAGCACATGGGGCTCAATCCACAGAAGACAAAAGGCTGGATCCAAGGCAGCTGCTTTCAGGTAGACTGTGTCTGAAAAGGGGGCAGTGATCCCTTCTTCAGACTGGGCCATTTTCACATTAATGAAGATCCCAAGAAATCTTTTTTTCAGGGATGCCTGCAGACCTCTGACCAGGCCGCTCAGGAAACGAACTTGAGGCTTCAGCTTCTCAAGATGGTAATTGAGGGACAAGACGGATGGAACAACTGCACTGATTGTAATGACTTTCTCCCCCTGTGTCCAATCAGTTGCTTCTCCGAACGGTTTCAAGATGTCCAACAACTCCTTCAGCAGATTCCACTCTCGTGGTGTGAATGACAGTTCTTTATGCGTGGCCTTCTCAAGAACTGCGCAGAGCTTTTGCTGATCACAATGAAGGACTGCTTTCACCTGCCGCAGTGTGGAATTCCACCTCGTGCTCACTGCAGCAGGGATGCCTCTGTGCTCCCCAAATTCACCATCGAAGATGTCTTTAAACGTTGTGCTTGTGTGGAGCAGGGAGCTAAGTTTTGATAACTTGGAGAGCGAAGGACATGCCGCTTTTGTGTCTTTCAAACCGTCTCCCACAACAAGCTGCAATGTGTGTGCAAAACACTGCAGGCGCTGTTTCTTTGCCATAGCAGCATCAACTGTTTGCTGGTCTTCTAGGGTTAAGTCATGCCATAGCAGCATCAACTGTTTGCTGGTCTTCTAGGGTTAAGTCATGCCATAGCAGCATCAACTGTTTGCTGGTCTTCTAGCGTTAAGTCATGCCATAGCAGCATCAACTGTTTGCTGGTCTTCTAGGGTTAAGTCATGCCATAGCAGCATCAACTGTTTGCTGGTCTTCTAGGGTTAAGTCATGCCATAGCAGCATCAACTGTTTGCTGGTCTTCTAGGGTTAAGTCATGCCATAGCAGCATCAACTGTTTGCTGGTCTTCTAGGGTTAAGTCATGCCATAGCTCAGGATCATCACGATTATCTCCAGCATCAGCATCTTCCTCCTGTTCACTGGGGAAGCAGACCGTAAATGCCTTGCGCATGTTAGCAGCATTGTCACTAATGATATAGTCCAATTTAGCTTTGATGTTGTATTCATCACATATTGCCTCAAATTGGTCACAGATGCGCTCCGCTGTGTGAGAGCCTTTGAAGCGGTTGCAGGCCAAGAGATTAGTCTTCTTAGGTGTACCCTCTCTGCATCTCTCTCCATCCAGTGCACAGTGACATCAAGGAATCCCCTCATCTTTCGATCAGACCAAATGTCCACAGTGACTGAAACATGGTCAGTGTTGCTCAATTGAGTTTTTAACTTTGAACGTCTCTCCTCAGCAAGGCTCTCTGTTTTTGTGGTCAGCGTTCGGCGACAGACTGGGGTATACTTGCTGTCCAGCACAGCCAGAAAGTGACGAAAGCTCTTATTTTCCACAATAGACAGAGGAAAATTGCAATCAATAATCAAGTCAGACAGTATTGAATTGGAGATGGCCTTCTGCTGTGGGTGGGTCATGCTGTAACGCCCTACACGAGTGTCCAGGAATTGTGAGATTGAAGGCTGTTGTGATTCATCTCTGATGCTTTGGTTCATCTGGTATTCTTCATACCTGTAACAGAGAAGAATATGAAACAGATGTCAGCAAATCCCTTATAGCCACACGTGTTGTATTTGAAACTACTCTTTACTCATATCAATGTTGTTGTGTTAATATTCATTGCCTATTGTACACTACGGGGTATACGATAATACATTTCAGTTTCAGCGTATGCAATATTAAGAATATTTTCACTGCTTCAAAAGTCATTAGAAAGCCCTTTCCCTCAAGAAACTGAAGTCATATGCTTTATAGCAGTGGTTTTCAAAGTGGGGCCATGGCAAGTTGGCATGAAAAGTATAGCAAAACAAAGTAATTGAATAAATTAAATAACTAAAGTAAACCAAATTAAACCAAAAATAAGCTATACAATATTCCAAATTGGTTAAGAACTGCACTATAATAATCTTGCATCTCTGAACATTACTACTATAATCGTTATTATTTTATTATACTGTATATATCCCAGTGGTGCCGCTGCCTCACAGACCTAGACTACGTAGCACTCTATGTCCATGGGCTGCATGCTGTTTGGGCATGATATGAAAAGGGAAGGCTAATGGTGGATCTACTGTGACTGTGTTACTTTAAAACGGACGTTGACATGATGATGTTGGCGAGGTTTTCCACCTGAGTGTGCTACACTCATGTACCTCATATTATCCGGGTTAAAAAATCCCTATTTTTATAAGCATGAACCAGCAAGGGAGACATGCGTTTACTGTCTCGTTGATACAGTAAATATGCAGCAGCTAGTATGTTACGGAACATCCGATAAGGTGGTTAGCATTCGTTCAAAACTTACCTTTCTTTGTGCAACTTCATGTGTCGAACAAAGTTGGACGTTGTGGCAGCTCCGTCGGTAATCTTCGACCAGCATGTTTTGCAAATTGCTACTCGTTTTTTATCGACTTCCTCGTAATCTTTATAGCCAAACGAAACTATCTTCGGTATCATTTTTCAAATGGCGCGTTGTTGCTTGTGCTTTATTGGTTGTCTTGCAACATGCCTGCTTAGATGCTGTCAAATCAAAACAACGTGGGACTACAGTGATTGGATGTCCAATTAAAACAACGTGGGAATACAGTGATGATTGGATGTCATGCGCGCTCTCTGCATGCATACAGGTGGTGCGCATTTTTTTTCATAGATGCAAATAAACTGAGAGCGGCACGAACGTGTGAAAATAAAATCCCCAGTTTTCATGGGAAGTAGCGAGTCTTGTCGAGTCAAAAGGCGCAAGTCCAAGTGAAGTCACGAGTCATTGATGTTCAAGTCCAAGTCGAGTTGCAAGTCTTTGTACATTTTGTCGAGTCGAGACTGAAGTCATCAAATTCATGACTCGAGTCTGACTCGAGTCCAAGTCACATGACTCGAGTCCACACCTCTGCTGTTTTGTACGATATTAGGGCCTTTTGAATAGCAATAGTTAGCTATTTCTACATTGACACTATCCAATTTTCAACATTATATAAAATGTTGTCATTTTTGTTTTTCTTGAGGGTTTGAAAATGTAACTATTGAGGCCTTTCTTTACATTATCATCTCTTCTCTTTCTCTTTTTTATGTGCCACCTGGTAACAGATTATGTATACATTAAGGAACATGTATACGTTTACTAATTGATGGTAGAGACCTGAGGCCTCATTTATAAAAAATTGCAATGGATTTGCGTCAGAAGTGGCTTACGCACAGAAATATTCTGATTTGTAAATTCGTGAGCATGTTCTATGCCATATTCCCTTATAAATCACAACAAAATTTAAATGTGGTGCAGCTTTGGCGGCTCCCTGTCACGCCCATAGTTGCACATAAATAGTCAGAGAAACGCCACAAATTCATATATATTGATTGAGACAACATGGCAAACACGGAGAGGAAAACAATTATTTGGACATTGATCGAATACAAATATTTTCGATTAATGAAAGCATTTTCATTCTCATTTGGTGACCTTATGGCAACATGAGTGCAGTCATTATGACCGATTCCATTTGGGAAACCGGACATTGCTGCAAATTGCACTTTTTTGTTTGCGTGTTCACCTCAGTGTATGAGAACTTTATGTTTTTGTGCGACAAACCTATGGTGAAAATCATGTTAATGCTTTTTATTGGTTTGTTTTTCAACGCAGAGCATCTCAAACAGGTTTGTGTAAGGCTGTGAATTGTAAGAATGCCTTTGTGAATTCTTCATATTATTAAAGACGGGAAATATTTCGTTTTATTTTACACAATGTTCTGCAGTTTCAAATAGTTTCATTCATCTGTCGACGATGACGCTATTTCTCATTTCACCTGTTTCTATGCGTACGCATGGGTCAGTGTCTGTGAAAGACCGCACATTATCCTGTCAAGTTAGCTTTTTAGAAATCCCAATTATTGCGTAGAGAGCGGCGTATGTCTTCTTTTGTGCGTGCACCACATTTATAAATGAGGCCCCTGGTCTGAATGACAATTGACAGGACAAGACAATGGATGGGTCCAGGGTTTGAAGACATGATGCCTTCACCTTACTGTGACAACGGGGGGATAAAGCATGCATATCAATCATGAATCTGAAAAGGTGACTATTACATGTGAAATTCCCCAGGGATCAGTTCTCAAACTGCTTCTGTTCAATCTTATTATATACTACCACAACAACAACATTAAGTACAATAGTTATGCAGATGATACTTAAATATATATGGCTCTCGAACCATATTACAGCAGCTCAATAGACTCACTGTGTATAGAGCACATGCATGCATGGATGATCGTAAATTGTCTACATTTACACCAAAAAAAATATGATTATTGTGATAGACTTAGATCTCACGTTTACCAGTCATATCTAAGCTGTCCCCAAAACAGCATTCAATCATCTCGAAAATATAGCCAGAATCAAGGACCTGGGGTCCGTTTCAAGAAGCCGGTTTAGTGAAAACTCGAAGTAAGTTAACCCTAAGATAAGGAAAACTCTGGGCTGTCTGTTTCAGAAAGGGAGGTAACTAAACCTCAGAGTCAGTCACTATGGTAATTGAGCCTCTGAACCTAACCTGGTCGGGAGCAGGTTTTCTTCAATAAACCTGGAGTTTCTCTCAGTCTCCTCCCTCTGACACAGCGCTCTTTCATTTCCCCATTAATTAATTCAGTCTGTATCAGGTGCATTTTAGCGCAGTGTTGTCATCTGCATTAATAAAATAGGATTGTTTTATTAACTCAGTTAGGAAACGTTATAGATTTAAAAAAAAATCTCAAACATGGCATGTCCTTTTGTTACACGACCCTGCAGATGTAGAAGCTGTATTACTTCACAGGGAGTTAAACATACGTCAGGGAGATGATATTGAGGAATCCCGACTAGATGTATTTTAATTTCTAGAGAACTTTCTATCTGAGCGTTATCATTTTTCTCCACAGTCTATCGGATATGTAGTCTACATATCCTTATCCATTCTCATATCACTAATGTAACCGTGGACTTGCTCTTACATCCGAAGAGATTATTTGTGTCGCATTACGTTTTTTGCAAACGTCAGTTTTAGGATTGCAGGTGAATAATGTAATAATGTAAAACCCTTTACAATGAATAGTTATTAATTATAATTTGGTTAATGACATGGTGCTGCAAGATCAGAATGGTATAAATTATTTGAATTTATTTTAGGATTTCCTAATGCGATTGGCTGCATTGATGGCACACACATGTGTTTTTCACTCGCAGGATTGCACCTAAATGAAATAGATTATAGCAACAATACCATTCTACCAGTTTTTACCAGTAATATAATACTTGTGATTAAATATGAGCATGGGTGTGTATTTCAGGCCTGTGTGTAGTTTGTTCTAACAAACAGAGTTTAAAAAATGGAATTTCCAAACTGGGAATTAATATTAAGTATAAATTAAAATAATTGTGTAAATTAAAAATCAAATGAAAACACTATATTGGAACTTACGAGTTGACCCGAGCATCAATTTTTTTTTAAATATGTGTTCATAGTCGCTGTAAGCCTGCATCAGTATTTCAAGCTCTTTTCGGGTGACGTATGCGGTAGTAATGCTGGTTGCCATGGTGAATCGTAGTATCATGGCTCCATTCATGCTGCCTTTTATACGCGCGTAACTCTGAGTGAACCTACACTGAGTTGATTGAACGAACTCAATTCAGCTGTTCTGAAACCGAATACTTTGAGTTTTCCATTTCAGGGTAAATCAACTCCGAGGTCAGGGTTAGATTTAGAGTTTGTTAAACATTCAGATTCATTCAAATCTACTCTGTAACTGACTGGAAGCCAGTGCAAAGTTTTAAGATCTGGAGTGATGTGCTTTTGGGGAGTCCAGTTAAGAGCCCATTACAGTAGTCAACCCTACTGGAGACAAATGCATGGATCAGCTTCTCTTGGTCTAATTGAGACACCAGGGGTCCGTTTCAAGAAGGACCCCTGGTCCAATGTCAAGACTGGATTTGTCCCGGACATTGTAATCTACACAGGGTCCACTACTGATCTCTAGCATTGTGAGGTGCTTGGTGTGTCTGGATCAGTGTAATGGTCATGCTGGCTCCTCACCTTGGCAAGGACCACACACCCTTTCTGTAGACAACTCTGTTTTAGCATCTCTTTGGGAGGGAGAGGGGATGCCCAGATTCAGCATCAGAAAGATACAGCAAGGGAAGGATGAATTCGTTAACAATGTGTCACGACTCAGGTGTAGTGCAGGATTAATCCAAGTGCAGAGCGTGATAATCTGTTCAAAAACAGATTTCTTTATTTAACATAAAACAAACCGAGATCGGCGAAAACAAATATACTGTAAGGATGAAACTAAAATGTGCATGACAGCAACTTACAAAAACCTACAAACACAGCTACAGGCATAAAACATTAATCATTCAACAGAGTTACATGACATATATTCAATATCCCACACCGTGCAACAAGACCCAGTGACTTTTATAACAAACATAATCACCAAATCTAAACCAACTACATTTTCTCAGTGGGCCAGGCAGTGTTAAACAATGGAAAACTGCTAGCAATAAAGAGTCATGACAAGTGAGATGTTTATGTCTTCGGCACTGCGTGGAAAAAGTTCTGACATGTTTTATCTTTCTATCATTTTTTTCATATGACAAAAAGGGGTATGTAGACTTTTTATATCCACTGTACATATCAAATAGTGTCATAAATGCATAATGAACCTCGTAAGAGATCTGCTGTATCACATCCCTTGGTGTCCACACGATGACATGTAGCATATTTGTATTCGGTCTGCATCTCACAAATGTTTGTCTTTGTGATCTGAACAACTCAAACTGTATGTCTGTCTGTAACACTTGTTCCCAATCCTCCACTTTCCAGTGTTTGTGTTCTTTTTTCCCAAACTAATTTTATTGAACAGTCATAGATGTCTTTTTCTTTGCAAAACTGACTACAAGGCCAGCATGCAGAAGTCACCTCTTCAATGTTGACGTTGAGGCTGATGTTTTGCAGGTACTTTTAATTAAAGCTGCCAGTTGAAGACCTGTTAGGTTTCTGTTTCTCAAACTAGACACTTTGTATTTGTCCTCTTGCTCAGTTGTGCACTCAGGCATCCCACTTGAATTTAAATTCTAGTTTAGAGCCAGTTTGGGCTATTTTGTTGAAAGCAGTTTTAAAGGAGATACTCTGTTTCTTGTCAATTTCCTGCATTGAATATCCTTCATATCTCTCAGTACAATAATAGGCTGCTGAGTTTCTGAAGACTGATGTTTTTTCTGGACATTTTGAGCCTGTCTCTGCAAAAACAGTCATTTAGAACCTTAGCAATGTATCTCTTAATCTACCTGCCACCTTAGCTGGTAAGCCAATAGATATTTTTTTACTTTTATTATAAACACATTTCTTACTGGCCACTGTCAGCACATCAATCATCAATTGCCATGGTTGGGAAGGGAGAGTGATTGGCACTACTAAATAGCTCCAATGAGAGATCCAATTTTTTCTTGTTTCGTTTGCAGCTTGATAATGAAGAGAGCAGGCACAATCATGGCCTACTGAAAAAATATATGAGGGAGAAAGGTGAATGTTTATTAGAATAGCCAACCATTGGCTATATTTCTAAATAAAGTATTTAAGTGATTCCTACAGTGTCACGAGTGGTGAGTTAGGGTACTGCACTGTCTGGTTTCCGGTGCACCACTTTTGGTTCACGTTGATTAGTCACAGCTGTTGTGTATTTGTTCATTAAGTCGGGCTATAAAGGAATTGTTAGGAAGTCACCTGGTTGCTGATCATTGTTTGTTTCACGTCACAGTTTTATGAGGGTGAGTGTTATTGGGTCGGAAAGACTAACTGTAGATTTTGTAGATGTTGTGTAAGTCGCTATATATGCGCACTATTATTTCTATTTCACAGTTTAGTTCCTTTTCGCCGTACTCGGTTTGTTTTGTGTTTGATCATATAAATAAACCTTCTTTAAACGGATTACTGGACTCTGCACATGGCTTTCACTGCACTACGCTGCTCCATCTATGACATACAGGCCAAATATTTTTTTCTTATAACATAGCAGCAGGATTAGAGGAAGCCCAGTAGAAACCCCAGAATAGAGTAATTTATGCCAATGTAATAGAATAAAAGCGAATACCGTTACTAGAATAAATACTGAACTAAATTTAAATTTTAATGAACAGTTGGGTTAAGTTGTGGTTAAGTTTAAAGCGCTCAGTCATTTGCATGTAAAGATTTTTTCAACCTGAACTTGAAAATGGATTTGTTTGGTGCACATCTAAGATCTTCTGGTAGTTGAATCCAGTTGCATCCAGCATAACTGCTGAATGCAGTTTTGCCATGTTCAGTTTGGTCTCTGGACTATACCAGCTGACCTGGCCCAAACCGTTCAGTGCAAAGATTTAAGAACTGGAGTGTAACGGTTACAGTTACATAATGTTTGGGTTGTTTTAACCAATTGCTCAATGCTGTGAGTTATTGATATCACATGTAATATTGTTTTGTTTAATTTTAGTTATTGTAAAGCGCCTTTATTTTGAAGTCTCTGCGCAAAGCCTATTGGGAGGCTAATGCGCACAAGACTATACAAGCTGGAAAACGTTAAGACAGCAAAAGCCATCATCTAAGAGAGTTTACTGAACGGACTGTATTTATTTTGAAGACTTTTAATTCCCTTATATAGCATGCAGCCAACGAGGTATGTTTTTACGTTTGTCATTTACTTTATTGTAGAATATCAAGAGGCGCAAGTCATTGAATGTCCGGTATATGTTTAGACTTATTTAATTTCATATTAAGCTAATTGTGTTTTCTGATTACTATATGTGTTTCTGTTTAGTTTTCACAGTGAATAAGAGGAGCAATCTTCCAATAAACCCGTATGCAGAAAGCCATTTGTGTCTGCGAGTGCTTCAGGGGAATTACATGGAGTGATGTGTTCTGTTCTCTTGGTCTTGGTCAACATTCTAGCTGCAGCATTCTAAATGACTAACAGCCATTTTACATTCTTCTTGGGAAGTCCAGTTAGAAGCCCAATACGGAAGTCAACTTGAGATAAAAGCCTGGATGAGTTTCTCTTGGTATTTTTGGGACACCAGGCTCTTGAGTCTGGCGATAATCATTTTCCTATTGTGGTAATAATGATTTAACCCTTACTAAGCATTAATTTGCTGAGCATCAATATCTTTTTTTCTGGAGGTAATTTCTGTAACACATATTTTGAGTTCTAGAGTAGAATGGTTCTCATTAATTCAGCGCCACTTATCTACCAACCTCCTGGTATACTTTTACCGCTGCACAGTGGAGAGCATTGTAACCAACTGTGCTACTGTTTGGTACAACGGTTGCTCTGTGGGCGACAGAAAGTCCCTGCAGCGGTGCCCAGCTCTCCACCATCAAAGACATCCAGCACAACCACTGTTTGTGGAAATTGCATGGCATTATCAGGGACCCCTCACACTCTAACCATATACTGTGCAAGCGTTACAGATCTCTACTCACCCGAACCAGCTGGCTTAGGAACAGTTTCTTCCCAACTGCTGTTAACATGCTGAATTCTGATACCCTTCAGCAACCTAGCATACACTGCTACCTTATTTTTATCTGTCATTTGCACAATGTGTACCGCTGTTCCCACTTGCCGACACACTGCTAACTATTAACTTGATCTGCCATTTACACAATACATTGTGTTTGTACTCCCCATTGCTAACCCTTTCCCAACACACTGCTAGCCTATTTATTATATTTTTCATTTTCACAATGCTTCCTGTTGTATTATCCATTTACCACTTTAGCACAGATGTTTTCCGCTTGTATTGCCCTCTGCACATTTGCAATCTGCTACATTGTTGAACTGAATACCTACACATTTACTTACCCATGTCAATTGGACATCCTTACATTGTACTCCATCTCATTTGACTCATACATCGGCTCATTGACACACTGCCCTGCATATCATTTTTGCACTGCTCTTTTGCGCTTCTGGTTGGATGTAAACTGCATTTCGCTGTACTGCACTACTGTTTCAATGAAAATACATTTGAATCTAAACTAAACTAATGTTTAAAATGAAAGAATGCTGTTTAAATAACCGCTTTGATGTGACAGGTGAACATGAGATCCGAAAATATTGTAGCGGCCGGCGGGGGAATCGAACCAGGGTTAGCACTACCCGCTGCTGCAAATAGGGATATCCCAATAGAAGGGGCGAGTAGCGGCACCACCAGGGTCGCTACACTACCCCCACCAATCCAGAGAGCGTGTCCTCACGCTTCACTTATCCAAAGTCCCTGACGGAGACACGCCACCCTCTTTGCCAATCCCACTTCTGACACCAATGTAGCGTCCGACGAGGGACGAGTAGCGGCACCACCAGGGTCGCTACAATATCATAACACCTAGATTACACACTTGGTCTCTGGGTTTCAGGGCTCGAAAATAATTGTTTTCTAATATTAGTCTTATTAGTAGCCAAACACAATAATCTCTTTTTCATTGGTTTAATTGGAGACACTGGTTCGTCGAGGCATTTATGTGATCTATACAGTGACACGGTCAGTCTATTGAGCTGTAGTCATACGGTTCAACATATATATTTGAGTATCATAGCTATGGTGGTTGATGTTGTTGTTCTGTAGAAATTGGCCCAAAAGTGAAAACACCGTTAAGGAACCGGCACACAAGAAATCGAAAGAAATGCCACCTTGCCAGGTGCTGCAGGAGGGCCCTTGATAGACCGAAGGCTAATAGACTACCATGGCCTTGTCAGACTGTTTTATTTAGTTAATAAAAGAGGAGGGTGAATTACTCTGAAGCAGGATGTGACCTCTGCAACTGACTGCAAGCCCCCCCCCCCACCCTTCACCCCTCGCTACCTCAAAATCCCTCTCCTCCCCCTTGCACTGTTGTATTGTTTAAAAAAAAAAATACATATATATAATGTAAAAACAATCATGGCAAGTATTATGGGCCAACTAAAATATTGTGCTTGTATGGAAATGAACCCAGAGTATTTTATCCAGATTTGTACAAATATAGGTATTGCTAGTTGAGGGGCATGGCCTTTAAAAGATTGCATAATTAACTGCTTTTAATAGAGCCACTAATCAATATACTTTGTAACTGATGGCTCTTCATTGCAAAACACATCATTCTTAGAAGCTTCATCAATATTAGGTCAGTGCTGTCTGGGATTTGGCATTTGACCTTTGCACAGATAGATACTGATCTATATATTTAATTGAGGGAGAGAACTAGGAGGACATACTACCCAGAAACTACAAGTTCCTACAGTTAATAATAGCCGGCACATACACAAGCTAATGTTAACTAGCAGGAGCACACGCTAATATCGGCAGTTACCATTCAATCTGTCTGAGCTGGTCTGATCTGCCACATTCTGCTGGGAGACCCTATCGTCTTTTTTGTTTTGCCCTTTCTAGCCACAACATGCGGTTACTATAAATCACTGTAACTTTGTTTTGGTCGAATATATTTGTCTAGGAAGGGCAGATAAAGATTTTTTGCTAGGCCATTTGCATCTGGCAAGTATTAGTCAAAGTATCTATGGGAAAGTGAAGATCCATTTACCTGCAAATTTGCAACTCACCAACAGATGAAACATTTATGAAATGTAAAAAATAAGTCTGTGATTAACTTGGAAAACATTGGTTTACCATCACACCTCTGAACCAGCGCCCGCCCACAAGCCACACACATGCCAAGCAAACTGGTACAAGTCTCAGCCAATGTCCTTGTAGAGAAGGGATGGTAACACCCACCGTGATGGCCCGCTTTGGTCAAGCTCGCCATCTTCCTCATGGTTCTGCGCATCATCAAAATAAGCTGTAGCCTCAGGATAACGAGTGAGGCGATGTGTTTCCAGCACTGTATCCCAAGTTTCCGTGTAATAGACACGGTTTTTGTTCCCAAAGTTTGTGACATGCACACGTGAAAGGTCGATTTTTCCTGTCCTGGACACGATTTTCTTGAGATGTTGAAAGAACTTGTCGTGATTGGTTGACTCAACTTGCGTTTCGACCCGGAAGTGGGCGTAGCTTGATTTGTAAATGCTACAGAATTTACTTTATAGAATATAACTCCTTTTTTTACTATAAATATTAAACAAAACTCTTACCCTGCCCTAACCTTAACCAATACCTAACATTGGATTTAATTATTTGTTTAACGTGGTTTTGACAAAAACGTTTTGACGATTTTTCGTAGAGTCCTAAATATTACGTGTCATGTACACAAAAACAAATCGTGTACAGAACACAAAAACGACCTTTTACGTATGCATGTCACAAATTTTGGTACAAAAACCTGTGATACTGTGTCGTGTGTTTCAGTTTACACACTACAATCACTCTGCCTTTCTCTAAGGTGTTTTCCCCTGTTCAAAATGGTTTATAGACATTTTTCTGGCATGTTTCCAGTCTAAGTTGGGTTTGGCTGGACAGAAAACGATATTTGCACTCGGGAGCTGAGGGAGAGATTGTGGTCATAAAGTAGAGCTACTCCAACACATTGATGTGCCCTCAGTCCTATTTGGTGCCAAGATGTTACATGACTTCAGACAAGAGATATGATCATGTCTGGGAGTAAGAATGACAAAGAACCTGCCTCATATGGGACCGGGACGTGGCCAAGGTGAATACCTAAGACCTAAAAAAGCATTTCTCAAGAAGAGTGTTTGATAATTAACCCTAGATTTACATTGTACTGTTATCTGTCCAGCGTGTGTTATTACAGTGTCAGACATCCCACTCTACAAAAATTCATTCCCAAGAGGTGGTTTCAACGGCTAACGCTCACGCACACAAGCACACACACAGGCAGAACAAGATCGCACGTTCACCAGTCATATCAAAGCAGTTACCAAAACAGTGTCGAAAAAACCCCAAGAGAGGCTTATCCATGCATTTATCTCCAGTAGGGTTGACTACTGTAATGGGCTCTTAACTGGACTTCCCAAAAAGACTGTAAAACAGCTGCAGCTCATTCAGAATGCTGCTGCTAGAATGTGAACAAAAACTAAGAGAACAGAACACATCACGCCAGTTCTTAAATCTTTGCACTGGCTTCCAGTCAGTTACAGAATAGATTTCAAAGTTTTGCTAGTAGTCTATAAATCTCTGTCACAACAGTCTGGGCCCTAAATACATTTCTGATATGTTTGAAGATAAACCAAGCAGGGCACTCAGACCACTGAACTCAGGACAGCTAGTAGAGCCTAGAATCAAAACTAAACATGGTGAAGCTGCATTCACCGTGCAGCGGTAAAATGCAACTGGAATAAATTACCAGAAGATCTTAGACGTGCCCCAAAGTTACCAATTTTTAAACCCAGGCTAAAAACATTTCTCTTTTTAAAAGCGTATGACTGATCGCTTAAACTTTATCACACTGTTAAGTCTATTTTTATTTTCTATTCCTCATTGAATTGCCCATTTGATGTTTTTATTTGTTTTTATTCTGATGCATGGTACACATGGAAACCTGTAATGTATACATAAAGTACCTGGAAAGGTTCTCAAGACCTTTTGAATAAATCTCAAAGACCTGGAAGTTCTTAAGACTTCCAGGCCAGGTTCTAAGGACCTTAAAGTTCTCAAAGACCTGGATGTTCTTAAAATTGCAACAGTCCTCAAAAACTCAGTTGTACTGAGAACTTGAAGAACTGCCGTGGTCACTACAACTTACTGCCTTCCTGAAGACAAATATATATAATATTTATGAAAGCTTGAGACCCCATCATAGTACTGAGACCGCACTCGTTAAGGTGGTAAATTACCTTTAATTGGCTTCGGATAAAGGTTCTGCATCTCTTCTATTGCTTCTTGATCTTAGTGCATTTGACACTATTGATCACTCCCTTCTCTTGATGAACGGTGATAAACCTTGGCGTGATCCTCGACCAGGAACTCTCTTTTGACGAACATATCAAAAATATTTCACAGATAGCATTTTTTAACCTTTGGAATATTGCTAAGATCATGAACTGTTCAGCAAATATTTGTGTGGCAAGATTAATCCATGCTTTTGCTACCTCAATATTAAATTACTGCAAGGTTCTATTCTCTGGATATCCTGATAAATCAATAAACTAGCTCCTAAACAACTCCAAACAAACTTAGTACATAAACGGCTGCTAGAACAAAGAAATTTCCACATTACCCCGATATTAGAATCTTCACATTGGCTGCTTTTTAAGGCTAGGGCAGATTTTAAAGTTCTATTGTTAACGTTACATGAACTTGCCCCTCTCGACCTTGCTGAATTAGTCCAGCCATGCATACCTACGCGTAACCTAAGATCAAAAGATGCTGGCCTTCAAATTGTATCTACAATTTCAAAACAAACAGCCGGAGGTAGAGCTCTCTCTTATAGAGCTCCTCTGCAGACACAGTGCAAACTTTTAAGTCTTGTCTAGAGTATTATGGCCCAGGGTACGAAGGTGAAGGCTCAGAGTTCATTTCCGCCCTGCTTTCTTGGCAGGGCGGGTCCTCATCTCTCCTGGGATGTCCTCTCCAATTTTGGGTGGAGTCACTGGCTCGCTATTGTTCTCTTTTTCCGCTCCCGTCAATTCGAGAAACTATGAGTAAAACTAAACCTTCGCAGAGTGGTTACGGTTGACTGGTGTCCCTTGGTTAATGGTAAAGTGGGTGGATGATGGTTAACCCTTTCACAATGTATGTCAGAACAGATAGCATAATGGTCTAAACCTACCACATTGGCGTATGGAGTACAGTAGGACATACAACAAACCATTTACACACACTGTGTCTGATAACTTTCCAGAGTCATGGAGTTGGGGGCCAATCAAGTCCCACATGAAATGATCTACATTGACAAGGCTGGCTTCAACTTGGCAAAAAGACGGCGGCGCGGAAGAAACATAATTGGCAAGGGTCCCAGTTACCATGCCAGGCCTGATAGTTGCCAACATCACCAAGTGCGCAGCAATCTCCAACCGCGGTGAACTCCTGCGTAAATGTGAGATTGGTCCCTACAACAGAGACAGCCTTCTCCTGTTTTTAGAAGGCCTGTACAAAAGACAGGCATACGTGGGACAGGTGGGAGAACACCTGCCAATATATGTGATCACATGGGACAATGTGGCCTTCCATCGTTCCCAAGCAGTCATCGCCTGGTTTGTCGGCCATTCAAGGATGATGTCCCTTTTTCCTGCCCCTTACTCCCCGTTCGTCAACCCCATTGAGGAGTTTTTCTCAAGCCTGGAGAAGGTTTTTGACTAGAGGACCAAATGTCCCTACTGGATGTAGTCAAGACTTCACAGCTAAACACTGACATGGGGGAATTAAGCACTCCAAAGGATTCTTCTCAAGATGCCCTGCCAAAGAAGATATCAGGTGTAATGTGGAAGGGAACATGCAGGCCAAATGCAGAAGACGAGGTGGTTTAGAAGATTATTTTTCTGTTTGAATATTTTGTATTTTCATATAATATTGAAAAATGCCAGTTATATTGCACATTTTTGTTATCTTGCAGCAATGTCCTGTTGCAAATAAGCCTTTACTGCAGCAATTTTCTCAACTTTCTTGGTTTTCTTTTTTCAGAAACTGTACATTTGATAAAGGTAATCTGAGATTGGTCATTCTTTTTTTGTATAGATTTTTTTTGGAGCAAAAGCAACAAGCATTTACTGAAAACAACACAACAAAAATATAAAGAGGCTTGAAAAGAAAATGCAGTGCAAAACACAATCTATGATTATTACAAAATCCTGTCTATTGTATATTGCAGATATTGCTTTATTGTGTCACATTGCTATTTGCATTCATGTGTTCTGTGTATTTATTGTGTACATGTATGTTGTCCTGCAAATTTTTTTGCAATATCTTGGCCAGGCCGCCGTTGCAAAAGAGAATTTGTCGGCCTACCTGGTTAAATAAAGTTTGAATAAAAATGTATAAAATAATGCAGTTTCTGTAATTCCAGCTGATGTTAGTGTTTTATTTTGGTATGATTGACCAACTGTTTAACTATCGGAAGACAACATGTGTTAGTGTTTTGGAATATTTGGTTTTGGTAGGCATAGTGTATTGTGTTGGTGTATTATTGTATTTTGAAAACCAGTGTTGGATTTTAGTTTACAATGCATGATTTTTGCATTAATTTAAATGTTCTGTCAATTGTGTGTTGTAGTTATGTGGGTTCATTTAAAAATGCCATAGCGATTGTAAAAATCTGTAAAGTGCTGGAATACAGAGCGAAAACAACACAACACAATGTGTTGTTATATAGTGGAGGTATGCATTAAACATGATTGTAGTGTTAGGAAAAAATAAAGTTGTTCCTTTCAAAATTTGAATTGGATTTGAATATTCAAAATGCATTTTTTTTTATTACCACAACATGTTCAGGAGTCGATGTTGTTTTCATAAAACGTCGACCCGCTCACTGGCCATTTGTGTTCGAAAAAGGGAAAGCACTGGTATCTGCCAAACCCATAACCCTCCTGTTGGTCTCTTTTTGAAAAAATGCTTTTAATAATTTTTAAACTAAACTATTGTAAGTTAACCCGGCACAGCCAGAAGAGGACTGTCCACCACTCAGAGCCTGGTTCCTTTCTTGGTTTCTTCCTAAATTCGACCCATCAGGGAGTTTTTCTGAGCCCCTGTGTTTCAACTTGTTGATGTGTGCTCTGTCGGGTTCGGGCTGGGTGTTTGGAAAAACACTTTGTGACAACTTTGTTGTAAAAAGGGCTTTATAAAATACATTTGATTGATCGATTGATTGATTTGATTGATTGGTATCCACAACAAACTTAGTTAACTTGATTTGAAGCCAATATTTGTCAACGCATAACAGTACTTGAACCAACTCTTGGATCAAGAAGTCAAGAGAAGCTGCTTAGCTAAGCTAGCCAGCTATATGTTACAAGTTAAAAGCCTTAACAAATAGTTATGTAGCCAAATCTTTTTTGTCAGTAAATTGCATGAATATAATCAATCTTCACCTGAATCGGTGAACTGTTATTCACTTGCTAACACATATTGTGTGTTTCTGATTTGGCCAACACACCATCAGTGCTACTTAGATTGAAAACCATGTACAACAAACACTTGTGAAAGCGCTCATCATCAAAATGTTCGAATAAATAAATCTAACCTAGGAGGTCGTCCTGACGGTTGTTCAGAAATTAATTACATCTTTGTGAGAAACCATTGAGTCTTTCAAGGGAGAAGTTTTATCCCAAGGTTGAACGCAGTGGTAATGCTTAAATAAATTACCTGGCAGTTTAGCCATATATGGTCTGTCTGGCTGATGAAAACTTTATCCTTGAGCCATTGAAGTTTGTTATATTTGATTCATGTGAACAATTGTTGCTAATCCCTTTATGATGTAAAACCAGATATAAACAGACTCACTTGAACTAAAGTTATGAGCAAGTTATGAAACCATGCCCAAGACGTCTGTCTTTCCAGCTAGCTTTGGCTCACTTTGTGCGGTGGCTTTGTCAATAAAGCAACACATACAAAACTGAAACTATAAAAAAACCTTTCTTTATTATTGACCTACATGTACTCCAATCATATAACTCTTATATTCTCCCCAGTGTTTGTGAAGGACCACAGTATGAATAATATAATATTTAGGAACACACCAGGCATGCTTTTTGATCATTGATTAATATGAGTAAATATTCCAATAAATAAAATGACTAGCATTGGCATACTTCCTGAATGCTATTCCACCCTCTCTAATGACTTTACTACTGATATTTTGTCGTATTATTCCTGTTAGTGGTAATTAACATTAACTTTAACCATTTGCCATATTGCTGTTATGCAATTTGGAAAAATATAAAGTCTATATGTACTGAATTTGCCAAATACCACCAAATCACCAATGACGTTGTAACTCAAACATAGTTACATGGTTGAACTGGAGAATGTGTATTGATAGAAAGGTCCGCACATGGAATCCTGGTTTTCATGGCAGTGATTTACTTCAGAATGTCAGAAGGCGTTGTTCCTTTTTTCAGCACTGTTATCATTAAGCGTTACCTTCCCTTGTTCAGGGAGTTTAGAACTGCCATATGCGCATCCTACCCAGTCAAACCCTCACCATTTGTATCTGGCATTTACTTTTCTTTTATCTGCATCTTTGGGAGCTGAGGAATTCATCAGGAAAGTAAGCCGATAAGTTCTATGGAGGTATACATAAAGACAATTGTGTGTACTCACAACACTCGCTGCTCAACTGACCTACATATACATATCATCCTGTATTATCTGTATTTTGCCAATAGGCTTCCTGTATTGTAAAAAAAAGAAGATAGAATGACTTGTGAATAACTATTAAGTTATTTAGTGTATAATTAATTTAGTGTAATGGAAGAAAAAAAATAACCATTAATTTGTATAGACAGTTATTACATGTTAAGTCTATCTAAACGGTATTTAAGTTCATGGGTGTATTTTCCAATAGGGTTGAAAGAGATGCTATTTTCATCTTTTTATGCTGCCTGTTTTCAGTCATTTTTTAAGCCTGCTACTAAAGTTACTTTCATGTGAAAGACCATAAGAGTAGGAAGAAATACTAGTAAAAATAGAGCCCTAAAAAGTGCAAGATAGCATCTTGAAGGATAACTTCAGATTTGTGTGATTAAGGTTTAGCACCGGGCTGATCTCTGTATTTGGAAATGTTGCGGATAAATCAAAACCTCTTCCTCTTATTCTCGGGTAGGTCACCATAAAATAAACTCCAAATAAATCTCTGAGAAGTCAAGCGCTGAAATATACTCACATATTCATACGGGCGTGCAGTTAATATTACTGATAGTTCCGCCGTGCTCGGCTTTCAGAATATTCCAAAGAGAAATTTCACCTGCTCGCGTATTTACATCTGGCGCACAAAAATGACGTTACTATCTAAGGTAAACGGGTAAACTCCCGTTATTTTCATGGCCCAAACTCCTTAAAAATATTTGGACCAATAGGTTTGTCTAATGTTGACTAGTTGCCAGATCTCGTATATAAAGTATCCTATTCACACCATCCACACCTTACAATTTTCAGCACGTTATCACCCTGGCTACCTGCGGAGCATATGCTTTTGCGATTTCAACCAATCACGTTCGCAGGAGGAGAGCTAATCGGTAGTCGCGAATACCTATCCTGTGCCCAATCCGATTTCTCTCTCTTCAACATTGCGTCACAATCTCTGACAGTTTCTAGCCAGTCAGGACATGCCTGTCTAGCCAATCACAACACGCTGATCCAAAATTGCATCACACAGCGGCCTGGACCCATAGCAACCGGCCTTGACGACGACCCCATCGACGACCCTTGATTAAGAGACAGCGATTCACTTACATCTAGTCTAATCTTTACTGTCTGCTAGAAACGCTTCGTCCAGATCCAGCGGTTTGCCGCCGTGCGCGTACTGTTCAGGTAAATACACAGCTAGTTTATAATAAATCTGTTTTACACCTTATCAATTAATCGGCAAAATAGCTAGCATTAAAATCCCGAACTTTTCTGTTTTTCTGTCATCCTGAACAGTACAGTAGTTTGCCTCCCTCGGGTAGGTAGGTAGCTAGCTAGCTACACGCTACAGTAGCAGACTGCATTTACTTTTAAAAGAGGTTATTAGTACTGCCCTTTTATTTTTATACAAAATAAAATAAAGCCTTTTCTTTTTGCTTGTGGTGTAGACTGATCTAGGCTGAACCAAGAAATAGTATATTCAATTACAAATAGTCAATATTATAAATGTTATACATATGTAATAGAATTGACTATTTATATGGAACCTAGCTATAACTGTTATCATTCTAGTGTATGTGAAACCTCTTTGCCTTTAGATGTCAAGTTTTAAAAGCCACAAAGGTATTGGGGATGGGGAATGTCATGTTTAGTCTACAAATTAAAGTAAAAAAGTTATGTGTGTTGGATTATTTTATGCAAAAATTAGGAGGTGTGCCAAGTGGACAAACTGCAGCACAGTCTTCTGCTGCCTCTGCCCCATCTGAAAAGGAGATTGCCTCCGCCCCTTCTCCACTTGGAATGGCTTCTGCCTCGCCCCTGTCCCAGCCCCTGCACGGCCCAAATTGAATTTGTCAATTGTGTATTTTTCTATATTACTATTATCATCATACGAGCCATCAATAATGGACAACTACTGATTACATACCATGATTACAAAATGAAAGAGCATTTCAGGTTTTACAATGTATTGTTTTGATAAATGCTCTGTATGTCACCACAGTTTTCTGAACCTGGGTTTGGGGGCTCGCGTGGCACTGCTGCAATCCATAATATTAATGTGGTTAGGAAAGCAAAGGTAAATATGATGAGCAAACCTAAATCATACGCACTTGATTTGATTCAATTGCGCTTGACTGTGAACATATGTCCCTCCCTTCTCCCAGCCTCTGTCTAGTCCTCCCACCTCATCAGCAGACACCCAGGCCACTGCCAGTTACCCTCTGTGAGGACCAACCCACTTGGATTTGGTTCCCATATGGCCTCTGTGAGGACCACCTCACCTGGATTTGGTTCCCATATGGCCTCTGGGAGGACCACCCCACTTGGATTTGGTTTCCCTATGGCCTCTGTGAGGACCACCCCACCTGGACTTGGTTCCCACCTATGGCCTCTGGGAGGACCACCCCACCTGGATTTGGTTCCCCTATGGCCTCTGGGAGGCCCAGAACACCGTCAAGACCTGCTATGTCTTTTATAAGGACTGAATCCCCATTTTCTAAGCCCCCGTCCACCCCCTCCAAAGCCTCTGTGAGGACAACCTCCCACTCCAGCCCTGTGACAATCTCTGCGAGGCCCAGCACAGCTTCCAACCTCAGCACTGCTGTCTCGCACACCTGCACCAGCTCTGCAATGGCTGCTGTAAGTGTTGTGTTATTTGAACCGTTTTAGAACTGGTCATTTTAGTTTTATAGGATGTTTCATATAATTGGGATATCCTGTTTGCTTTATTAAATATATATTTATCTTGTTTTGTATCAGGAGGTTCATGATGAGGATGTGCTTGCTGCTCCCCCTGATGCTCCTGGTCCAGCTTCTGGTCCCACTTGATTTCTGGCTTCCTGTCAGAATGAAAGAGTCAATACCAGTTCAGGATCTGCGGTGGATTGCCTCCGCCTTGTTTCAGTCGGGCAAGCTGCGTCACAACTTGAAGCTCTGGTAAGAGCCACCAGCCTCTGCCCTGATCTACCATCAGGTTCCCACACCAGACCGTTTCTTTGCCCACAGGCTCTTGGTATGGATGCCCTATCAGCCATGTGGAAAGTGATCCTGTGGGAAGAAGCTGACCGGGTTTGGGGTGCACAAGAGGGTGCGAAGTGTTCTGGACGTTGACACTAATACCTGATGGTGACGGAGATACACAGGTGTACTGCGTGTCACCTGAACCATCTGGCAACCAGTCAGACTGTCCTGGACCAGCTGGACCTGCCTCACAGGAGGAAGTTCAGAATTATCCTGACACGCCAGTAAGTTGAAATCTAAAATCATATTAAGATGATGCCTGCTGCAGGTTTTGACATAATTGAATAAGTTATTATTCAAATATTGAAATAAATCTCTATTTTTTCATCACAGATATGCTTGTGACAGACGTGTCATCCGCATGTTGAGGGAGCGGATCCTTGGAAACAGCCCGGCGTGTTTGGTTACACAACTACGGGAGAACCATGGGGAGGAGTGGTTGGACCGTCTGGCCAACTACATGGGGGAGTGTGCAAACCGGCCCAGCCTCTCCCAGTGATGTTCCAGGAGCCCCCAGTGCCAGTTGGTGTCCCATCCAGCCGGTGGGTCCTGGCGGTCTATGGAAGGGACTTCATCATCCGGATCGACCACATTCAGGCATCCATCACGTCAATCTTGGGTCCATTTTAAAGATGGACTCCACCAAGAAGGTAATAAGCTGAAGAAAATTAATTGTGTTAATTAAGCAGAATGCAATGAAAACAAATCCTCACTGATTTGAATACTTTTAGTATATACCCACATAGCAGCTGAGTCTGGAACGGATGCGCCTCCAAACCGGCAGATCCGTATTACAGTCGCATCTGTTTTACGGCTCTGTTCCAGATTTGGGCCGCATTCAGATTAGAGTGGGCGTTACCATTTGAACTCACAGTCAGTATGTGGAATCAAAGCATATGCGGGCCTGAACCGGCGAATGAGCGCGCGAATTGTCTCGAGATTATTTTGGAAGAAGCAAGCAGCATCCAGACACGTCCAGTTCCCTCATCAAAAAAGAAAACGGTAAGGCGGAATATATATTGTGGTCAAACAGGTTTTAATGTTGTTTAATGCTTGTTAACATAATTTCAAGTTTTGAAAACACTTACTGTAACTGAATTGCCAATACTGTCGAAGAGTACGTGCATCTGCTTTTAGTCAGGTTAGCTAGCTGCATATTGTGACAGAAATGGATATCTGGATTCTGGAGTGTTTCTAGCGTGTGGCTGTTGTTAATCAATATGAAACGTTACAATTAAATTACAAATAATGTGTTGTCCAGAGGTGGAAAGAGTAACAAAATGTTGTACTCAAAGTCCTGTTACTCAAGTGAAATTTTACTGAAGTACAAGTAAATTTACCAGTCTAAAAGTTTACTCAAGTAAAAGTAGCTCATTAAAAATGTACTCAGAGTAAAAGTTGCTGAGCTGGGTGGGGTGCGTGTCAGGGTTGTGATGAGGAAGAACCCAAATGCAGAACGATGACACGGCAGTCAGATGGCAAGTGAACAAATGGATGTTTTATTTGGAAAACAACTGATGGTGATGAGCAGACAGGAGCGGGGGTGAGGAGTGCCGGTGATGAAGGTGAATCCCAGGTGACGATATCCCAGAACGTGCAGGGTGTCCAGTGATTCTCCGAGTGCAGGAACAGAACAGGAACAAACTGTAACGGAGGAGGCGAGACAAGAGGTAAGTACGGGACACGGACTAACACGACACAAAACAACAAACAGCTCTCGATAAGACTAGAATTCTTCTGACTGAGACTTTATATGACAGAGGTCGACATACGTGACTCTAGGTAACAATCCGACGTCGGCTGGTTGTCAGGCTCTCCCTCTTATACCCTGGTGATTGAAGACTTGGTGCAGGTGTGTGATTACGGGAATGGTGACAGGTGCGTGCAGATGCCAACCTCTCCAGATCCACCAGAGGGAGACCTTACCGGGGTCCAGAGCGGGGAACTCTGACAGTACCCCGTCCCCACGACCGCCACCAGGCGGTCCACCTGGGGCTCCTGGCTTCCGCCGATAGAAGTCCTGGATCAGGCTGGGATCCAGAATCAGACGCGGGAAACCCAACACCTCTCCTCCGGACCGTAACCCTCCCAGTCTACCAAAAACTGGTAACCCCGCCCTCTGCTCCGAGAGTCCATAATCTTCTTTACCGTGAAGGCCGGGGCCCCATCAATCATACGGGAGGCGGCCGAGGAGGTGGGGGGAAGGAGGCGACAAAAGGACACAGGTTTAATGCAGGACACATGGAATGATGGGTGTACACGAAGAGACCGAGGGAGCTTGAGGCGGACCACAGTGGGGTTGATGACACGTTGGATTGGGAAGGGACCGATGAACTTGGGTGACATTTTCCTGGACTCGGTGCGGAGGGGGAGGTCCCTGGTTGACAGCCATACCTTGTCTCCCACTGAGTAGGATGGTGCTGGAGTGCGTCGGCGGTTAGCCTGTTGCTGGTACTGATTTGAGGCTCTCAGCAGAGATATCCGGGCGCGATGCCATGTCCGGTGGCATCGGCGAAACTGCTGCTGTATCGATGGTACGGCCAGGTCCTTCTCCTGTGATGGGAATAGTGGAGGCTGATAGCCGTAAACACACTGGAAGGGGACATACCGGTCGCTGTAGTGGGGAGCGTATTGTGCGCGTACTCCACCCATGGGATCTGCTCAGACCAGGTCGTGGGGTTAGAGGAAGCCAGGCATCGTAGGGTCGACTCCATCTTTTGGTTGGCCCTCTCAGCCTGACCGTTAGTCTGAGGATGGAACCCGGAAGAGAGGCTGGCCGTAGCTCCAACGGCGGTGCAGAAAGCCCTCCACAAGGCTGAGGCAAACTGAGGACCACGGTCAGAGACAATGTCAACAGGAAGACCATGAATGCGGAATATCTCCCTTACCATAATTTCCGCTGTCTCCTTGGCCGACGGGAGCTTGGGCAACGGCAGGAAATGAGCAAACTTGCTGAACCGGTCCACTACCGTTAGTACCACCGTGTTACCTCCAGACACGGGAAGTCCGGTGACGAAATCCATGGCCAGATGGGACCAGGGACGATGAGGGATCGGCAATGGCCTCAATAGTCCCACGCTGGGCCGGTTTGAGCCCTTGTTTTGCGCACACACTGGACAGGCCGCCACGTATGCCCGGGTGTCCTCACCCATGGCCGGCCACCAGAATCGACGGCGCAGAAAGGACATGGTACGTGCCACTCCAGGATGACAGGTCAGTTTAGACGAGTGGCCCCACTCCAGCACTGCCGGTCGCGTCCCCTCGGGAACAAACAGCCTACCCGGAGGGCCATTACCTGGGCCCGGGTCCCCCCTAAGGGCTGCCCGAACCTTCCCTTCGATCCCCCACTGGAGGGCTCCCACAACCCGTCTCAGTGGCAGGATGGTCTCTGGCGTCTTCCTCGTCTCCTCCTTCGAGAAGACCCTGGACAAGGCATCAGGCTTCCCATTCTGGGATCCGGGTCTGTAAGACAGGACAAAATCAAAGCGTCCAAAAACAGAGCCCACCTGGCCTGTCGGGAATTTAACCGTTTGGCTGTCCGGATGTATTCGAGGTTCTTATGGTCTGTCCACACCACAAACGGTTGTTCCGCCCCCTCCAACCAGTGCCTCCACTCCTCCAGGGCCAGCTTCACCGCAAGCAACTCCCTATTGCCAATGTCATAGTTACTCTCCGCCGGGGAGAGTCGGTGAGACAGGAACGCACAGGGATGAAGCTTGTTGTCCTCCTTGGTTCTCTGGGAGAGCACCGCCCGGCTCCGACCTCCGACGCGTCAACTTCTACCACGAACTGTAGAGACGGGTCTGGTTGGGAGAGGACGGGTGCCGATGTAAAAACGCTCCCTGAGCTCCTGGAAGGCCGACTCAGCCCCAGGAGACCACCGGAACGCTCTGAGACTGGAAGTCAGGTCTGTTAGAGGGGCTGCAATCCGGCTGTAATTACGGATGAACCGTCTATAGAAGTTCGCAAACCCCAGAAACCTTTGCAGCTCCTTGCGGGAGTTGGCTCTGGGCCACTCCTGGACGGCCTGCACCTTCTTGGGATCCATCTTCACCTCTCCCTGGGCGATGATATAGCCTAGAAAGCTTGTGCACCTGGTGTTAAATTCACACTTCTCTGCTTTCACAAAGAGCCGGTTCTCCAGCAGCCGCTGTAGAACCTGGCGGACGTGCCTCTGATGTTCCTCCTGATTCTGTGAAAACACTAGGATGTCATCCAGGTAGACAAAAACAAAGCGACCCAGCATGTCACGTAACACGTCATTCACCAGGCACTGGAAGACAGCCGGAGCATTTGTTAACCCAAATGGCATTACCATGTACTCGAAGTGACCCAGTGGAGTGTTGAATCCAGTGAGCCATTCATCCCCCTCACGGATGCGGACCAGGTGGTAGGCGTTGCGTAGATCGAGCTTGGTAAACACCGTAGCGCCCTGTAAGGAATCAAAAGCAGTGTTCATCAGAGGTAAAGGGTATTTGTTCTTGACCGAGATGTTGTTCAACCCCGATAGTCTATGCACGGCCTGAGTGTGCCATCCTTCTTCTTTACAAAAAGAACCCTGCGCCCAGCGGAGAAGACGAGGGACGGATGATTCCAGCAGCCAATGAATCCTTGATGTAGTTCTCCATGGCCTCCCGCTCTGGCCTGGAGATGTTGTAGAGTCTGCCCTTGGGTAGGGCGACCCCAGGCAGCAGTTCTATGGGACAGTCATATGGTCGATGAGGAGGTAGAGATAACGCCCGCTGTTTACTGAACACCTCACCCAGGTCGTGATAGGCGGGAGGTACAAGAGTGAGGTCAGGAACAGGCACCGAACTCTCCTGCTGAACACCCTGGGGACGAGCAGACTGAAGACAATTAGCCAGACAGAAATCACTCCAACTTAAAACACGGTTAGTGGACCAGTCGACCGTCGGATTGTGCTTTGCTAACCAGGGTAACCCAGAACCACGGGTACTCTAGGAGACTTAAAAACAAGGAAACTGATCTGCTCTAAGTGGTTACCCGAAATTTGGAGCTGGACCGGCTCCGTCTTGTCCGAGATTCTGGCCAATAATCGGCCATCTAGGGAGTTAGCTTCAATAACCTCCTGAAGAGGAACTCTACGGAGTCCTAAAAGGTTTACCAGCTTGTGGTCCATAAAATTGTCATCAGCCCCGAGTCAATGAGTGCCTCCACCTCCATCACTGTAGTGCCCCTTCTAACAGAAATCCTAAGCGGCGTCCGAGATATGTGGGAGGAGGGACCTAGACACTCGCTCGCTAGAATCCTCCTTACTTCTAGTGAGCGGAACCGTTTCCCCCCTTCCATGGGCAAGACGATAGAAAATGGCCCGATTTCCCACAGTACAGACAGCTGTTGGACGTGCGTCTGCGCCGAAGCTCCGCCTCCGAGATCTGGTAACGGCCCAATTGCATGGGTTCGGGGTCAGTAATTCCCTCTGGGTTGTTGACTCTGGGACACGGGGCTCTCCCTGGTGCTGAAGCCTGTTCACGTCTCCGCTCTCTACTACGGTTATTAATCCGTGTGGTTAGCCGGATCAACTCCTCCAAGCCCTGTGCCTCCGGATAGGAGAGTAGCGTGTCCTTAATGTCCTCATTTAATCCATTGTAAAAGACGCCCTGTAGCGCCTCCTCGTCCCAGCCACTCTCCGCAGCCAGAACACGGAACTCGATGCCATACTGTGCTACACTACGTGAACCTTGGCGTATTGACAATAGTCGCTTTGAAGCGTCCTTACCCCGAACGGGGTGATCGAAAATCTTCCGCATCTCTGCGGTGAACAACTCACATGACTGGGTGATTGCGCCCTGCTTCTCCCATACGGCCGACGCCCACTCCAACGCCTCACCGCGTAGTAGCCCGAGTATAAAAGAAATCCTGGCTCTCTCGCTCGGGTAAGAACGGGGCTGTTGTTCAAACACCAGTCCCACCTGCATCAGAAACGAACGGCACCTGCCACTGTGTCCGTCGTATCTGTCTGGCATGGGGACCTGGGGCTCGCGGTCGGGAATCGACATGACCACCGAAACTGGTTCAGCCGGGCTGGGTGCCGGAGGCTGGGGTGGTGTGTTGAGATGCGCCTGAATAGCGGCAACGCTGTCCGACAGGGATCTCAGGTTGTCCACTATTCCTTGAAGCGAGGACTGGTGCTGTCCTAACATGGCTCCTGGGATGATATCGCCTGGCGTACCGCGTCCAAGTTCGCTGGGTCCATGGTATGGTCGGATTGTTCTGTCAGGGTTGTGATGAGGAAGAACCCAAATGCAGAACGATGACACGGCAGTCAGATGGCAAGTGAACAAATGGATGTTTTATTTGGAAAACAACTGATGGTGATGAGCAGACAGGAGCGGGGGTGAGGAGTGCCGGTGATGAAGGTGAATCCCAGGTGACGATATCCCAGAACGTGCAGGGTGTCCAGTGATTCTCCGAGTGCAGGAACAGAACAGGAACAAACTGTAACGGAGGAGGCGAGACAAGAGGTAAGTACGGGACACGGACTAACACGACACAAAACAACAAACAGCTCTCGATAAGACTAGAATTCTTCTGACTGAGACTTTATATGACCGAGGTCGACATACGTGACTCTAGGTAACAATCCGACGTCGGCTGGTTGTCAGGCTCTCCCTCTTATACCCTGGTGATTGAAGACTTGGTGCAGGTGTGTGATTACGGGAATGGTGACAGGTGCGTGCAGATGCCAACCAGATCTCCAGATCCACCAGAGGGGAGACCTTTAGAAGTCCTGGATCAGGCTGGGTCCAGAGCGGGGAACTCTGACCCTCCCAGTACCACAGTGGGGTTGATGACACGTTGGATTGGGAAGGGACCGATGAACTTGGGTGACAGTTTCCTGGACTCGGTGCGGAGGGGGAGGTCCCTGGTTGACAGCCATACCTTGTCTCCCACTGAGTAGGATGGTGCTGGAGTGCGTCGGCGGTTAGCCTGTTGCTGGTACTGATTTGAGGCTCTCAGCAGAGATATCCGGGCGCGATGCCATGTCCGGTGGCATCGGCGAAACTGCTGCTGTATCGATGGTACGGCCAGGTCCTTCTCCTGTGATGGGAATAGTGGAGGCTGATAGCCGTAAACACACTGGAAGGGGGACATACCGGTCGCTGTAGTGGGGAGCGTATTGTGCGCGTACTCCACCCATGGGATCTGCTCAGACCAGGTCGTGGGGTTAGAGGAAGCCAGGCATCGTAGGGTCGACTCCATCTTTTGGTTGGCCCTCTCAGCCTGACCGTTAGTCTGAGGATGGAACCCGGAAGAGAGGCTGGCCGTAGCTCCAACGGCGGTGCAGAAAGCCCTCCACAAGGCTGAGGCAAACTGAGGACCACGGTCAGAGACAATGTCAACAGGAAGACCATGAATGCGGAATATCTCCCTTACCATAATTTCCGCTGTCTCCTTGGCCGACGGGAGCTTGGGCAACGGCAGGAAATGAGCAAACTTGCTGAACCGGTCCACTACCGTTAGTACCACCGTGTTACCTCCAGACACGGGAAGTCCGGTGACGAAATCCATGGCCAGATGGGACCAGGGACGATGAGGGATTGGCAATGGCCTCAATAGTCCCACGCTGGGCCGGTTTGAGCCCTTGTTTTGCGCACACACTGGACAGGCCGCCACGTATGCCCGGGTGTCCTCACCCATGGCCGGCCACCAGAATCGACGGCGCAGAAAGGACATGGTACGTGCCACTCCAGGATGACAGGTCAGTTTAGACGAGTGGCCCCACTCCAGCACTGCCGGTCGCGTCCCCTCGGGAACAAACAGCCTACCCGGAGGGCCATTACCTGGGCCCGGGTCCCCCTAAGGGCTGCCCGAACCTCCCTTCGATCCCCCACTGGAGGGCTCCCACAACCCGTCTCAGTGGCAGGATGGTCTCTGGCGTCTTCCTCGTCTCCTCCTTCGAGAAGACCCTGGACAAGGCATCAGGCTTCCCATTCTGGGATCCGGGTCTGTAAGACAGGACAAAATCAAAGCGTCCAAAAACAGAGCCCACCTGGCCTGTCGGGAATTTAACCGTTTGGCTGTCCGGATGTATTCGAGGTTCTTATGGTCTGTCCACACCACAAACGGTTGTTCCCCCCTCCAACCAGTGCCTCCACTCCTCCAGGGCCAGCTTCACCGCAAGCAACTCCCTATTGCCAATGTCATAGTTACTCTCCGCCGGGGAGAGTCGGTGAGACAGGAACGCACAGGGATGAAGCTTGTTGTCCTCCTTGGTTCTCTGGGAGAGCACCGCCCGGCTCCGACCTCCGACGCGTCAACTTCTACCACGAACTGTAGAGACGGGTCTGGTTGGGAGAGGACGGGTGCCGATGTAAAACGCTCCCTGAGCTCCTGGAAGGCCGACTCAGCCCCAGGAGACCACCGGAACGCTCTGAGACTGGAAGTCAGGTCTGTTAGAGGGGCTGCAATCCGGCTGTAATTACGGATGAACCGTCTATAGAAGTTCGCAAACCCCAGAAACCTTTGCAGCTCCTTGCGGGAGTTGGGTCTGGGCCACTCCTGGACGGCCTGCACCTTCTTGGGATCCATCTTCACCTCTCCCTGGGCGATGATATAGCCTAGAAAGCTTGTGCACCTGGTGTTAAATTCACACTTCTCTGCTTTCACAAAGAGCCGGTTCTCCAGCAGCCGCTGTAGAACCTGGCGGACGTGCCTCTGATGTTCCTCCTGATTCTGTGAAAACACTAGGATGTCATCCAGGTAGACAAAAACAAAGCGACCCAGCATGTCACGTAACACGTCATTCACCAGGCACTGGAAGACAGCCGGAGCATTTGTTAACCCAAATGGCATTACCATGTACTCGAAGTGACCCAGTGGAGTGTTGAATCCAGTGAGCCATTCATCCCCCTCACGGATGCGGACCAGGTGGTAGGCGTTGCGTAGATCGAGCTTGGTAAACACCGTAGCGCCCTGTAAGGAATCAAAAGCAGTGTTCATCAGAGGTAAAGGGTATTTGTTCTTGACCGAGATGTTGTTCAACCCCGATAGTCTATGCACGGCCTGAGTGTGCCATCCTTCTTCTTTACAAAAAAGAACCCTGCGCCCAGCGGAGAAGACGTGGGACGGATGATTCCAGCAGCCAATGAATCCTTGATGTAGTTCTCCATGGCCTCCCGCTCTGGCCTGGAGATGTTGTAGAGTCTGCCCTTGGGTAGGGCGACCCCAGGCAGCAGTTCTATGGGACATTCATATGGTCGATGAGGAGGTAGAGATAACGCCCGCTGTTTACTGAACACCTCACCCAGGTCGTGATAGGCGGGAGGTACAAGAGTGAGGTCAGGAACAGGCACCGAACTCTCCTGCTGAACACCCTGGGGACGAGCAGACTGAAGACAATTAGCCAGACAGAAATCACTCCAACTTAAAACACGGTTAGTGGACCAGTCGACCGTCGGATTGTGCTTTGCTAACCAGGGGTAACCCAGAACCACGGGTACTCTAGGAGACTTAAAAACAAGGAAACTGATCTGCTCTAAGTGGTTACCCGAAATTTGGAGCTGGACCGGCTCCGTCTTGTCCGAGATTCTGGCCAATAATCGGCCATCTAGGGAGTTAGCTTCAATAACCTCCTGAAGAGGAACTCTACGGAGTCCTAAAAGGTTTACCAGCTTGTGGTCCATAAAATTGTCATCAGCCCCCGAGTCAATGAGTGCCTCCACCTCCATCACTGTAGTGCCCCTTCTAACAGAAATCCTAAGCGGCGTCCGAGATATGTGGGAGGAGGGACCTAGAGACTCGCTCGCTAGAATCCTCCTTACTTCTAGTGAGCGGAACCGTTTCCCCCCTTCAATGGGCAAGACGATAGAAAATGGCCCGATTTCCCACAGTACAGACAGCTGTTGGACGTGCGTCTGCGCCCGAAGCTCCGCCTCCGAGATCTGGTAACGGCCCAATTGCATGGGTTCGGGGTCAGTGATTCCCTCTGGGTTGTTGACTCTGGGACAAGGGGCTCTCCCTGGTGCTGAAGCCTGTTCACGTCTCCGCTCTCTACTACGGTTATTAATCCGTGTGGTTAGCCGGATCAACTCCTCCAAGCCCTGTGCCTCCGGATAGGAGAGTAGCGTGTCCTTAATGTCCTCATTTAATCCATTGTAAAAGACGCCCTGTAGCGCCTCCTCGTCCCAGCCACTCTCCGCAGCCAGAACACGGAACTCGATGCCATACTCTGCTACACTACGTGAACCTTGGCGTATCGACAATAGTCGCTTTGAAGCGTCCTTACCCCGAACGGGTGATCGAAAATCTTCCGCATCTCTGCGGTGAACAACTCACATGACTGGGTGATTGCGCCCTGCTTCTCCCATACGGCCGACGCCCACTCCAACGCCTCACCGCGTAGTAGCCCGAGTATAAAAGAAATCCTGGCTCTCTCGCTCGGGTAAGAACGGGCTGTTGTTCAAACACCAGTCCCACCTGCACCTGCCACTGTGTCCGTCGTATCTGTCTGGCATGGGGACCTGGGGCTCGCGGTCGGGAATCGACATGACCACCGAAACTGGTTCAGCCGGGCTGGGTGCCGGAGGCTGGGGTGGTGTGTTGAGATGCGCCTGAATAGCGGCAACGCTGTCCGACAGGGATCTCAGGTTGTCCACTATTCCTTGAAGCGAGGACTGGTGCTGGCCTAACATGGCTCCTTGGGATGATATCGCCTGGCGTACCGCGTCCAAGTTCGCTGGGTCCATGGTATGGTCGGATTGTTCTGTCAGGGTTGTGATGAGGAAGAACCCAAATGCAGAACGATGACACGGCAGTCAGATGGCAAGTGAACAAATGGATGTTTTATTTGGAAAACAACTGATGGTGATGAGCAGACAGGAGCGGGGGTGAGGAGTGCCGGTGATGAAGGTGAATCCCAGGTGACGATATCCCAGAACGTGCAGGGTGTCCAGTGATTCTCCGAGTGCAGGAACAGAACAGGAACAAACTGTAACGGAGGAGGCGAGACAAGAGGTAAGTACGGGACACGGACTAACACGACACAAAACAACAAACAGCTCTCGATAAGACTAGAATTCTTCTGACTGAGACTTTATATGACCGAGGTCGACATACGTGACTCTAGGTAACAATCCGACGTCGGCTGGTTGTCAGGCTCTCCCTCTTATACCCTGGTGATTGAAGACTTGGTGCAGGTGTGTGATTACGGGAATGGTGACAGGTGCGTGCAGATGCCAACCTCTCCAGATCCACCAGAGGGAGACCTTACCCGGGTCCAGAGCGGGGAACTCTGACAGTGCGGGATTCTAGTGTAGTTAAAAAAGACTCAATGTTGTTTTTACTTGAAGGAAGACCTTTACAAATTAAAGTGTAATAGCAAAAATAATAAAATAAAAGGAATAGATGACTTTATAGCAGATCATCCAATAAAACATTTTAAACATTACAACCACTAAATGTGGCACGAACTGTGGATTCAGTAGCATCCTTTTCTTAAACAGAAAAGACAGACTTACTATAAAACATGAAATCTAAATTGGGTGAGGGACCTTCAAGTAGGCTATTTAAAGACCATGTAAGGGGGGAATTCCCCCCCAGTTTAAAAAACGAAATTAAGGCCCTGGTAATACAAGTATACAAGTAATATTACCTCAATATGCTTGCGGAGGTTTGATGTGGAGTTTTTATAAGCTGCCAGTTCAGTCGACTTGGGCAAACACAGTTTACACTGCATGATAAAGCTGTCGCCTTTATTGCACTTGAAGTCAAAGTGGTCGGTTAAATATGTATGGAATTACTTTTGGGTCACAAGAAATTGCAATTTTGCATTTTATGAATTGCAAAAAATAAGTGTGTCAAAAAAAAAAATCTGAAATTGCAAACAATTTTTTTCAATTATTTTTTTTTTACTCAGTAACGGATATGATTTAAAATGTAGCGAAGTACAATACTTCAAACAAAAAATACTTAATTAAAAGTAAAATTACAGATTTAAATAAATACTTTAAAAAGTAGAAGTACAAAAAACTACTCAATTACAGTAACGCGAGTAAATGTAATTCGTTACTTTCCACCTCTGGTGTTGTCTCGGATATGTATTTATTTATACATCTGCAATTATAACATTCCTGCTAAACAGGAATGTATACTAGATTTTGTCTCTGTCAGGTTTTGCTATTTTGTCCTTATTTTGTCACTGTCATGCTCCATCCTACCCCCATTGCCACTCACTCTACTGGTGTCCCCAATATGTTTTTGTTTCCTTGTGTTGTCCCAACCTCTTCCTACACCACCCAGCCTTCTGCACCAGCTACTACCCGTGCCAACCAGAGGAGAGTGGAGGCAAACAAATGCTGGAAGTGTGGCCAGCACAGAAATGCACAGACTGGCCACAGCCAGTACAGGGGGACTGTATTCTGCCCCTCGACTGAGACTCTCACTAAAGAGCAGTGGCTGGAGAAGCAGAAGAAAATGTAACTTGGCTCCTTTGTATATAGCTTTTATTGTTTAAATATGTATATTGTTTTGATAAGTTATTGTTCTTGTTGTTCATTGTTCATTATTGCACTTTTTTAATTAAAATGTTTCCATTTATCAATGGCTTTCAAATTTCACTTTATTGGCTATTTATCTCCCTCCAACTACCTTAAAGTCTTATATTTTGATAATACAGCACTTTTGAAGACTCAAGTGGTTGTTTATATAATGTTTAATCGCCATGACTGAGTTAACAGACAAGGAATTTACATCAGAAGGAAGGTGCGTTTCACGAGTGCTGAGTTAGGGTAGTGCACTTTAGGGATTTGGTGGCACTACTTCCGGCCACAGCGTGAGTGCCAGGACCAGCCTCTCCCACTCCAGCGTGAGTGCCCTGAGCGGCCCCTCCCACCTCGGCGTGAGTGCCCTGAGCGGCCCCTCCCACCTCGGCGTGAGTGCCAGGACCAGCCCCTCCCACTCCAGCGTGAGTGCCCTGAGTGGCTCCTCCCTCCTCCACCGGAGTTTCAGGATTGGCCCCTCCCCCCTCTGCCAGAGCTCCCAGAGCGCCATCGCCTGCCAGAGCTCCCAGAGCGTCACCGGCTGCCAGAGCGTCACCGCCTACCAGAGCTCCCAGAGCGTCACCGCCTATGATGGCGGAGACGACGCCGCCTAAAATGGCGGAGACGACGCCGCCTAAAATGGCGGAGACGCCACCGCCTAAAATAGCGTAGACGCCGCCCAAGATGGCGGAGACGACGCCAACCAAGATGGACGCGACGCAGAGGCCCAATAAGGGGTGGACATGAACTTTAGTTGGCCTCCGGCTAAACCGCTACCCCGCACTTTCCCACCCTTTTTTCTTTCCCCCCCGGATTGACTTTGGGTCCCTTTTTACTGTTGCTCCCTGGTTTTCTTTTTTGGTGGTTGGGCTATCTGGGAGCTAGCCGTTAAGTGGGGGGTACTGTCACGAGTGGTGAGTTAGGGTAGTGCACTTTCGGGATTTGGTGGCACTACTTCCTGGTTTATGTTTGGTTACAGCTGTTGGGGATTTGTAATCACTGGGCTATACAGGGATTGCAAAGATGTCACTCGTTGCTGTTCATTGTTTCAATGTCACGTAGTCATAGTGTTTTGTCGATTGGGATATTACTGTGGTTATTCGGGAATGTATTTCATGTAAGACGCTACATGTGTAACATAGTTAAGAAAGTTCATGTTAAATCCTACTAAATCGGGTTATTGCGCCATCTGCAGTCATAAAGTTGTACCTGCAGTGAACGGTAGTAATGACGAAGGATTATGGGTAATCCTCAAAGCAACGGAGGATTTTCCCCGAGGTAACGTGTCTGTGAATGTCTGTGGACTAAACTATGTTAACTCACTTGGAAAGCATGTAAAAGTTAAGCTAGATTTCTTTGATTGAATTATATGTGTAGTAGATAAATTTTGAAGAAGTCAACTATCTGGTTATGTGTTTTATAGTCGATAAAAAGTCTCTCCAGTATAGCTAGCTAACTTTAATATGATGCCGTCTTTCCAGATAGAGCATGCGCTGTTTGTCCACATGAGATGACAACGATTGTTACCCTTTGTCATGAATGCAGGTATGTTATTACCATATGTTGTTATAAAGTGTTGTAATGTTCAGTATAACATAAAATGGAAAGGTAACTGTAGGATAATTACATTATTTTATGTTATTTCCTCATTGTAAGATTAAGAGGGGCAATTTGGTTTGTTTTATTTATTTTGTTTATATGACTTAAATCCACTATACGATCAAATCAATGTGTCAAACTGTAGTCGTACCTATGGGTAATCCAAAAAAGCAACGGAGGATTTTCCCTGAGATGCTCATGTGGAATAAACCTGCTGTTACCACAAACCTGACGGTGTCCGAGAAATTCTATCAGGCAGGAGACATTACACAGAGGTCACACATGCGCACTTTTATTTCCAGTATACCAGTTAGTCCTTTTCGCCGTACTCGGTTTGTTTTGTGTTTTCACCATTATAATAAACCTTGTTTAAAACGGATCATTTGACTCTGCACATGGCTTCGCGCACAACACCTTGGACGGACCGTTACAGTGCGTACATAAAACATATGAATAGAGCAATATAAATTCTACTAAGAGGGTGAATGGGTATAGGGATAGTAATATACAAAGTGCTAAACAAAATACAGGTAAATACCTGTGCAATAGAGCAAAAAAATTGTAGTGCAAAATCAGGCAATGTGCAATGGAATGGAATGAAATGTGCCTTAGGTGGGACGCAAGCCACATACCTTCGGTTCCACTCTACCTCTGCTCCAAACACTGTAAAACTCAACATTTGAATGTTTTATCTTTCAAATTTCACTTTATTAGCTATTTATCTTCCTCCATCTACCTTTAAGTCGTATATTTTGATAATAGCAGCAATTTTGAAGACTCAAGGAGTTGTTTATATAAACAAAGAAATGTGCCTTAGGTGGGATACGAACCGCGAACTTTCGGTTCTACTCTACCTCTGCTCCAAACACTGGAAAACTCGGCATTTGAATGTTTTTTCGTATTATTTTAAAATATAATGGGTTATAAACATGGACATTGTCAATGAGAACTCTCAAGGCTTCCCTTTTCTCTCTTACACCTCTTTTTCTCCCCTTTTCCTCCTTTTTTCTGCCTTTTTCTTCTCCTCCTCTTCCTTCCCTTCTTCCCCTCAACAACGCAGGTGTTCCCCAGCTTTCGTGGGAAAATATGCTAGTGCACTTTGTTTAAAAAATATGAATTCTGAAAAAAGTGGCTGGTAAAAATATAAGTGGCAGGTGCAGTTTTTCTCTACACAAATACATTTTTTTGTTGAGGTCTGCGGGGGACTCGATCCGTCAATCTACGGTTCCACAGGCGAGCGCACTACCCACCACTGAATAGGGATATGCATTTCGAGGGCGAGTAGCAGCATGACCAGGGTCGCTACAATATTAACAAATAAAGTTGTGTTATCATTGACATGGCAACGTAAATAACACTTAACCCCCCGTTTATATCGCAATGTAAAAAAAATCCACCACCACTCCCACCTCTCAAAATCTCCCGGATTTTGAAAACCAAATGTTGGCAGGTATGATGGCGGTGCATCTAATTTATGCCTACGACAACGTTCATTCATCGGTGTTTCCCTGAGATACGTAAGATATGTAAAAACGTACATAATTATCATGCATTCAGTAATACTACATTTATACACAATTAATACGGACCATGATTTTGCATCGTTCAAATAATCGTCTACATAAGTAAAAGATAATGAAATCAATTTTAAACACCAGTTTGAGTGTCAAGCTTTATAATTATCAGCCGGAACTGCTACAGACTAGTATATCAACTAACACAAAACATCACTTGTAATCCTACAGGGAGAGTAATTCTAATACAGTTAAATCTGCGGAGGAGCAAAACCAGGAGAAACAGGTGCAGGATAAAGAGGATCTGGGAGCAGATCTGTACGAGTTGGGCCGTTGTCTTGTCATTGTAAAGCGAACCCACAAAGATATTAAAATTCCACCAAGATTTACGGTATGTTTGCTTTCAGATTGTAATGAGCTATAGCTGTTTTTACCCAGATGCACAGCTTTGCATTCAGGGCAAATAATATTAATCTCTACAGAAACCATAATATGTTGCTCTATGCTCTCAAAATCTTTCTTACGCTTTTTTCTCAAGAGTATCATCCATCTGGGCGTACTCCCAGAAATCCCAGATTGTTTAAGTACTACAAAGACTAATGTGCTTATGGCATCTTCTTCCATCTCAGTTAAGGACTTTGTACTTACAGTGGTTATTACAGTGCAACCTGAAAAGTATTCACAAAATTAATAAAAAATAAAATAAAATTCGACACACAATTCCCAAAAAAACTTGAAAAAACATATTTTTCAAATATTTGCAAATCAATAAGAAAAACAAAAAAATCACAGGTAAACTCAAAATTGTGCTGCATAAAAATTCCACTGGTCATGCTTGAGATGTTTCTACAACTTGATTGGAGTCCACTTGTGGTGAGTGGACATGATTCGAAAGGCACAGACCTGTCTATTCAAGGTTCCACAGCATGTCAGAGCACAAGCCATGAAGAACGGGGAATTGTCTGTAGACCTCCGAGACAGGATTGTATCGATGCACCGATCTGGGAAAAGGTACAAAAAATGTCTGCAGCATTGAAGGTCCCAATGCGCACAGGGGCCTCCATTATCCGTAACTGGAAAAGTTTGGAACCACCAGAACTTTCCATACAGTTGGTCGCCTGGCCAAACGGAGTGATCGGGGGAGAAGGGCTTTAGTCAGGGAGGCGTCTAAGAACACGATGGTCACTCAGCTGCTTCACCCCCATAGCTGGTGCATGATGGTGAGGGTAAAGTGCTGTCCCGCCCCACCTTCCTTCAACCATTGGTCAGCCTGGCCCGTCTCAAACCAGTCCTTTGTTGAGGGTACTGTCACGGTAAGGTGAAGCCATTTCGGGTAAACCTGTTTCCTCTTGAGAAACACACACAGTGAAGGATTCTAAAAACCTCACTGGCACATTTAACCTTTGGATTAATAAAACACCTACATTAGTTATGTGTCTGCACTCTATAGCATAATAAATAAAGGTATAATTACAAAATCATGAATATTAAAGGAATTCACAAATATCCTTTTGTGTTTTTCATGAAAAAAGTTGCAACATTACGTGCATCTAGAGTTTCTAACAGTGTTCTATAATGTCTAAAACAGGAAGACAGATATGGCTTGTATATTATCTCTAACAATTGCACATAGAGCCTTCGACCGATAGGGAAGATCAAATCCAGCTTAGGGCCTCCAAAGGAGCACGAGGAGCTGGTCGGTCAGGGCGCCGACAATGGAACCCCTGTAGCAGACTTGGGTCCAGCACATCCTCCATCTTCTAAAAGGCCCCAAAAACCCTGCAGACCCTGCTTCCTAGACGGCAGGCAGATAGGGAGGTTTCGGGTAGGGAGCCAGACCCTATCCTCCGAGGCGTAGATTGGCGTACCTGGCAGGCGCAGAAAGTGTCAGGCCTTTGACTGTGGTGTTACCTTGGGACAAAAGGTAACGCGTGCTGGATGTCTGCATCTACTCCCACATCACTGGTGCCATTATACAGGAAGCAGGAAGAATGAGGGAGTTATCAAAATGCCTCTCATATTTGTCATTTAGCCTAGACAGCGCATTGGCGATCTTCGGACCCGGAATGTACGATGGCGTAAATACAAATCGGGTAATGAACAACGGCCACCACTCATTGAACGAAAAAAAAACGTCTCCGCCTTAGCATACAGATCATGCGCCACCAGTCGCTCCATTACTCTGCGAACAAGAGAGACATGTTTATTACAGCTAGCCGAATACACAAGGATGTCGTCAATGTACACCACCGTACAGTGGCCAATCATGTCTCTAGAAATATTATTCACAAAGGACTACCAACGGTGCATTGATCAACCTGTATGGTTTTCATAACGACCTGACGTGGTGATAAAGGCTGTCTTCCGCTCATCTCCCCTGGACTTTCCACCGTTGTCGCACCGACGGAAACACACAAATGCCTGTCCTGACCTTCCTGCGACCACCCCGTCAGAGTCCTCTGAGGACAAGAAAACTATGGGTTGTGACTCGCTAACCAGGGTAAACCTAAAATAACATGGAAGTTAGGTGACTCTCTGACGTGTAAAGTGATTTGTTCTGTGTGTGTGTGGGAGTAGTCATAGTGACTGGCAGCGTGACCTGGGTAACCACTAGGGGTGTGCATTGGCACTGCCCTCACAATTCGATTCGATTATGATTCACCAGGTAACGATTTGATTCAATTCGATTCTACGATGCATTGCGATGCATCACAATTCTACTGCACACAACAAGGCATATGTTTCATCAGTCATGAGGCAATACAAGCAGTCAGATATTGAACAACAGATTTTATTGGCTGCTATGAGTGTATCTCCTGTATCTTTGACATAAATGTCATTAAATAAAATTGTACAGGGTATTGGATATGGCATTTTCAAACCAGAAAAAAAACATAAATCACTGCTTTCCGTGCTTTGAATGAGAAATGTTTCTCTTCTCTCTGCTTTAGAACCATTTGAAATCAAATAGGACAATAACAGACAACTTTTTCCAGCAGTGACCATAAGTGTTTTTCTACACACAGTACAATAGCAGCTCTAAGACAGGGGACTTCCTGAACTCCTGTGCAAATATTAATCAAGAATCACAGTCAATTTATTGTAACAACCACCACCCAGGCACCCAGCAATAAACATATTCAGTGCAACACACAGTAACCACTTATTACTGTGAAACTTAGTAAAGTCAGTAAAGTCATGTGCAACTAACCTCAACAAAATAGCAGCGTAGCAGCTTTAAGACAATGACAATTATATAGCTTATTGATACCGGGGCTCAGTTGTATTAAGCATGTGGCGAAACCCCGCATGTTCTACCACAGAATAGGGTCGTAGATCGCTATGAAACACGGATCGTGTGATCCTCTTTGCGCTCTCAGAGTTGTAACGTTGATAGCGACTCGACTTGTCTGGGATGTGTCGACTTTTTGTGTTGTTGTTGTTGTTGAAGCCAACCCAGGATGCCAACGATCAACATGGTTCGTGAAGTTAGTTGTATTGCCAACATGATTTTAGTGTTTTACACACCGCGTAAGTCTGGTCTAGTTTCCCATTTAGTCCCAGATGTCTGCTTTTCCAGCTTTGGGTGCGTTTTTAATTACCCGTCTATCGCGGTCATCTCCCTCCGCCATCTTGATTGTTATGCCACCAGAAGTAATTGAAACTTCACAACTTTATTGTCCACTCAAGGCCATAAAATAAACAGTGACATAATCGATTATGGCACTTTGTCGCATCGATGCTGAATTGTGCATGTTCCGCATTGCGATGCATTGCCGAATCGATTATTGTTAACACCACTAGTAATCACACCCGACCCCAACAACCAACTGTCTAGGGCTGTGGTGCGCTCACCTGATGTGAGGCCAAGGTGTCAGACTTCCTGCCCTCTGCTTTGCCCCGTCGCTGGTAGCAGTGGGAGGCAGTGTCCTCTCCTTCCACAAAAGGTGCACTCTCGAGGCTGACCCCCTCTTGGACCAAACCCCATTGGGGAGACAGGTGACAAAAGCAGTGATCCTTTGCCGATCGGAGGGCGCTAGATTCAGGTTGCTGAAATATGGCTCCAACTGGAGGATAAAACCCTGGCAGCTGACTGACACCCCTTCATACGCCCCGGGCAGATGTAGTTGGAGCGCTGCATTCTCTGGCGCTTGGTGTTTATCGCCCCTCCAAGCAAAACGCGGATCTCAGAGAGAAGTTTCAGCAAGCTGTTAAACTCTGGCTCCATGGTTCCGTTCTTGAAGCAGGTGTAGAATATTGTCACACTGAATGTAGTGTAGGTACGGAAGGATGAAGCAGGCACACGACCAGCTGGCATTTGGTGGTGATTTAATCAATGTTCCACACCACAATAGCAACGCTTCAATAATAGAAGACCGTTGAGGACGAACGCCAAGGCCTGCCCGTAGGTGGCGGTAGAATGGCTTCGGAGAAAGCTCTGACAATTTATTATAGTATTAAATTATGACATAGCTAATAATCAAATTTGACATGTTTTTCATTGAATTTGTAGCAATGACAAATTAGGTAATACTTGTCTGAAATGTACACCTCCCCGCTTAGAGCTTGTTTACATTACGCACAAAAATAAATAATGTATAACCATAAAATTGCACAGATTTACATCGGGCATTCAGTAGTTAACATGTGGCTATTGTTATATATGGCTATTGTTTTAGTGGTCACGGGCCTAGGCTTGTTTGTAATACAACTTGTATCGTATGTTACCTCTTAATCATAATGAGACATGGAGGTTTTGTTCATAAATATAATGCCCAACAGTGCATTGTGCAGCCACAATTTCAGCAATGAAAAAGTGACATCTGTTACAAAATAACTACATCTTTAATAACATTCGGCGAATGTCATTAGGACCAATAAACTGAATCTGACGTGTAATCAAAGGTTACTAGATTCAATTCCTGAACCTGCAAGTTGATAAATATTGGAATTCTGTCCATGAACAAGGCAGTTAACGGTAATTGCTCCCCGGCTGCTTATTAAAGCAATGCCCCGCATCTTTCCAATTTGGTGGAGTTGGGCCCAATGCAAAAGTTAAATGTGACAAATAATTTGTGCAAGCAAATACCCAATCTCGCTTTCACTAAAGTTAATATAGTGGTATGAATCGTCCAATGCGCTACATATAAATATCTCCCGCCATTACATTTGTGTAATATTGTAATGTTGTTAATTTTTTTGTAGGCTATTCATATACTAAGTGATTTCAGTAATTGGCATTATCCTGTGATGCGGTAATTCTTTTTCAAAATAATTTTCAATAAATTTGCAGTTATTATTTAGCTGTGACCCCAACATTAGGCCGTTATTGGCTTTCCACTTGTACAGCAAAATATTGTATTCGTTCTTTAAGCAGCATGTCACTACTTGTTTACAGTAAACACGTCCGAGAGAACACTTCCTGTGTAGTTCAAATTCTAGATTTTTTCTATTTTTGACAAGAGTGCTACTTTGAACCACACAGGGGATTTTAAAAGACAACATATCGTCAACTTAGACATTTGGGATGGAGTGAACGATAACCTCAGGGCAATTTTACATTATAATGTGGTCATACATAATGTATACATAAATAAAAACAAATTGCAACAGTTTTATAGTTTTATTATATGAACAACTTTTCATTATCAACTTAATGAAAGTCTTGCACCCACGCATACAGCATATATGCAGAATTTGCAGCTTCTAAAGGTGAATACTGGATAGATGAAGCACTGGAAAAGATATGGACGATTAACACGAGGCGTTCACACCAGGGTTCTAAATTAACACTCGTTAAAATTCATTTTGGCAGGTGTTAATAAAAACTTACTAGCCAGTTGGGCCGGTGATGCATAAAGCAATATATGCGATATACATAAGGCTCTGTTCTCGGTCATTTATCTCCTGGCACTGTCTGGCAGTACTTCCTACATTTACTAAGAACACTGTGCCGTAATGCTGCGTGCATTTTGCAGTGAAACCAGCGCGAGAAACCATTGAAACGAAAGGAGCCAGAGCAGGGAGCATAGAGTGAAAGAGGAGGGAGTTAGATGGCATGCTGACAGTTTGCGCTCACGCAGGTCTGACTTGGCCTGGCTGTATTTTCAGTCGCAAACAGGAATCAAAAGAACAGAGGGTGGCTCAGATTCTGATGGCACCACCTCTGAAGAAGAGCTTTGAATGTGATTCAAATGATTCCAAACTTGAAATTAAATGTTTGCACTTTTTGGTGTGTATTTTGTTGATGTATATGTAAACATTTGGCTAGAGGAAATTCAGATTGGCTGGTAACTTTAAACTTTCAAAAAAGTTAATTTAGAAACCCGGTTTGACACCTACGGTACTTTTTTTTCCTTGATGTGTCTTTTTGAATGGGAGGTTGTTTTGAATGGGTGGGTGTTGCTGACTCACAATGACCAGTAGTAGTAGCCAGAAGGACCAGGCTGTTGTAACATTTTGGTGGCAGCATGAAGGGAAACCAAAATGTTAAAGCCTCCTTGCAAATCAATATAGATGGCCTGAAAGTGTCCACTATTATTTAATATGTGCACATATATATAGGCATTCATGGTACCATATTACCACAATACATATTTTAAATGAATTGCCACAAACAGCCACACAACCGATCAGACAGACCACAAGCTGTAAGCACAACCCCCACCTGTGGACGTCGGGCCCTCATACCACCCTCATGGAGTCTGTTTCTGACCGTTTGAGCAGACACATGCACATTTGTGGCCTTCTGAAGGTCACTTTGCGAGGCTCTGGCAGTGGTCCTCCTGCTCCTCCTTGCACAAAGGCGGAGGTAGTGGTCCTGCTGCTGGGTTGTTGCCCTCCTACGGCCTCCTCCACGTCTCCTGATGTACTGGCCTGTCTCCTGGTAGCACCTCCATGCTCTGGACACTACGCTGACAGACACAGCAAACCTTCTTGCCACAGCTCGCACTGATGTGTTATCCTGGATGAGCTGCACTACCTGAGGCACTTGTGTGGGTTGTGGACTCAGTCTCATGCTACCACTAGAGTGAAAGCACCGCCAGCATTAAAAAGTGACCAAAACATCAGCCAGGAGGCATAGGAACTGAGAAGTGGTCTGTGGTCACCACCTGCAGAACCACTCCTTTATTGGGGGTGTCTTGCTAATTGCCTATAATATACACCTGTTGTCTATTCCATTTGCACAAAAGCATGTGAAATTGATTGTCAATCAGTGTTGCGTCCTAAATTGACAGTTTGATTTCACAGAAGTGTGATTGACTTGGACTTGTGTTGTGTAGGTGTTCCCTTTATTTTTTTGAGCAGTGTACATAGCAGGTGTTTATAATCTTAAACAACTGTAAGAATGACTGCATTGTTAAACTGTAACAATAACTGTCCTGCTTCATTGCTCCCACTTGCGGAGGACCACCGACAGTAAAAATTGAGATATGTGCCCAAGTAGCAATGAAGTGTTGGCCCAACGTTGGGCTTCTGTCATGCGATCCGTTGGCATGACGTTGGCAAACATCGTTGGGGCAATCGAGTTTTGTCTAGCGGCCCAATGTTGGCGTTACGTCGGCGTTGGCATAGCGTTGTCATGTTGCCCTTTTACCGACCAATTCATAGTTGGTTATACGTTGGCTAATAGAAACTGCCAACGTTGTTGTTGTCATGGTGCCCTTTTCCGGACCAATTCATTGGCTAATATAAATCCCAAAAATTACACAATGAAATCCAAGTCAAATGTATTTATTTTTAATGTATTTATTATTGAACATGCACGTTTAATATTAGCTTCTGTGGCCATCTTCTAATCTGTAAAAGAAACAAACGATTACATGTTTTCCCAAAATACTAAGAATACCTTTATTGTACAGTTAGATACTGTACCCACGGCCGGATTAACAATTGTTTATGCCCAGGGCAACAAGCCTCAAGGGCCCCCCAACCACGCCCCAAAGCAACAATCACAGAGTCCCTGTCATCAAGAACATGTCCCTAAACTTAAGATCACGTTAATGCCCTACTACTATATATTCTTAAAGTCCCTATCATCAAGAGCATGTCCCTAAACTTAAGATCACGTTAATGCCCTACTACTATATATTCTTATAGAAAATTACAGTACAATTGTGTTTAACAATTTGGCCTTAGAACTGTCCTCTTTAAAACTGAACTCATAAACACACAAATATTTTATTATTAGGCCTAATTGGCCTATCTTTGCTTTAAAGGGTAACAACACAACACTATAGAGGAAAAACTCACAGTCTACACAACATTTCAAATTAGGTTTATACACGTCTATTAACTTTTATATATTTTCCTTTGCTTAACAGGTGACCCTTACACACTGGACTCCTTGACTTAAATTGTGTAAACTCAAAACATTTAATGCTATCAAAGATTCATTGTTTTAAAGTAATTCATTATAGCAGATTACTAAGTGGCCTTCCTTGTAGACTTCAAATATGCAAACCGGTGCACAACATCATCAAAATCCAAACGTTCAACAACTTCATGTTCTATGGCCAGCAAATAAAGTGCAGTAAGTCTTCTCTGTGACATTGTGGTCCTTGAAACCTTGTTTACTCGTTTAAGAACAGAAAATTACCTCTCACCCTCACAATTAGACAGGCAGTGTTAAGAACATTTTGATTGCAACATATACATTCGAATAAAGTTGTCTTAAGGCCGTTCGTTTTTAAATGTATTTTAAAAACTTAAAATGTTTTATTTTGAAAAACCAAATACTGTGCAACATGTGAAAGACCTTTGTAGACAATATGAAAGTAAATTGAGGTTTTCAAGTGATTTCACAAAAAAGATAGATATTTAAAATATTTAAATGTTTATTAAACGTCTCTTACACCATTTCCTTAAAAAAACAAAGCTGTGCAAAATGTGGGTGTCCTCTATAAAAAAATCTGAAAGTGATTTGAATTAATAACGTTGAGACTTGAACTTTATTGACGGTCCCTAACTATAAGCAGACGAAGGTATCTGTCGGCCGATCACCCGGGTGTAGTGAGGCTGCTTGTGGGAAAACCGGACCTGATCTCGGCCTCCGACTATCCGTTGAATATCCAATATCGAATATCCAACCAACTTTACCTCGGTCTGAGATTATAAATTTGTGCGGGAATTTCTCGCACTATAAAAACTAACCTTGCGGGAATGGTTTAAATTATGCGCAATCCCTGCAATCCCGCACCGAAATGAAAGCCCTGTTTCACAGAGCCCAGTGCCCCTAAGCTGTAATGTGCCCCTGGGCAAGTGCCCAGTTGCCCTAATGGTTAATCCGGCCCTGACTGTACCTATATGCTATAACATAATTACATCTTATAATTAATTAATTTTCCAAACTGTCGAATGTCCGTTGAATGTGAATGTGCGAATATAAAACCAAGTTTACCTCGGTATTGTTTGACTTTTGAACTTGATCAAAACTAGCCTGCTCAAGGTTTATTCTTGATAAACATTTCACTGTTTAGCAAGTCATTATCAATAAAGTCGGAAATACTTTAAGTTATATACTAGGTGTATTGCCAAAAATAGCATCTATGACATACCTAGCAACAATTTAACTTTAGTCATATATAATTACGTTCGCGATTATGGACACTTCTAATACAAACTTAACCCCAAACAACATTGACATTAAACTATAAACCTATGTAATTATTAGAAAACAGTGAATGAATACATACCAACAACGCTGTATGTATAAATGTAGGCAACTGTAGTTGGCTTTGCTACACTACAACCCTAAATGAACCGTTAGTTTGTAATTAGTTTATCATATCGCTCACGCGACAGCGGTTATACCAGCTGAGAATATTAAAGTGACAGCAACACCAATATTTGAGGCAAATAAACGTCTAACTTTTTAACATCTTATTTATAACAAAAATAATGTACATTACAGCAAAATAGTATAGGCCAGGAAAGGTATTATAATTTCATGTGATTCAGCACTTTGTTCATCGCTGCATAGTTGGAATAGCGTTGTGGACCGTCTAAAGTTCCAACCAATCAGCACAAATGGCGACTTAAGCTTAGTCGGGCCAACGATGGCAAACAAGCTGATTTCCAACCGCGACTAATACAACCAATGCCAACTTACAGCCAACGTTGGGCCAACCCATCATTGCTAGTTGGGTGTCTTCCAAAGCACATCTGTGTCACGCGATAGCAGGTGGACATAAGGATGAAGCCAGGCACAGGAACAGATAGCAATCTTAATAGCAAATGTCCTAAGAAACGCTGTCGAGCGATAAAACACACGGTAATCCAATAATAACGATGTGCCACAACTGAATTGTAACACGTCTTCTGTATTAGAACGATGTTAATATGAACAGGACACATGTAACATAGAACAATTCCACACAAAGACAAGACCGAACACAGTGGAACATAAATACTAATGAGGAAATTGACACCAGGTGTAGTGATGATGAACATAATGTGCTGGGGGAGGAGATGCGGTGGCAGCTAGAAAGCCGGCGAGGAGGACCGCCGGAACCTGCCTGCAGGTGGCGCTATACCACCGTCAGAGGGAGATCTGACAATCTGTTGCATTTAAAGTTCCTATCAAGGATCAGGCAAGTCAACCATGCAATTCCCTTAGCTGAGTACATACAATATTTACTAAAATCGCGATGAGCCTGGCATTGTAGGCAGCCGAAGGATAATAACGACATACAGGAGTACATACTAACAACTGTAATGATTGTGATACTTAGTTTTCCAATGGGCCTCACACAGTTTTTGCAGGTAATAGCAACCATTCATCGCTCATTAATTTGGCCAAATAATCTTCCCCCATCATCCTACACTTACGTAAGCCTTGAGTGGTGTAGTTAAGTTGTATACTGCATACCAGTGTAACAGGTGGGTTTATACTGGTCTTTACAGTACCTAGGGTAATACACCAACCCCTTGGTTTGAGAAGGCGGTCTGTGTTGGGCCTCCCGGGAATTGCATGTAAGTAAAGCGATTAACAAACATTGCTGTGTAATGTGATTATGTGTCCGTTGTAGGTGCAACGTCGGAGGGTCTCTGAGATTGGTGTAATTGTGGGATTGCTTGTGGGGAAATGTTCTGGATTTCTGTATGCTTGTTATTGTATGTTATTTTACGTTGGTAAATCGGCTTTTTAACAATGAACTTCTGGTTGTGTTTGTTATTTATAGTAAATGTGTGTTTTAAAATGAAGTATTTTACTGTATAAGCCTGATTTGTTGCAGTTGATTGAGTTCGTTCCCATTGCATCATCAAGTGTATAATATTGTTATTCTGATTGTCCTTGAATAAACATTTTTGCATACTGAGAACTCTCTCTCTCCGCCTCTGTGATGGGGGTGAGTCTAGTTATAGACTACTGCACATTACACCACGGCCATTATGGTGATGTTGCTGAGAAATATCATAACATAATGATATTCAAATGGAAATTGCCCTCAGTAGGGAATTAAGTAAATAGTGTTTTGTTTTTGGTGGCCAGAAAAAGGGCTGCCCCATACTTTATTCATCGTCACTGTCCTCACTAGATCTCCAGTTATCCAGCCAGCTAAACACTCAGCAAATTATTCCACAGGAGACATTGGTACCGTTTATGTAGTTTACCTGAGTTATTGTGAAACTGCAACAAACACAAAGGATACACATCAGTAAGGCTACATGCTGAAACATATGTACTAGAACTGAACACATCGTAAATGTAAATGCTAAGATAGCAATACATACCAAAGGCGTAGCATCCAGACTAACTGGGTGAGCAACAACAAATGCTAAGCATAAAAATATAGTTACCTAAACATAGCAGCCATGTTGATGAACAATTCCACTTACAGACATTGCGTCTAAAAAAGGGTTTCAGGGAGGATGGAGAGGATTGAGCAGACCTTGGATCAGTATTCACCATGAGGCAATATTAAACTAAAATGCTTCCTGGATCAGCGGAACTGCTGTATTTTCAAACGTCCACTAGGTGGCATTCAATGCTGTCCATAACATTTATATCAAAGTCAGTTTTATATTGATTATAATGCAATATGAAAATCCCCCCCCAACATGCATGTGCACACACACAAGCACACACGCACAAAACAGTTAATATGTCGATGCCTTCAATTAGACAAAGGTAGCTTCTCACACACACACGCACACACACACACACACACACACACACACACACACACAAACAGTTAATATGTCTATGGTGGAGATTATGAAAAGATGCCTCCAACAAGACAAAGGTAGCTAGCATTCATAAAAGTGATATGCTCTTTGTGAGTTTGCAGTATTCCCTGGTTTTCCTGATTCTTCCAGTAAAACCTTATTATTGGAGCCTACAGATACATACAATGTATCAGTAGTTAACTCATACAAGTTTAGTAGTTAATGTTGTTTAGATTTTTTAGGTCAGTTAATGACTCAGAAGCTTGGCATTGCAGGCTTTCACTAGCCAGATGGCTTGGTTGCTCAAAACAAGATCTGAGTGTGTCCCATAAGGAGGTAGATCGAATGAACAAGACCAGTGTCATTATGCTATTAAGTGGTCAAGTAGATAATATACATTAAATCTGCTGTTTAACTGTGCCTCTTGTTTTCTCTTTCTTACTATATATATATATATATATATATCCTACCAAATCATACCATACATTATTGTAGTTGACAAAGTGCCCAAGTAGCAATGGATGAACGATGGGTGGGCCCAACGTTGGCTGTAAGTTGGCATTGGTTGTATTAGTCGCGGTTGGAAATCAGCTTGTTTGCCATCGTTGGCCCGACTAAGCTTAAGTCTGCATTTGTGCTGATTGGTTGGAACTTTAGACTGTCCACAACGCTATTCCCATGCAGCGATGAACAAAGTGCTGTATCACATTAAATTATAATACATTTCCTGGCCTATACTATTTTGCTATAATGTACATTATTTTTGTAATAAATAAGATGTTAAAAAGTTAAACGTTTATTTGCCTCATATATTGGTGTTGCTGTCATTTTAATATTCTCAGCTGGTATAACGCGTTGTCGCGTGAGCGATATAAAGTAAACAAATTACAAACTAACGGTTCATTTAGAGTTGTAGTGTAGCAAAGCCAACTACAGTTGCCTACATTTATACCTACAGCATTGTTGGTATGTATTAATTCACTGTTTTTTAATAATTACATAGGTTTATAGTTTAATGTCAATGTTGTTTGGGGTTAAGTGTGTATTAGGAGTGTCCATAATAGCGAACGTAATTATATATGACTAAAGTTAAATTGTTGCTAGGTATGTCAGATGCTACACTCGTCTCGAGTCGTACACATTAAATAAATATTTAGCAATACACCTAGTATATAACTTAAAGTATTTCCAACTAATGACTTGCTAAACAGTGAAATGTTTATCAAGAATAAACCTTGAGCAGGCTAGATTTGATCAAGTTCAAAAGTCAAGCAAGCCTACCGTAAACTTGGTTTTATATTCGCACATTCACATTCAACAGACATTCAACGGACATTCGACAGTTCGGAAAATTAATTAATTATAAGATGTAATTATGTTATAGCATATAGGTAGTTAGGTACAGTATCTAACTGTACAATAAAGGTATTCTTAGTATTTTGGGAAAACATGGAATCGTTTGTTTCTTTTACATATTAAAAGATGGCCACAGAAGCTAATATTAAACGTGCATGTTCAATAATAAATACATTAAAAATAAATACATTTGACTTGGATTTCATTGTGTAATTTTTGGGATTTATATTAGCCAATGAATTGGTCCGGAAAAGGGCACTTTGACGTTGGCAGTTTCCAACGTCATGCCAACGGATCGCATGACAGAAGCCCAACGTTGGGCCAACACATCATTGCTACCTGGGTGCTTCCTTTCTTGCACGGATTACATTCCTATTTCAACATTTCATTTGTGAATATTGAGAATTTTGACATTCCAGTCAAAACTAGCCGAACTGCTTCACGACTTCTAGAACGATTCTTCTAACAAAACCATCAACGACGCAGCCTATCTGGGCACGTGTGAGAGTTACAGAATGGAGGATGGGAGGAATTGGAAGGTTGATGGAGAAGGGAAGATTCTATAGTTGCCATGCCAATGGGAATTCCCCTAAGCTTTTTATTCGCAGCTGTGATGTGCAACACTTTCTGGATGCTTCCGATTAGTCCCTGCTGATAAAAATTCTCGTACTTTTTTGCGCGTATTTCATGACAATCTTTAGCACACAAATCGAAGACAGTTATCTCATGTATTGGTGTCCTATTAGCTGTTCCTTTTGTATTGTACCTTATTATTATTATTGTGCGTGTGTGTGTGTGTGTGTGTGTGTGTGAGACAGAGAGTTATCTCATGTATTGGTGTCCTATTAGCTGTTCCTTTTGTATTGTACCTTATTATTATTATTGTGCGTGTGTGTGTGTGTGTGTGTGTGTGTGTGTGAGACAGAGAGTTATCTCATGTATTGGTGTCCTATTAGCTGTTCCTTTTGTATTGTACCTTATTATTATTATTGTGCGTGTGTGTGCGTGTGTGTGTGTGTGCGTGTGCGTGCGTGTGAGACAGACAGTTATCTCATGTATTGGTGTCCTATTAGCTGTTCCTTTTGTATTGTACCTTATTATTATTATTGTGCGTGTGTGTGTGTGTGTGTGTGTGTGTGAGACAGAGAGTTATCTCATGTATTGGTGTCCTATTAGCTGTTCCTTTTGTATTGTACCTTATTATTATTATTGTGCGTGTGTGTGCGTGTGTGTGTGTGTGCGTGTGCGTGCGTGTGAGACAGACAGTTATCTCATGTATTGGTGTCCTATTAGCTGTTCCTGTCTAGTTATGATTAATGATACACATCTTCGCCTCTCAGACTCCTCTGCTGCCCCCGACTGATTCTTCTGCTCTGTATTGATTAATTGACCTCTAACCAGTGCCTTCCCTGTTCTGTGACTTTACTGCACATTTCACCTTCACCTAAGCCAAGTCTATCAACCTTCGCTTGTCCTTTGAGTTCAACTCGACTTTGGGTGGCCGCAAAACAATCAGACAACGAATCAACTGTACGTAAATCCGACGCCGACTAAACCACTGTGGAAAGTCCTTTCCAGAGACGCCATAAGTGGCACTGTATAGACTCAAGCCACCTCGTAACACATCAATCATGGCCTTCAGCATCGCCTGCGACGAGGCAATCAGTCATGGTGTCACACTGAGCATGTGTTAAGCCCTGGGAGTGATGAAGGATGGTGGGAGGCCATTTTGGGGCATGCTGTATAAATGCTGTTTCATAGCAGAAACTGACCAAACCGTGGGCACCGTTGATTGGCCAACGACAAGGATTAGACCTGAGCTCATTGGAGGGCCATCAGCATACAAAAGTTATTGGTAAACAAGCAAACTAATAAATAAAAACTGTTATAGACGTTAGTTTGTGATGGTGATAAAGAATATTTTAAGAAAATCTTCGTGTTTCACTGTTGTTTTATTATCTAATTGTAATGGTACGCTAAAACGTCAAGGCTGTTTGACGTTCGATATTACGCCATTTTCTGATCGCAACATATTCTATAACAGCATATAAGGCATATTGTCTAAATGCTTTAAATGGATTTAAAGGAATGAAACAATTCGTTCAGTCACTTTTGCCCTGGGACACAATATACTTAGAAAAAGAGCACACTGAATTGCATTGCACATGTTACGAAATGTTTCTTTTTTTAAATGGCGAGAAAACTACGTCGGTACGATCTCCAATGAGAAAAGTCATGTCTATTAACGAGAATAAAGATATGGAGGAAAAGGACAACTGTCATTTTTTCCCGTCAACTGACTTTGCTTAATGTGCCAAAATCAGCACAGCTCAGTGAATCACGTCCCATGGGGGAGGGGGGAGAATCGCCTGGAGCAGGTGCTCTCTCTACTGCATCGGGTCCAATACACACGTTTCACACCCGGTGAGCAACAAAAAAAATCAGCTGGCAACAATCCCTAAACCTGATGGTCAGTTTGTGATCGGACCAATTAAATTGTGGTTTTCGACATTGTTTAAATCAATTGCAAAATTACAGTTTTTCCCCACTTCATTTCTCCTCTTGTACAGCAGCCGTGACGCAACTCAGCTGTGGTTACCAACTCTGACCTACACAGTACTGCTTTCTGATCAGGTCCGTGGCACCCATGCTGGGCTTGGATGTTTGCCAGTGTGGTTGATTTTAAGTGGGGGATTCCCGTTTGCTTACAAATATCCACAACCAGGGGGAATTGTGTTAATAATAACAGAAAAAAATAGGTCAACTATAAAGTCCAATTGGCGTTCGAGATAAGATATTAATCTTTAAAGGAGACCAACAACCACTGCAATGAACCAAAATATATTACAATGATGTATTGTTTGATTACATATTTAAAAAGCATTAAAGGTAATCACAAACATCTTAACATGTTCCCTTTTTATCACATTCCCGTACATCTCTTTATATAACATAATAATAGTAAATCCCAAAAAAACTATTATATAAAAGTGCATTCTGTGTCCACGGTTTGTTCATTGGTTGACAATGAGGTGTATTATTGACCCACTTGAATAGAACCAGGATAATATTTTGTTAAGATAGTATTGTCTCACAGATTAATTCGTATTTAATGTGTACCCAATTAATAGCATGCTGAGTATAGAGCCCTACTGTCCTGGTTGTTTATATGGTTGACTTGCTGTAATCATTCCAACTATTCCAACTATACATTTAAATGAACAATGTGATAAATGTCAGGTATGACACTTATTTGATTATACATTCTAATACTGTTTTCATCATTTATGGGTGTGAATGTTTGACCGAATAAATCTGTGTTTCTTGGTTTAACATTTAGACATTTACCTGCAACGTTGTCATTAAGTCTGGCTACGTAGAGTAATCAGCTAGTAGAATATATAACACTCATTTATAGCACATCACACTGTATTTCTGATCATTTTGATTTTATTTTAATGTAGCACAAACTTTTAAACAGTAGCGTATTCCAAAAGGCCGTAATTCAACCCCAAACAAGGTTTGTGAGAGATCACTGACTGCGCTACTTTTTTACACATGCCGTTTTACAGGAAAGCTGAATTGATTATCTCCCAGATGGTCTCTATACACTGCCTACCGAGTGGCTTGCTTTGCTTGGAAATTATTTCCATTTTAAAACATGTGATATGTCAGAGGACACTGTGTGGAAAACATGTCTAGGTTTTTTGGGGGGTTTACGTATCTAAAGACTAGAAGGAACCCGGGAGCGGTGGACGTTGCGTTGCCTAACCTGGACATCTCACACATCCTTCAGGGAAGTTGAACCGTCAGAATTGCTTGACTGAACAAGCCGCCTCATTCACCCACTCATTGGCCAGTCGATTTCCCATTTATTGTTTTCCGATGGCCCTCTTCGCTCGTGTAAGATTTGTGGGCAGAAGCTGACATTTCAACTGGTTTACTGCTGGGTTCTATTGCTCTCATTGTTCCTCCAATGGATTGGATGATCAATAGTTCAATATTAGGTTGTAAATGTATTAAAATTGTTCATGTGAATCTTTAGTTAAATTGGAAACAGACTGAGTTTATGTGAAAAGGACATTTCGTGTTATAATAGATCTAAAAATTCATTTTAATGGCATATACATGATATAAATTAATGTGTTAGTCAATGTGGACATATAAGCAATCACTTTAATTATACATTTAAATGTGATAAATGTCAAGTACGACAATTATTTGCTTGTATATTTGAATGCAGTTTTCATCATTTATGACTGTGAATGTTTGAGAGAACACATCTGTGGTTCTTGGTGAAATGTTTAGATATGTGGTGTTTCTTATCAAAAGAGACAGTTCACTAAACGCACCAACTTTTATTTATTTTTATCCGGGTCAGTATGTATGCTTAAGTACCGCAACTCTGTCCGAAGGCTACACCACTCCGCGGTTGTTTGTGTTTCGGTAATACAAGAGCAGACAGATTGACAATTCTTTATTTATTTTCGCTGCCTTTTAAATGCTGTCCCAACTGTTCTACCCTCCCCGAAGGGAAGGGAGGAAACAGTTTAACGGTGCAACGCTTTCCGTTTTCCCCTCAACGTAACTCTCTCATTTTCTCCCTGCCTCGTTCTCCCGCCCGCTCTGGGCACAGCAGATGTTGCGCCCACAGCCCCACTCTCTTTAATAGAGGGAGACGGTGGCGGCGGTGGCGATGGGGGCCGTGTGCGCTCGAGCGTCGCCGCCACACCGCGACTTCGTCACTATAAAAGGTATCCCTCAGTGATTACACTTTTATAACCCCCCCATCCCTTCCCTCCGCCTGTTCTCCTCTTTGTCTCCTTAGGAGACCTTGTCCCAGATACGTTTATGACAATTCGTAAAATGCGCCAAATGCCATTAGAGCCGGCGCCGGACGAGAACAGGACAAGATATAATCAGGGAGATGGTAATTAAGGCGGATCCTGAGGTGAAGGATTCGGGGCTTTCGTGACAGAACCGGCGGCCCACACTTTGTCACAAGGCTCGTCGCGTCCGTCTTTCAGAGGACGGCGCTGCGAAAGAAAATGTCATTAAAAACACAAGTTTCAAATGCCCACAGACAAATCTTCATGTATCATTGGGTTTCAATAAAGACGTCTTTGTTGAAGTTAACAGGACACCCACTGTCTCACTGACAGGAGACAAAGGAAATGTCCATGTGCACCCATAGACAACGTGAAACGCGGATGTTTTTAAGAGATGAGTGCAAGTTAATTAAGGACCACGTTTTCCTTGTTGGGCATGTAGATTAGCAATGTATCAATTAAAGAGAAAATAAATATGTGCAGGATAAAATGTCCACGTAGCTTAAGTGATGAACAGCTTGCCGAAAGGGCAGGTGAAGGTTCATCCGGTACCTCAGCCCACATTGTTGTTGTGGAAAACAATACAATAACATGATACGCCCCGGGCAGCTTTATTGTCCATTTTATTTTCTCACAGTTGCTCTTAGTCAATGAAACGAGACATGTGGCCGGCGACGTCCCCTCGAGTTTCCACTGATGAGGGCAAAAAACGGGGATGTGCATTATATTAATCGACTTCCACAGCGGTAAGGTAGAAAATCCGGCAGATGTCTGAGCTTTATATAGAAGAGCCTGCGGCACGAGGAACCTGCAGTGACTCAAATGGCACAGAGCGCCGGGCCTGGAATACCTTAGAACTTACTCTCATGCTCTTCTTCTGCTCACTCCTGCTCTCACTCTTTTTCTTTTAATCTCGTTGTCAGGCTCGCCCTATAAATCGTAGTCCCTCGTTCTCACTCTCTCCTCGATTTTCGCTCTCTCTGCCCCTCTGTCCCCGTCTCTAACCCTTAACCCTACCGCCCCCTGCAACGCGCTGACTCTCATTTCTCACTCTCCGTCTTCCTACCTCCTGCTACGGTGATATCCCAACCTATCCCTCCTTCCCTAATGAATGCAATCATCTTGACGGAAGCACAATAACAATGCAGACAATAAAAATACGTATTATTGTATTCATGACAACTAGGTGTGTGCCTTCGTGTCCTATTGCACTTAGAAAACTGAATAATATGTACGTTGCAATTAGATGTTGGCTTACATATACTCTGACGTTTTAATGTGTGGTGTGTACTGTGTTAATATGTCTCAAAGCTAAAGGACTTCTGGATAAGCCAAACTCTCTCCTTTTACATATTCTCTGATATTGATCCTTTCATTTATGTGTAGTCTATTCCCTGACAGTAGTTTATCCTCCGTTCATTTCTCTCTCTCTTCTGACCCCTTCTCTACTTATTTTAATTCCTTTAAAACAACAGTGAATCTGTGTTATACTACTATGGTCCATGTCTCCACTGTCTGTGAGGACACCTGGCAATAGCACGGTGCAAATCCAAATGTTCGTTTTATCTTCTTCCTTGTTTTCCATTGTCTTCCACAAACATTTATGACCTTTTATCTTTGCTGGGTAATTGCAGTGTCTTAGGAACTGGCAGCTCAAACTCAGACATTTCCAGGGCGAGAATGAGGGAGCAAGTGGAAAATATCTGTTACCAACTCTCCGAGCAGAGCGTCGTCCTCTTCTGGTCTGCTCATCCCCCACGTTTTTCTCTTCATTTTCATTTCAGAGGCTAACGGTCAGGCACCATATGCCTTGTCCGGTTAAGTGGATGATGCGCGTGGTCCCAATCCCCTCATTTTAAGGTAGAATAAAAAAGGGTAACCAGCACACGAAACAAACGCTGGAAAGGTTAATTTATTCTAAAGTGCAGATGAAAGACAACTGTGTACGTGTGTGCGCGTGTTTGTGTCTGTGTGTGTGTGTGTGTATGTGTGTGTGTGTGTGTGTACGTGTGTGTGTACATGTGTGTGTGTGTTTTTACGTGTGTGTGCGTACGTGTGTGTACGTGTGTGTGCGTACGTGTTTGTGTAGGTGTGTGTGTGCGTACGTGTGTGTGTGTACTTCTCTGTGTGTGTACGTGTGTGTGTGTGCGCGTGTTTGTGTCTGTATGTGTCTGTGTGTGTTTGTGTACGTGTGTGGGTGTGCGTACGTGTGTGTGTATGTGTGTGTGTGTACGTGTGTGTGTATGTGTGTGTGTGTACGTGTGTGTGTACGTGTGTGTACGTGTGTGTGTGTACGTGTGTGTGTACGTGTGTGTGTGTGTGTGTACGTGTGTGTGTGTGTGTGTGTACGTGTGTGTACGCGTGTGTGTGTGTGTACGTGTGTGTGTGTGTGTGTACGTGTGTGTGTGTGTACGTGTGTGTACGTGTGTGTACGTGTGTGTGTGTGTGTGTACGTGTGTACGTGTGTGTGTGTACGTGTGTGTGTGTCCCAGCACACCCTGCTCTTTATGCTCAAATGCTCAGACACCCCAATTGCTGCCTGTGACTTCATAATAGGCTCCGCATAGGATTTATATAATGCATTGTCTCTGTCTCTTGCAGTGCATATTAAGATCTCATCAACACTCCCCTTCGCATTTTGCAATGTGCACCTAATTTCAAGCTTGTGCTGGCACAGAATCAGGAGGCCCCAAGAAAGTTCTGTGAACCACCTGTATGCGATTTCCTTTAAATATGAAAACGGACTATTTAAGCCCAGGACCAGATATATCAACAGACATTGAGGCATTCTTTTAGGACTTATTGCTCATTTCATGAACCTGCAGAGAAGATTCTTTAGCCTCCTGCAGAGCTCGTTTACTTCATGGAAACGCTCATTTCTTCTCACAGGGCATTTACGGCTCCACTATGTGGAGGTGAGCGATCTTCCCCTGGCACCGTTGTGAAAAAGGCCAGTCTGGGCACATGCCATGTGTGAGCGCCAGGTGGGCACCGAGATGAGATGGCAGTGACCTGTGAAATGACAGAGTGCAGCTTTTAACAGACACACTAAACAACTTCATTCGGAAATGTGAAGAGTTTCCATGTTATTATTTTTGTACTCTGCCATGTAGGACAACCACATTATCACCTGCTAAGTACAATCTTACTAAATTTCACTTTCCTTCAACTTCCTGATCATTGGCCACTAGAAGTCAGTCAAATGTGTCAACTAGTAACCATAAAACCTTCAGATGTCTTGAAACAGTCCTTACAAACCTTAGCAAACGTTGCACAGCCTGACATGAAGATTTTAATGAATAAATATGTGTTAGCAGCAATTCCCAGTTAAACACATACTACAGATAAACTGTGTCACAGGCTATTGTTTATGACCTGTGAGCAACTGAAGTCATTGCAAATGACCAAATCACCAGCGGTGTTCAGTCCTGGATTTTCCTTCTGACCAGAGGTGCCTCCAGTGCGGCTTTAACACGGTGTTCTTGGGCAGTAGCTAATACGACAAACTGAATAAAGATATGAATGACACACTTAACCTAAACACCACACGTTTCACCGCACCATAGAAAAACATATTTATACATACACCTTTTTTTAAAATACCAGAAAAGCATGGCGACAACTGGTCGATACATTTGCTTTAAGCCATCACAGTTGCTTTCAGACATACTGTCACTGCCGCTTGCTATTAATAAAGTGAAGTGATGCTTCGGTAAGAGGCTCAAGAATTTCTTGGTTACAGATTAATTACAGTTTTTTTTATTCGCTTTGGTACTATTTTCACAACTAAGGTGTACATTTTCAAAACTCTTAGTACAAAGATCCAAACTGATCACACTTGTAACGCAGCTAGTCATTCTTTCACAACCTGATTCAATGCTTTCAGTCAGTTGCACATGCTTTCAGTCCACATAATCATTATTTCAAACACCAGATTATTGTAATATGTAATGGGAACATTTGGTTTAATCACTGAAACACAACAGTATGATCTTCTTTCAGTTTAGTACTTTTAACAATCAGTTCATCCAACAGCAAACAATGCAAGATACATGTTTCAAATGGGCCTTAGAAGTGCTGAAATGAATATGCTACAGTACTATACTGTAAAATACAGATTACACAGTTTCACATTAGGTGATACACACTACACATTACATTACTTACATTTACATAATCTATAATTTACATAATATCCATCCTATGTGTAATCAAGTGTAGGATCAATGTGAAATTACTGTAGTGTGTACGTATTTTTCTGATATAATTGTAACTAAAACATAACGGAGAACAAAACATAACGTTTAGTGCACACATTACATTACATTAATTTGGATCAAGCCTGTCTTGAGCATTTGGCCATAGATTCTCATCCACATCACAATGAATGTCCTCATTGTTCAAGCACCTTGGAAAAAACCTTTTGGCGTGACGAATCCATGCTTGACATTGGTCTACATTGATGTCATCACATGCATCATCCATGGCCTGAAGAAGGGTGGCACGCTCAAGGGGTTGGCGATAGATAGTCCACCTCCATGCTGAATACAAATCCTCAGTAGGGTTGAGGAAAGGAGAGTATGGAGGCAGGTAGAGGGCCATGAATAGAGGATGGGCCTGAAACCATGCTTGGACTACCTCTGTGTGGTGAAAGCTGACATTGTCCCACACAATTGAATAGGTGGCCCCTTCACCTTGACAGGCCGGCTCAATTTTATTGAGAAACTCAATACTGTAAGATGTGCAGCGTTATAGGAGCCAAGTAATGGCCTACATCCTACGACACCATCTTCAGAGATAGCTGCACATGGAGATGTTTCCTCCTCGTTGTCCAGGCACTTGGACAGTGGCCCGTTGCCCACCTCTATGACCTCTCTGTTGGTGCCCATGCCCACCTCTATGACCCCTCTGTTGGTGCCCATGCCCACCTCTATGACCTCTCTGTTGGTGCCCATGCCCACCTCTATGACCTCTCTGTTGGTGCCCATGCCCACCTCTACGACCCCTCTGTTGGTGCCCATTCCCACCTCTATGACCCCTCTGTTGGTGCCCATGCCCACCTCTATGACCTCTCTGTTGGTGCCCATGCCCACCTCTATGACCTCTCTCTTGGTGCCCATGCCCACCTCTCTGACCTCTCTGTTGGTGCTCATACCCAACTCTTTGATCTCTATGTTGGTGCCCATTCCCACCTCTCTGACCTCTCTGTTGGTGCTCATACCCAACTCTTTGATCTCTATGTTGGTGCCCATGCCCACCTCTCTGACCTCTCTGTTGGTGCTCATACCCAACTCTTTGATCTCTATGTTGGTGCCCATGCCCACCTCTCTGACCTCTCTGTTGGTGCTCATACCCAACTCTTTGATCTCTATGTTGGTGCGCATGCCAACCTCTCTGACCTCTCTGTTGGTGCCCATGCCCACCTCTTTGACCTCTCTGTTGGTGCCCATGCCCACCTCTCTGACCTCTCTGTTGGTGCTCATACCCAACTCTTTGATCTCTATGTTGGTGCCCATGCCCACCTCTCTGACCTCTCTGTTGGTGCTCATACCCAACTCTTTGATCTCTTTGCCCATCTCTGACCTCTCTGTTGGTGTACCCAACTCTTTGATCTCTATGTTGGTGCCCATGCCCACCTCTCTGACCTCTCTGTTGGTGCTCATACCCAACTCTTTGATCTCTATGTTGGTGCCCATGCCCACCTCTCTGACCTCTCTGTTGGTGCTCATACCCAACTTTTGATCTCTATGTTGGTGCCCATGCCCACCTCTCTGACCTCTCTGTTGGTGCTCATACCCAACTCTTTGATCTCTATGTTGGTGCCCATGCCCACCTCTCTGACCTCTCTGTTGGTGCTCATACCCAACTCTTTGATCTCTATGTTGGTGCCCATGCCCACCTCTCTGACAGATCCCTTGAGCTCTTCCTGTTCCTTGCTGTCTATCCTGCTCCATGTTGAAAGAAATTTCCAGTGTTACCCCCCCTACTATTACAGAATATCTAATGACCTATTGTGGTTACCCCAATCTGCCAGTGTTACCCCCCCTACTATTACAGAATATCTAATGACCTATTGTGGTTACCCCAATCTGAAATCAATTAGCAAAAATGAGTATTCATCATGTTTGTGGTTAATTTATATGTTTGTACAAAAACACATTTTATTTTTGTAGTTCTGAAATGAAAATATATAGGTTTACCAAACGGTTCAGTGGTTAACCATTAAGATAGGTTGGATTTAGTGTTGGTCAAATGTATTTACACAAATGAGATGAGAAGCATATCAAAAGTACTGTGAGCATTGCATTGTGAAAGAAAATAAATTCATATGAAGGGTATTTCTTTTATTTTGTGCATTGTACTTAGTCAATTGAAAATGTGATTACATGTTTGAAAAAACAGACTTTTTGATGATCTGCTTTGAGTTTTGTACTTACAGTTGTGAGGTTTTACCACATACTTGTGAAAATAGTAACAAAGCGAATAAAAAAAACTGTAAAACTCCTCTTAAAAAAAGTACGAACCTTCGGTTCTGTGCTGTACACATTTATTTGCTCGCTTTTGGCTTCGAGACCAGTTTGAGTATACACGGAAGTAAATGTATGTTCTTTTTCGAGAGTGAGTGAAGATTGCTAGAGAAATTATTAGCAAAAAAAGGAAACGATTAATTACAGTGCTTCAGAAAATTATTCCGCTTAGATTTTGTTATGTTACACCCTTATTCCAAAGTGGATTTGAATTATATTTTTCCCTCAAAACTCTACACACAATACATCATATTTTATAGATTTTTACAAAAAGCACTTTCTGTTGTCACTGTCCAGTTAAAAAGCACAATTCTCCCCGCATTGTTAATTTACAAAAGCACAGTTACAAGTTCAAAACACACGTTCACACAGCTCCCTCGAAGCCAGTCTACCGCCACCTGCAGGCTTTGGTGTTCGTCTTCACCGGCCTTCTAGAGCCACCGTTCCTCCCATCATATCATTGGGTCATATTCTTCAACCGTTCTTAAGAAGAAATTCGTTCTTAAAACCCACTTACGCAGTTTCCACGAAGATTCTGACATTCACCAATGTTTACTTATCTGGGATTTTTTCTTAGGAAAGAACAGAACCTACGCACAGTGAAAAGCACTCTTACGCTGATTTCCGCGCTGACATTTTCGTGACTAATCATTAGTCTCTGCGTTTTCATCAACTGTACATTGATTTAAATATTATGAAGAATAACATTATAAATAATATTCAATTATTTCAAATATTTGCATATATTTAACGCTTTTCTGTGGATGGCACCCCTGAGATTGGGGTCATTCCGATTAGAGCTGTAATCGGGCATAACAAGTGAGACCCGGCCCGACATAATTCGGCCCGAGCCCGACCTGAGCCGGACAGTTTTTAGCCTGAAGGCCGAACCCAGTCATTTTGCTGTAATATTTTAAGAGACTGACAATTTGTTGCATTCGGTATAACCGGCTTGTTTTTTTCATTAAAAGTGAGATTTTAATCTTTTGGCCGGTGCAACCAAATGTTTGGGCCACAGTCCTGCCTGCGTTTCACCTCCTCAGCATCCATTCGCTAAATGAAACGCATCACCTGACCACTCATTCACCGCGCAATCCGGAGCGCAAGAGACCGAGCCCGACCCGACCCGAGTGTAATGATAGACATTAAGACTGAACCCGAGTGTAATGATAGACATTAAGACCGAACCCGACCGACCCCGAGTGTAATGATAGACATTAAGACTGAACCCGACCCGACCCGAGTGTAATGATAGACATTAAGACCGAACCCGACCCGACCCCGAGTGTAATGATAGACATTAAGACCGAACCCGACCCCGAGTATAATGATAGACATTAAGACTGAACCCGAGTGTAATGATAGACATTAAGACTGAACCCGAGTGTAATGATAGACATTAAGACCGAACCCGACCCGACCCCGAGTGTAATGATAGACATTAAGACCGAACCCGACCCGACCCCGAGTGTAATGATAGACATTAAGACCGAACCCGACCCGACCCGAGTGTAATGATAGACATTAAGACCGAACCCGACCCGACCCCGAGTGTAATGATAGACATTAAGACCGAACCCGACCCGACCCGAGTGTAATGATAGACATTAAGACCGAACCCGACCCCGAGTATAATGATAGACATTAAGACTGAACCCGAGTGTAATGATAGACATTAAGACTGAACCCGAGTGTAATGATAGACATTAAGACCGAACCCGACCCGACCCCGAGTGTAATGATAGACATTAAGACCGAACCCGACCCCGAGTGTAATGATAGACATTAAGACCGAACCCGACCCGACCCCGAGTGTAATGATAGACATTAAGACCGAACCCGACCCGACCCCGAGTGTAATGATAGACATTAAGACCGAACCCGACCCGACCCCGAGTGTAATGATGGACATTAAGACCGAACCCGACCCGACCCGACCCCGAGTGTAATGATAGACATTAAGACCGAACCCGACCCGGCCCCGAGTGTAATGATAGACATTAAGACCGAACCACGACCCCGAGTGTAATGAAAGACATTAAGACCGAACCCGACCCGACCCGAGTGTAATGATAGACATTAAGACTGAACCCGACCCGACCCCGAGTGTAATGATAGACATTAAGACTGAAACCCGACCCGAGTGTAATGATAGACATTAAGACCCCGAGTGTAATGATAGACATTAAGACTGAACCCGACCCGAGTGTAATGATAGACATTAAGACTGAACCCGACCCGACCCGAGTGTAATGATAGACATTAAGACTGAAACCCGACCCGAGTGTAATGATAGACATTAAGACCGAACCCGACCCCGAGTGTAATGATAGACATTAAGACTGAACCCGACCCGACCCCGAGTGTAATGATAGACATTAAGACTGAACCCGACCCGTCGGGGGTCTGGTTCGGTCGGGTTCGGGCAAAGATCTGCAGCTCTAATTCCGATTATGTCCCCAATGCCCGGTCCAGCACATTAAGGACAGTGCAAGCCTTTCCCCCTCCTGTGGTCAGCATCTCTCGTTTGTGTTTGGCAATACTTTTTTGCCTCAAACTTCATGTCAAACCATTTTTTTAATGTAATTTTTATGTGGTTCCCCCTTTCCCCTGACACAGCGTTCACAGAACGAATGATTAAATCCCATCCTTTTTGTATTTGATTTTGCAACCACTACTGACGCTGCTAAATATTACCTATTTGTGCCTGCTCACTTATTGCAGAAGTAATTAGTTCTTTTGGCGTTCTGATCTTCTATACTGTCTATACATGTTGGTTTAAGCATTTTTGCATTCTCCACGTTTTTACGATGAGTTTCCACTCCGCCCTGCAGTTTAATGCCCTTTTATGGGAAATACTGGGCCGTTTACCTATGCTAATTAGGAACAACGGCGCTTTGAATTTACGAAGACGTGGTATTCATCATTATAGTAACGTAGGTACGAACAATTACGCCATTTAAGAAACACGTTTGTGAATTTGAGTAAGACTTTTCTTAGGACCTTTCTTAGGAACGAATTTAAGAAATAACTTAGTAAAACATTGAAGAATATGGCCCTATGTCTGTTTTCGTAATCACTCACATCTGGGGGGTGTTCCATAAAGGGTGCTTAGAAAAGCGAGGATTAAAGTCCAAACCTGACTTGAATGAACCCAACTAATCAGCCGCGCTTAAATCGGTTCCATAACGTTAAGTAGAAGATCATGTGATCTCGCTAATTCGAGCCAGGTTCAAATAGTCTAGATCAGGGGGGCTCATTACGTCGATCGCGATCTACCAGTCGATCTCGGAGGTACTGTGGGTAGATCGCGTGACATCAGATGACATCTGACTTTTTCTGACACTTAAGTCACTGCGCATGCGCAAACAACATTGATAAGTGCAGCAAAACTAACAAACGAGCTAGCGAGTTACTTCCAATTTGTAGCCCTCGGTTTTGTATCTTAAACTTAACACTAGAAGCGCCGGAGGTGCCAGAGGCACGTAAAAAAATATTTTTGAGGCACTCTATTAACCTACAGAAAAATCCTTTTAGATATGCTCCTAGATATGCATGCTTTATCCCCCTGTTTTTTTCCTGTTAAAATAATCACTGGAAAGGCGAATTTAAAGCTATTTTGCCGAGGTTACGTGCTAAGTGGCTATCCGCCATCTTGCTTGTATTTTTCACCAGTATATCTTGTTTTCTGTCACCAGGTGGCGCTTGAAACACCGAAACCAAGTCGCATTTTCTGCAAGTGAATATCATGCAACGTGATATTATACAAACACAATGATCATTTTAAATTAAACCAAATAAATGTTTACTTATTGTAGACAATTTTGAGTTAACATGAATGACATGAATATAATCCTGTGTAGGGAAGTTCTGAACAACAAACTTATAGGCTATGTTTCACAGCCAATAATATTTCACTTTCAAAGATGATTTTCAAATAATAATGGCCTACTGAAACAATAGGCAATTAATAATAGTTCATACATAAACAATATAAGGCTATGTAATATATATGTATATATACGATGTACGTGTGAAAAGAGCTGCAACTTACATAGACTAATATAGACTGCAAATTAATATTGTTCACCAATATTATCACACTGATTATTTTAAATTAAACCAAATTAATTTAGATGTATTGCAGACTATAATATTGAGGTAAATGCGGTACATTTTCTGACTTGAATATCGTCCTGTTGCTTCGCCATTGAAGCATCAAGGTAAATCAATAATAAGAACTTTTTATGTGAAGTTGAAACGCTCTATGCGTTTATTCAAGTTATATTCTGTTATAATGCATAATTGCATTCCATTGATAACATTAAACTAATTTGATATCGATGTAGCCGAAGCAACATCCTACTGTTGAAATACGGAAACCTATCTTGGACACCGGCCGTAACTTTTCAAGAAATTAAAATAATAATTGACCGCGTCCTCTACCACATTGTCAAAGTTGGTATATTGTCTTATCTTCAGCTATGTTTGTGTCATTATATTCATGATTTGCTAAAATAAAGTTATATCGGAGTTACAAAAAGGCATTTAGTATTGAATGCGAGTTGAACCTCATCATTGACTTGAACGGGCATTACATTCTTATTACCAACTTTTAGTTGACATATTTTAAGTATATAGTAGCTGGATGGTATATAATCTCATTTTATAAACTAGTCAAATGTAAAACGTGAACTGAATATTTAGGAAAAGTTTTTTGAATTTACAGACACGGAATTTACATTGGCAGGAAGGTGCATAAATAAAACATGAATAGAACAATATACATTATACTAAGGGGTAGATAGTAATATACAAAATGTTGTAAGCATATTGATGTTTATATTCTTTTCATTTCAATGCACAACAATACTTTGTTGAAGACTCTTGTAGGCTATATCAACACTGATGTTTATTCGTTAGACTCTGCTAGCCACCGAGTCGTGCCTGGTACCATTGGATAGAGGAGGTCCCACAGAATCACTCATGCTTTGAATGGAGTAAATCAGATAATGTGTGCCGGAGATATGGCTTATTGAACGTGGGCAGTACAACCGAGCCCACAATGACTGGCTGCGCTGGGAAAAGAGACCATATAGTCGGAGTTCCAGCGGATGAACCACGCCTCTCACAGCCGAATGGTTGGAAGGATATGGGGATTCCCACAGAACCACGCCTCTCACAGAAGGATAGGGGGATTCCCACAGAATTACGCATACTTTGAATGGAGTGAATCGGATATAACGTGTCATTGGAATTCACATAGGAATACAGGCATATTTTTGTATTAGATAATTTAATTTAAAAGTAACCTTATATTTGTGGGCTGACATTGACAAAACTGCCGATGCGGATTTACTTCCTTCCCCAGCCGACGTGAAAAAACGGAATTATAGTCATGGAAAGTCAAGGCTGAACATTGTACATTGATTTTAATTACTAAACGCAACGCCAGCGGGCGCAGGCTGTTTGTTGGCTAGAAATTTCTAAATATAAATGAGTTCAGCAAGTTTAGAGACGTCGGTCTTTAGGCTTCATTCACATGCAAATTCCGACCATTTACAATGCAATCCGTTTGCCCCAGACACCCAACAACAGACTCCTCTATATCTTACAATGCAATCCGCTCACCCCCAATAAGACTTCCATATCTTAGAACTGAGTTCGCGAAATCATCCAACCATAAGAAAAACTAGACCGATTTGCAAAAAACGAAATAGTTATTTTCTCAAATGTTCTCCAAACTCATCCGTCAGTTCCAAAGTCTCACAGTATAATATGATAATAGCTGCCGGGTACTAACTTCAGGCTACTTTATGTGGGGGCAGTGTCTTTATGATTTACATGTGAATGCGCGATAGAGGGAAACAATGGAACTGGCCAGCCAGCGACCTGAATTTTCTTCAAGAAAGGGAGATGATAAATACTTAGACCGTGTCTTTGTGTGGGTATATGTTAGAACGCTGTATAGAATTATTATTATGTGTGCTTGACTATGGTCAAGGACACATATTGTAATCTCACATATATATTATTATTATTATGTGTGCTTGACTATGGTCAAGGACACATATTGTAATCTCACATATATATTATTATGTGTGCTTGACTATGGTCAAGGACACATATTGTAATCTCACATATATATTATTATGTGTGCTTGACTATGGTCAAGGACACATATTGTAATCATATTATTATTATGTGTGCTTGACTATGGTCAAGGACACATATTGTAATCTCACATATATATTATTATGTGTGCTTGACTATGGTCAAGGACACATATTGTAATCTCACATATATATTATTATTATGTGTGCTTGACTATGGTCAAGGACACATATTGTAATCTCACATATATATTATTATGTGTGCTTGACTATGGTCAAGGACACATATTGTAATCTCACATATATATTATTATGTGTGCTTGACTATGGTCAAGGACACATATTGTAATCTCACATATATATTATTATGTGTGCTTGACTATGGTCAAGGACACATATTGTAATCTCACATATATATTATTATGTGTGCTTGACTATGGTCAAGGACACATATTGTAATCTCACATATATTATTATGTGTGCTTGACTATGGTCAAGGACACATATTGTAATCTCACATATATATTATTATGTGTGCTTGACTAGGACACATATTGTAATCTCACATATATATTATTATTATTATTATTATTATTATTATTATTATTATTATATCAATTTTGTCCCCCCTACTCCTCCCACAGTTTTTGCACTAGATGGACAAAAAGGTGTCAAAATGTGCGTCCCGAACTCTATTTAGTTGGCATTGTTTTGTAGAAGGTTTCGTTATGTAGTTTACGAAATATTAACGATAATGTCGCTAATTAATCCCCATTGAAATACATTGACGGAATCTTCAAAACTAGAGTGTGAGAGCCCATTCAGCAGAAAATGTAGAGAACATTTGTAAACTGCTACTGCTGCCTGAGTTTCAACCCTTTACACACAAATGGCATATCAAAACGTTCATCTATTTGTGCTGTCACTCAAAATGTTCAAATATAAGCTGTAACATATATATTTATTTCGTTATGTCCTTTTGTTTCCAACTTGCGCCTCCCCATAGACATCCATAGAAACGGTGATTTTCTCCACTCTAATTTGAAAGCGATTTTTGGTGTTTCTTTGTTCGTTTGTAAATTGTGATAGCGCCTGCATTTCCGGGGTTACAGATACATGTTATACATCAAAATGTCCGCCTGGGTCTTATGATTCTCATGGTGTAATTGTTTAAACTGTGTGATTAAAACTCTGGTTAGTAGAGCTAAAAGTATACGACCATGCCTGATTCCTATTCATTTTGACACACACTAATTACTAGGAACATTCTGGAAGGGGCGGGGTGTATTCATGAGTAATGACTGATAGGTTTAACACATTGTATACTATGGTGCATGCAGCAGCAGTGTGTATTCATGAGTAATGACTGATAGGTTTAACACATTTGTATACTATGGTGCATGCAGCAGCAGTGTGTATGTATGAGTAATGACTGATAGGTTTAACACATTGGATAGTATGGTGCAGGTAGCAGCAGTGTGTATTCATGAGTAATGACTGATAGGTTTAACACATTTGTATACTATGGTGCATGTAGCAGCAGTGTGTATTCATGAGTAATGACTGATAGGTTTAACACATTGCATACTATGGTGCATGCAGCAGCAGTGTGTATTCATGAGTAATGACTGATAGGTTTAACACATTGTATACTATTGCATGCAGCAGCAGTGTGTATTCATGAGTAATGACTGATAGGTTTAACACATTGTATACTATGGTGCATGCAGCAGCAGTGTGTATTCATGAGTAATGACTGATAGGTTTAACACATTGTATACTATGGTGCATGCAGCAGCAGTGTGTATTCATGAGTAATGACTGATAGGTTTAACACATTGTATACTATGGTGCATGTAGCAGCAGTGTGTATTCATGAGTAATGACTGATAGGTTTAACACATTGTATACTATGGTGCATGCAGCAGCAGTGTGTATTCATGAGTAATGACTGATAGGTTTAACACATTTGTATACTATGGTGCATGCAGCAGCAGTGTGTATGTATGAGTAATGACTGATAGGTTTAACACATTGGATATTATGGTGCAGGTAGCAGCAGTGTGTATTCATGAGTAATGACGGATAGGTTTAACACATTTGTATACTATGGTGCATGTAGCAGTAGTGTGTATTCATGAGTAATGACTGATAGGTTTAACACATTGCATACTATGGTGCATGCAGCAGCAGTGTGTATTCATGAGTAATGACTGATAGGTTTAACACATTGCATACTATGGTGCATGCAGCAGCAGTGTGTATTCATGAGTAATGACTGATAGGTTTAACACATTGTATACTATTGTGCATGCAGCAGCAGTGTGTATTCATGAGTAATGACTGATAGGTTTAACACATTGCATACTATGGTGCATGCAGCAGCAGTGTGTATTCATGAGTAATGACTGATAGGTTTAACACATTGTATACTATGGTGCATGCAGCAGCAGTGTGTATTCATGAGTAATGACTGATAGGTTTAACACATTTGTATACTATGGTGCATGTAGCAGCAGTGTGTATTCATGAGTAATGACTGATAGGTTTAACACATTGTATACTATGGTGCATGCAGCAGCAGTGTGTATTCATGAGTAATGACTGATAGGTTTAACACATTTGTATACTATGGTGCATGCAGCAGCAGTGTGTATGTATGAGTAATGACTGATAGGTTTAACACATTGGATATTATGGTGCAGGTAGCAGCAGTGTGTATTCATGAGTAATGACGGATAGGTTTAACACATTTGTATACTATGGTGCATGTAGCAGCAGTGTGTATTCATGAGTAATGACTGATAGGTTTAACACATTGTATACTATGGTGCATGTAGCAGCAGTGTGTATTCATGAGTAATGACTGATAGGTTTAACACATTGTATACTATGGTGCATGTAGCAGCAGTGTGTATTCATGAGTAATGACTGATAGGTTTAACACATTGTATACTATGGTGCATGTATCAGAAGTTTGTATTCATGAGTAATGACTGATAGGTTTAACACATTGTATACTATGGTGCATGCAGCAGCAGTGTGTATTCATGAGTAATGACTGATAGGTTTAACACATTGTATACTATGGTGCATGTAGCAGCAGTGTGTATTCATGAGTAATGACTGATAGGTTTAACACATTGTATACTATGGTGCATGCAGCAGCAGTGTGTATTCATGAGTAATGACTGATAGGTTTAACACATTGCATACTATGGTGCATGCAGCAGCAGTGTGTATTCATGAGTAATGACTGATAGGTTTAACACATTGTATACTATGGTGCATGTAGCAGCAGTGTGTATTCATGAGTAATGACTGATAGGTTTAACACATTGTATACTATGGTGCATGCAGCAGCAGTGTGTATTCATGAGTAATGACTGATAGGTTTAACACATTGTATACTATGGTGCATGCAGCAGCAGTGTGTATTCATGAGTAATGACTGATAGGTTTAACACATTGCATACTATGGTGCATGCAGCAGCAGTGTGTATTCATGAGTAATGACTGATAGGTTTAACACATTATATACTATGGTGCATGTAGCAGCAGTGTGTATTCATGAGTAATGACTGATAGGTTTAACACATTGTATACTATGGTGCATGCAGCAGTGTGTATTCATGAGTAATGACTGATAGGTTTAACACATTGTATACTATGGTGCATGTTGCAGCAGCAGTGTGTATTCATGAGTAATGACTGATAGGTTTAACACATTGTATACTATGGTGCATGCAGCAGCAGTGTGTATTCATGAGTAATGACTGATAGGTTTAACACATTGCATACTATGGTGCATGCAGCAGCAGTGTCAATCACACATCATCACAATTTCTGCAGAAATTGTACGCTATCTAGTTATGTGTGCTTGACTATGGTCAAGGACACATATTGTAATTATTATTATTATTATATCAATTTTGTCCACCCCTACTCCTCCCACAGTTTTTGCACTAGATGGACAAAAAGGTGTCAAAATGTGCGTCCCGAACTCTATTTAGTTGGCATTGTTTTGTAGAAGGTTTCGTTATGTAGTTTACGAAATATTAACGATAATGTCGCTAATTAATCCCCATTGAAATACATTGACGGAATCTTCAAAACTAGAGTGTGAGAGCCCATTCAGCAGAAAATGTAGAGAACATTTGTAAACTGCTACTGCTGCCTGAGTTTCAACCCTTTACACACAAATGGCATATCAAAACGTTCATCTATTTGTGCTGTCACTCAAAATGTTCAAATATAAGCTGTAACATATATATTTATTTCGTTATGTCCTTTTGTTTCCAACTTGCGCCTCCCCATAGACATCCATAGAAACGGTGATTTTCTCCACTCTAATTTGAAAGCGATTTTTGGTGTTTTTTGTTCGTTTGTAAATTGTGATAGCGCCTACATTTCTGGGGTTACAGATACATGTTATACATCAAAATGTCCGCCTGGTTCTTAGGATTCTCATGATGTAATTGTTTAAACTGTGTGAGTAAAACTCTGGTTAGTAGAGCTAAAAGTATACGACCATGTCTGAATCTTTTGAAATGATAGACAGTGAAGCAGCATTTTCTGGTTGTTGATTGGCTAAATAGTAGGAACATTCTGGAAGGGGCGGGGGAGGAGGCAGCGCGCTCTGATATCGATGAGAACAGCTGGTCCTCCTGACAAAGGCATGGCTGCCAGGCAACAGCCACAGACACTGCAATCAACAGCCACAGACATATCCTGCAGCAAAGAAAAATGAATGAATGGAATGAATGGGTAAGTTCTTTCTCTGGTCTCTGTTTACACGTTAGCATGTTAGCTAGCGTTAGCGCGCTAGCTAACGTTAGCATGTTAGCTAGCGTTAGCGCGCTAGCTAGCGTTAGCATGTTAGCTAGCGTTAGCGCGCTAGCTAGCGTTAGCTACTACTGTAAGTTTATGCATACATTCAGACAGCCTGCAGCAATGAATGGATGGGTAAGTTCTTTCTCTGGGTCTCTGTTTACACGTTAGCATGTTAGCTAGCTGTAAGTTATGCATACATTCAGACAGCCTGCAGCTAGTTTACGTTAGCATGTTAGCTAGCGTTAGCCTAGCATGTTAGCAGAGTTAGCTTAGCTGTAGTAACTGAGTTGATTTAAGCCTAGCAGCATTGTAATACTATGGTTTGCATGTAGCAGCAGTGTGTATTCATGAGTAATGACTGATAGGTTTAACACATTGTATACTATGGTGTTTAACACATTGCAGCAGCAGTAGTGTATTCATGAGTAATGACTGATAGGTTTAACACATTGTATACTATGGTGCATGCAGCAGCAGTGTGTATTCATGAGTATTGACTGATAGGTTTAACACATTGTATACTATGGTGCATGCAGCAGCAGTGTGTATTCATGAGTAATGACTGATAGGTTTAACACATTGTATACTATGACTGCATGCAGCAGCAGTGTGTATTCATGAGTATTGACTGATAGGTTTAACACATTGCATACTATGGTGCTTGCAGCAGCAGTGTGTATTCATGAGTAATGACTGATAGGTTTAACACATTGTATACTATGGTGCATGCAGCAGCAGTGTGTATTCATGAGTAGTTGACTGATAGGTTTAACACATTGTATACTATGGTGCTTGCAGCAGCAGTGTGTATTCATGAGTAATGACTGATAGGTTTAAACATTGCATACATTGCATACTGCAGCAGCAGCAGTGTCACCTCAGTTTGGCAGTTGATATCAGTACACAGTCGACTACGGGTGGCCGCAAGCACACATCATCACAATTTCAGCAGAAATTAGTTATTATTAGTTATTATTATTATTATTATATCAATTTTGTCCCCGCCTACTCCTCCCACAGTTTTTGCACTAGATGGACAAAAAAGGTGTCAAAATGTGCGTCCCGAACTCTATTTAGTTGGCATTGTTTTGTAGAAGGTTTCGTTATGTAGTTTACGAAATATTAACGATAATGTCGCTAATTAATCCCCATTGAAATACATTGACGGAATCTTCAAAACTAGAGTGTGAGAGCCCATTCAGCAGAAAATGTAGAGAACATTTGTAAACTGCTACTGCTGCCTGAGTTTCAACCCTTTACACACAAATGGCATATCAAAACGTTCATCTATTTGTGCTGTCACTCAAAATGTTCAAATATAAGCTGTAACATATATATTTATTTCGTTATGTCCTTTTGTTTCCAACTTGCGCCTCCCCATAGACATCCATAGAAACGGTGATTTTCTCCACTCTAATTTGAAAGCGATTTTTGGTGTTTCTTTGTTCGTTTGTAAATTGTGATAGCGCCTGCATTTCCGGGGTTACAGATACATGTTATACATCAAAATGTCCGCCTGGGTCTTATGATTCTCATGGTGTAATTGTTTAAACTGTGTGATTAAAACTCTGGTTAGTAGAGCTAAAAGTATACGACCATGCCTGATTCCTATTCATTTTGACACACACTAATTACTAGGAACATTCTGGAAGGGGCGGGGGAGGAGGCAGCGCGCTCTGATATCGATGAGGACAGGTGTTCCTCCTGACAAAGGCATAGTTGCCTGGTTACAGACAAAGACTCTGCCTGCACCAATGAAAGAATGAATGAATGGGTAAGTTCTTTCTCTGGGTCTCTGTTTACATGTTAGCATGTTAGCTAGCGTTAGCGCGCTAGCTAACGTTAGCATGTTAGCATGTTAGCGTTAGCGCTAGCTAGCGTTAGCTACTACTTTAACTTTATGCATACATTCAGACAGCCTGCAGCAATGAATGGATAGGTAAGTTATTTCTCTGGGTCTCTGTTTACACGTTAGCATGCTAGCTAGCGTTAGCTACTACTGTACTAATGAGTAATGACTGATAGGTTTAACACATTGTATACTATGGTGCTTGCAGCAGCAGTGTGTATTCATGTGTAATGACTGATAGGTTTAACACATTGTATACTATGGTGCTTGCAGCAGTGTGTATGTATGAGTAATGACTGATAGGTTTAACACATTGGATACTATGGTGCAGGTAGCAGCAGTGTGTATTCATGAGTAATGACTGATAGGTTTAACACATTGTATACTATGGTGCATGTAGCAGCAGTGTGTATTCATGAGTAATGACTGATAGGTTTAACACATTGTATACTATGGTGCATGTAGCAGCAGTGTGTATTCATGAGTAATGACTGATAGGTTTAACACATTGTATACTATGGTGCATGCAGCAGCAGTGTGTATTCATGAGTAATGACTGATAGGTTTAACACATTGTATACTATGGTGCATTGCATACTAGCAGCAGTGTATTCAGTAGTGTGTATTCATGAGTAATGACTGATAGGTTTAACACATTGTATACTATGTAATGACTGATAGGTTTAACACATTGCATGCAGCAGCAGTGTGTATTCATGAGTATTGACTGATAGGTTTAACACATTGCATACTATGGTGCTTGCAGCAGCAGTGTAGTGTGTATTCATGAGTAATGACTGATAGGTTTAACACATTGTATACTATGGTGCATGCAGCAGCAGTGTGTATTCATGAGTATTGACTGATAGGTTTAACACATCACATACTATGGTGCTTGCAGCAGTAGTGTGTATTCATGAGTAATGACTGATAGGTTTAACACATTGCATACTATGGTGCAGCAGCAGCAGTGTCACCTCAGTTTGGCAGTTGATATCAGTACACAGTCGACTACGGGTGGCCGCAAGCACACATCATCACAATTTCAGCAGAAATTGTATCTAGTTATGTGTGCTTGACTATGGTCAAGGACACTATTGTAATCTTATATTATTATTATTATTATGACTATGGTTATTAATTATTATTATTATCAATTTTGTCCCCACCCCTACTCCTCCCACAGTTTTTGCACTAGATGGACAAAAAAGGTGTCAAAATGTGCGTCCCGAACTCTATTTAGTTGGCATTGTTTTGTAGAAGGTTTCGTTATGTAGTTTACGAAATATTAACGATAATGTCGCTAATTAATCCCCATTGAAATACATTGACGGAATCTTCAAAACTAGAGTGTGAGAGCCCATTCAGCAGAAAATGTAGAGAACATTTGTAAACTGCTACTGCTGCCTGAGTTTCAACCCTTTACACACAAATGGCATATCAAAACGTTCATCTATTTGTGCTGTCACTCAAAATGTTCAAATATAAGCTGTAACATATATATTTATTTCGTTATGTCCTTTTGTTTCCAACTTGCGCCTCCCCATAGACATCCATAGAAACGGTGATTTTCTCCACTCTAATTTGAAAGCGATTTTTGGTGTTTTTTTGTTCGTTTGTAAATTGTGATAGCGCCTACATTTCTGGGGTTACAGATACATGTTATACATCAAAATGTCCGCCTGGTTCTTAGGATTCTCATGATGTAATTGTTTAAACTGTGTGAGTAAAACTCTGGTTAGTAGAGCTAAAAGTATACGACCATGTCTGAATCTTTTGAAATGATAGACAGTGAAGCAGCATTTTCTGGTTGTTGATTGGCTAAATAGTAGGAACATTCTGGAAGGGGGGGGGGAGGAGGCAGCGCGCTCTGATATCGATGAGAACAGGTGTTCCTCCTGACAAAGGCATAGTTGCCTGGCCACAGCCAAATACACTGCCAGGCAACAGCCACAGACATATGCCTGCAGCAATCAAAGAATGAATGGGTAAGTTGTTTCTCTTGGTCTCTGTTTACACGTTAGCATGTTAGCTAGCGTTAGCATGTTAGCATGTTAGCGTTAGCGCGCTAGCTAACGTTAGCATGTTAGCTAACGTTAGCATGTTAGCTAGCGTTAGCATGTTAGCTAGCTAGCGTTAGCTACAGCTGCAGCATGAATGAATTGGTAAGTTCTTTCTCTGGGTCTCTGTTTACACGTTAGCATGTTACCTAGCGTTAGCGCGCTAGCTAGCGTTAGCAGTTTATAATGCTGTTTCATATGCTACTATGGTGCATGCAGCAGTAGTGTGTATTCATGAGTAATGACTGATATGTTTAACACATTGTATACTATGGTGCATGTAGCAGCAGTGTGTATTCATGATTAATGACTGATAGGTTTAACACATTGTATACTATGGTGCATGTAGCAGCAGTGTGTATTCATGAGTAATGACTGATAGGTTTAACACATTGTATACTATAGGTTTAACACATTGCATATGCAGCAGCAGTGTGTATTCATGAGTAATGACTGATAGGTTTAACAGTGTGTATTCATTGTATACTATAGGTTTAACACATTGCTATGGTGCTTGCAGCAGCAGTGTGTATTCATGAGTAATGACTGATAGGTTTAACACATTGTATACTATGGTGCATATAGCAGCAGTGTGTATTCATGAGTAATGACTGATAGGTGTAATACTACCTTGCAGCAGCAGTGTGTATTCATGAGTAATGACTGATAGGTTTAACACATTGTATACTATGGTGCATGCAGCAGCAGTGTCACCTCAGTTTGGCAGTTGATATCAGTACACAGTCGACTACGGGTGGCCGCAAGCACACATCATCACAATTTCAGCAGAAATTGTACGCTATCTAGTTATGTGTGCTTGACTATGGTCAAGGACACATATTGTAATCTCACATATATATTATTATTATTATTATTATTATTATTATTATTATTATTATTATATCAATTTTGTCCCCGCCTACTCCTCCCACAGTTTTTGCACTAGATGGACAAAAAAGGTGTCAAAATGTGCGTCCCGAACTCTATTTAGTTGGCATTGTTTTGTAGAAGGTTTCGTTATGTAGTTTACGAAATATTAACGATAATGTCGCTAATTAATCCCCATTGAAATACATTGACGGAATCTTCAAAACTAGAGTGTGAGAGCCCATTCAGCAGAAAATGTAGAGAACATTTGTAAACTGCTACTGCTGCCTGAGTTTCAACCCTTTACACACAAATGGCATATCAAAACGTTCATCTATTTGTGCTGTCACTCAAAATGTTCAAATATAAGCTGTAACATATATATTTATTTCGTTATGTCCTTTTGTTTCCAACTTGCGCCTCCCCATAGACATCCATAGAAACGGTGATTTTCTCCACTCTAATTTGAAAGCGATTTTTGGTGTTTTTTTGTTCGTTTGTAAATTGTGATAGCGCCTACATTTCCGGGGTTACAGATACATGTTATACATCAAAATGTCCGCCTGGGTCTTAGGATTCTCATGGTGTAATTGTTTAAACTGTGTGATTAAAACTCTGGTTAGTAGAGCTAAAAGTATACGACCATGTCTGAATCTTTTGAAATGTTTGACACAGACACTAAACAGGAGGAACATTCTGGAAGGGGCGGGGGAGGAGGCAGCGCGCTCTGATATCGATGAGAACAGGTGTTCCTCCTGACAAAGGCATAGTTGCCTGGCCACAGCCAAATACACTGCCAGGCAACAGCCACAGACATATGCCTGCAGCAATGAAAGAATGAATGAATTGGTAAGTTGTTTCTCTTGGTCTGTGTTTACATGTGAGCATGTTAGCATGTTAGCTATTTAGCGCTAGCTAGCGTTAGCATGTTAGCTAGCGTTAGCGCGCTAGCTAGCGTTAGCATGTTAGCGTTAGCATGTTAGCTAGCGTTAGCGCGCTAGCTAGCGTTAGCTACTACTTTAAGTGTATGCATACATTCAGACAGCCTGCAGCCATGAATGGATAGGTAAGTTCTTTCTCTGGGTCTCTGTTTACACGTTAGCATGTTAGCTAGCGTTACAGCCGTTAGCATGTTAGCTAGCTAGCGTTGAATGGCTAGCGTTAGGTAAGCTTTCTCTGGGTCTCTGTTAATGACTGTTAGCATGTTAGCACGTTATGGTGCTTGCAGCAGTAGTGTGTAGTCATGAGCAATGACTGATAGGTTTAACACATTGTTAGCAGTGTGTATTCATGAGTATTGACTGCTGTTTAACCCATTGCATACTATGGTGCATGCAGCAGCAGTGTGTATTCATGAGTAATGACTGTATACTTATTTAACACATTGTATACTATGGTAGTAGCAGTGTGTATTCAGTAATGACTGATAGGTTTAACACATTGTTTAACACAGTGTGTATTGTATGACTGATAGGTTTAACACATGGTGCTATGTAGCAGCAGTAGTGTGTATTCATGAGCAATGACTGATAGTTTAACACATTGTTTAACACATTGTATACTATGGTGCTTGCAGCAGCAGTGTGTATTCATGAGTAATGACTGATAGGTTTAACACATTGTATACTATGGTGCATGCAGCAGCAGTGTGTATTCATGAGTAATGACTGATAGGTTTAACACATTCATTGTATACTATGGTGCTTGCAGCAGTAGTGTGTATTCATGAGTAATGACTGATAGGTTTAACACATTGCATACTATGGTGCAGCAGCAGCAGTGTCACCTCAGTTTGGCAGTTGATATCAGTACACAGTCGACTACGGGTGGCCGCAAGCACACATCATCACAATTTCTGCAGAAATTGTACGCTATCTCTAGTTATTATTATTATTATTATATCAATTTTGTCCCCGCCTACTCCTCCCACAGTTTTTGCACTAGATGGACAAAAAAGGTGTCAAAATGTGCGTCCCGAACTCTATTTAGTTGGCATTGTTTTGTAGAAGGTTTCGTTATGTAGTTTACGAAATATTAACGATAATGTCGCTAATTAATCCCCATTGAAATACATTGACGGAATCTTCAAAACTAGAGTGTGAGAGCCCATTCAGCAGAAAATGTAGAGAACATTTGTAAACTGCTACTGCTGCCTGAGTTTCAACCCTTTACACACAAATGGCATATCAAAACGTTCATCTATTTGTGCTGTCACTCAAAATGTTCAAATATAAGCTGTAACATATATATTTATTTCGTTATGTCCTTTTGTTTCCAACTTGCGCCTCCCCATAGACATCCATAGAAACGGTGATTTTCTCCACTCTAATTTGAAAGCGATTTTTGTGTTTTTTTGTTCGTTTGTAAATTGTGATAGCGCCTACATTTCTGGGGTTACAGATACATGTTATACATCAAAATGTCCGCCTGGTTCTTAGGATTCTCATGATGTAATTGTTTAAACTGTGTGAGTAAAACTCTGGTTAGTAGAGCTAAAAGTATACGACCATGTCTGAATCTTTTGAAATGATAGACAGTGAAGCAGCATTTTCTGGTTGTTGATTGGCTAAATAGTAGGAACATTCTGGAAGGGGGGGGGGGAAGGAGGCAGCGCGCTCTGATATCGATGAGAACAGCTGGTCCTCCTGACAAAGGCATAGCTGCCAGGCAACAGCCACAGACACTGCAATCAACAGCCACAGACATATCCTGCAGTGTTGGGTTTGTTTACACGTAGCGCCTCCATTTCTGGGGTTACAGATACATGTTATACATCAAAATGTCCGCATGTTCTTAGGATTCTCATGATGTAATTGTTTAAACTGTGTGAGTAAAACTCTGGTTAGTAGAGCTAAAAGTATAGACCATGTCTGAATCTTTTGAAATGATAGACAGTGAAGCAGCATTTTCTGGTTGTTGATTTAAATAGTAGGAACATTCTGGAAGGGGCGGGGGAAGGAGGCAGCGCGCTCTGATATCGATGAGAACAGCTGGTCCTCCTGACAAAGGCATGGCTGCCAGGCAACAGCCACAGACACTGCAAGTTTATGCAGCCATTCAGACAGCCTGCAGCGATGAATGAATGAATGGGTAAGTTCTTTCTCTGGGTCTCTGTTTACACGTTAGCATGTTTAGCTAGCGTTAGCTAGCGTTAGCGCGCTAGCTAACGTTAGCATGTTAGCTAACGTTAGCATGTTAGCTAGCGTTAGCTAGCTAGCTGTTAGCTGTAAGTTTATGCATACATTAGACAGCCTGCAGCAATGAATGGATTGGTAAGTTCTTTCTCTGGGTCTCTGTTTACACGTTAGCATGTTACCTAGCGTTAGCGCGCTAGCTAGCGTTAGCAGTTTATAATGCTGTTTCATATGCTACTATGGTGCATGCAGCAGTAGTGTGTATTCATGAGTAATGACTGATAGGTTTAACACATTGTATACTATGGTGCATGTAGCAGCAGTGTGTATTCATGAGTAATGACTGATAGGTTTAACACATTGTATACTATGGTGCATGTATGAGTAATGCAGCAGTGTGTATTCATGAGTAATGACTGATAGGTTTAACCCATTGCATACTATGGTGCATGTAGCTGTAGTGTGTATTCATGAGTAATGACTGATAGGTTTAACACATTGCATACTATGGTGCTTGCAGCAGCAGTGTGTATTCATGAGTAATGACTGATAGGTTTAACACATTGTATACTATGGTGGTTTAACACATTGTATACTATGGTGCATTGCAGCAGTGTGTATGTATGAGTAATGACTGATAGGTTTAACACATTAAACATACTATTGGTGCAGGTAGCAGCAGTGTGTGTTCATGAGTAATGACGGATAGGTTTAACACATTTGTATACTATGAGCTTGACTGCCAGGTTAATACATGTAGCAGTAGTGTGTATTCATGAGTAATGACTGATAGGTTTAACACATTGCATACTATGGTGCATGTAGCAGCAGTGTGTATTCATGAGTAATGACTGATAGGTTTAACACATTGTATACTATTGTCCATGCAGCAGCAATGTGTATTCATCAGTAATGACGGATAGGTTTAACACATTGTATACTATGGTGCTTGCAGCAGTAGTGTGTATTCATGAGTAATGACTGATAGGTTTAACACATTGTATACTATGGTGCATGTAGCAGCAGTGTCACCTCAGTTTGGCAGTTGACATCAGTAAACAGTCGACTACGGGTGGCCGCAAGCACACATCATCACAATTTCAGCAGAAATTGTACGCTATCTAGTTATTATTATGTGTGCTTGACTATGGTCAAGGACACATATTGTAATCTCACATATATATTATTATTATTATTATTATTATTATTATTATTATTATTATATCAATTTTGTCCCCGCCTACTCCTCCCACAGTTTTTGCACTAGATGGACAAAAAAGGTGTCAAAATGTGCGTCCCGAACTCTATTTAGTTGGCATTGTTTTGTAGAAGGTTTCGTTATGTAGTTTACGAAATATTAACGATAATGTCGCTAATTAATCCCCATTGAAATACATTGACGGAATCTTCAAAACTAGAGTGTGAGAGCCCATTCAGCAGAAAATGTAGAGAACATTTGTAAACTGCTACTGCTGCCTGAGTTTCAACCCTTTACACACAAATGGCATATCAAAACGTTCATCTATTTGTGCTGTCACTCAAAATGTTCAAATATAAGCTGTAACATATATATTTATTTCGTTATGTCCTTTTGTTTCCAACTTGCGCCTCCCCATAGACATCCATAGAAACGGTGATTTTCTCCACTCTAATTTGAAAGCGATTTTTGTGTTTTTTTGTTCGTTTGTAAATTGTGATAGCGCCTACATTTCTGGGGTTACAGATACATGTTATACATCAAAATGTCCGCCTGGTTCTTAGGATTCTCATGATGTAATTGTTTAAACTGTGTGAGTAAAACTCTGGTTAGTAGAGCTAAAAGTATACGACCATGTCTGAATCTTTTGAAATGATAGACAGTGAAGCAGCATTTTCTGGTTGTTGATTGGCTAAATAGTAGGAACATTCTGGAAGGGGCGGGGGAAGGAGGCAGCGCGCTCTGATATCGATGAGAACAGCTGGTCCTCCTGACAAAGGCATAGCTGCCAGGCAACAGCCACAGACACTGCAATCAACAGCCACAGACATATCCTGCAGCAAAGAAAGAATTTATTTGTTCGTTTGAATGGGTAAGTTCATTTCTGGGGTTACAGATACATGTTTACATCAAAATGTCCGCCTGGTTCTTAGGATTCTCATGATGTAATTGTTTAAACTGTGTGAGTAAAACTCTGGTTAGTAGAGCTAAAAGTAGTTTATGACCATGTCAGAAGCTTTTGAAATGAATGGACAGTGAAGCAGCATTTTCTGGGTCTCTGATTGGCTAAATGTTAGGAACATTCTGGAAGGGGGGGGGAAGGAGGCAGCGCGCTCTGATATCGATGAGAACAGCTGTTCCTCCTGACAAAGGCATAGCTGCCAGGCAACAGCCACAGACACTGCATAACAGCCACAGACATAGCCTGCAGCAATGAATGAATGGGTAAGTTCTTTCTCTGGGTCTCTGTTTACACGTTAGCATGTTAGCTAGCGTTAGCGCGCTAGCTAGCGTTAGCATGTTAGCTAACGTTAGCATGTTAGCTAACGTTAGCATGTTAGCTAGCGTTAAGTTTATGCATACATTCAGACAGCCTGCAGCATGAATGGATGGGTAAGTTCTTTCTCTGGGTCTCTGTTTACACGTTAGCATGTTACCTAGCGTTAGCGCGCTAGCTAGCGTTAGCAGTTTATAATGCTGTTTCATATGCTACTATGGTGCATGCAGCAGTAGTGTGTATTCATGAGTAATGACTGATATGTTTAACACATTGTATACTATGGTGCATGTAGCAGCAGTGTGTATTCATGATTAATGACTGATAGGTTTAACACATTGTATACTATGGTGCATGTAGCAGCAGTGTGTATTCATGAGTAATGACTGATAGGTTTAACCCATTGCATACTATATGGTTTAACATATACTATGGCTGCAGCAGCAGTGTGTATTCATGAGTAATGACTGATAGGTTTAACACATTGTATACTATGGTGCTTGCAGCAGCAGTGTGTATTCATGAGTAATGACTGATAGGTTTAACACATTGTATACTATGGTGGTTTAACACATTGTATACTATGGTGCTTGCAGCAGTGTGTATTCATGAGTAATGACTGATAGGTTTAACACATTGGATACTATGGTGCAGGTAGCAGCAGTGTGTGTTCATGAGTAATGACTGATAGGTTTAACTATGGTGCATGTAGTGTGTACATTGTATACTATGACTGTAGGTTTAACACATTGTATACTATGGTGCATGTAGCAGCAGTGTGTATTCATGAGTAATGACTGATAGGTTTAACACATTGTATACTATTATGGTCCATGCAGCAGCAAGTGTGTATTCATGAGTAATGACTGATAGGTTTAACACATTGTATACTATGGTGCTTGCAGCAGTAGTGTGTATTCATGAGTAATGACTGATAGGTTTAACACATTGTATACTATGGTGCATGCAGCAGCAGTGTGTATTCATGAGTAATGACTGATAGGTTTCAGTTTGGCAGTTGTCATCAGTAGTTGAACAGTCGACTACGGGTGGCCGCAAGCACACATCATCACAATTTCAGCAGAAATTGTACGCTATCTAGTTATTATTATGTGTGCTTGACTATGGTCAAGGACACATATTGTAATCTCACATATATATATATATTATTATTATTATTATTTAATTATTATTATTATTATTATTATATCAATTTTGTCCCCGCCTACTCCTCCCACAGTTTTTGCACTAGATGGACAAAAAGGTGTCAAAATGTGCGTCCCGAACTCTATTTAGTTGGCATTGTTTTGTAGAAGGTTTCGTTATGTAGTTTACGAAATATTAACGATAATGTCGCTAATTAATCCCCATTGAAATACATTGACGGAATCTTCAAAACTAGAGTGTGAGAGCCCATTCAGCAGAAAATGTAGAGAACATTTGTAAACTGCTACTGCTGCCTGAGTTTCAACCCTTTACACACAAATGGCATATCAAAACGTTCATCTATTTGTGCTGTCACTCAAAATGTTCAAATATAAGCTGTAACATATATATTTATTTCGTTATGTCCTTTTGTTTCCAACTTGCGCCTCCCCATAGACATCCATAGAAACGGTGATTTTCTCCACTCTAATTTGAAAGCGATTTTTGGTGTTTTTTTGTTCGTTTGTAAATTGTGATAGCGCCTACATTTCTGGGGTTACAGATACATGTTATACATCAAAATGTCCGCCTGGTTCTTAGGATTCTCATGATGTAATTGTTTAAACTGTGTGAGTAAAACTCTGGTTAGTAGAGCTAAAAGTATACGACCATGTCTGAATCTTTTGAAATGATAGACAGTGAAGCAGCATTTTCTGGTTGTTGATTGGCTAAATAGTAGGAACATTCTGGAAGGGGCGGGGGAAGGAGGCAGCGCGCTCTGATATCGATGAGAACAGCTGGTCCTCCTGACAAAGGCATAGCTGCCAGGCAACAGCCACAGACACTGCAATCAACAGCCACAGACATATCCTGCAGCAAAGAAAGATTTTTGGTGTTTCTTTGTTCGTTTGTAAATGGATAGCGCCTCCATTTCTGGGGTTACAGATACATGTTATACATCAAAATGTCCGCCTGGTTCTTAGGATGTTCTCATGATGTAATTGTTTAAACTGTGTGAGTAAAACTCTGGTTAGTAGAGCTAAATTCAGACCATGTCTGAATCTTTTGAATGATAGACAGTGAAGCAGCATTTTCTGGGTCTTGATTTAAATAGTAGGAACATTCTGGAAGGGGCGGGGGAAGGAGGCAGCGCGCTCTGATATCGTTAGAACATGTTCCTCCTGACAAAGGCATGGCTGCCAGGCAACAGCCACAGACACTGCAAGTTTATGCAGCCACAGACATAGCCTGCAGCGATGAATGAATGAATGGGTAAGTTCTTTCTCTGGGTCTCTGTTTACACGTTAGCATGTTAGCTAGCGTTAGCGCGCTAGCTAGCGTTAGCATGTTAGCTAGCTAACGTTAGCATGTTAGCTAACGTTAGCATGTTAGCTAGCGTTATAGCTAGCGTTAGCTACATTCTAGACAGCCTGCAGCATGAATGGATTGGTAAGTTCTTTCTCTGGGTCTCTGTTTACACGTTAGCATGTTACCTAGCGTTAGCGCGCTAGCTAGCGTTAGCAGTTTATAATGCTGTTTCATATGCTACTATGGTGCATGCAGCAGTAGTGTGTATTCATGAGTAATGACTGATATGTTTAACACATTGTATACTATGGTGCATGTAGCAGCAGTGTGTATTCATGATTAATGACTGATAGGTTTAACACATTGTATACTATGGTGCATGTAGCAGCAGTGTGTATTCATGAGTAATGACTGATAGGTTTAACCCATTGCATACTATGGTGCATGTAGCAGCAGTGTGTATTCATGAGTAATGACTGATAGGTTTAACACATTGCATACTATGGTGCTTGCAGCAGCAGTGTGTATTCATGAGTAATGACTGATAGGTTTAACACATTGTATACTATGGTGGTTTAACACATTGTATACTATGGTGCATTAGCAGCAGTGTGTATTCATGAGTAATGACTGATAGGTTTAACACATTGTATACTATGGTGCAGGTAGCAGCAGTGTGTGTTCATGAGTAATGACTGGATAGGTTTAAACATTTGTATACTATGGTGCATTGTAGCAGTAGTGTGTATTCATGAGTAATGACTGATAGGTTTAACACATTGCATACTATGGTGCATGTAGCAGCAGTGTGTATTCTGAGTAATGACTGATAGGTTTAACACATTGTATACTAAGGTACCATGCAGCAGCCATGTTTATTCATAACAAGTAATGACTGGATAGGTTTAACACATTGTATACTATGGTGCTTGCAGCAGTAGTGTGTATTCATGAGTAATGACTGATAGGTTTAACACATTGTATACTATGGTGGTTTAACACATTGTATACTATGGTGCTTGCAGCAGTGTGTATTCATGAGTAATGACTGATAGGTTTAACACATTGGATACTATGGTGCAGGTAGGCGCAGTGTGTGTAGAGTAATGACGGATAGGTTTAACACATTTGTATACTATGGTGCATGTAGCAGTAGTGTGTATTCATGAGTAATGACTGATAGGTTTAACACATTGCATACTATGGTGCATGTAGCAGCAGTGTGTATTCATGAGTAATGACTGATAGGTTTAACACATTGTATACTATGGTGCATGCAGCAGCAAGTGTGTATTCATCAGTAATGACTGATAGGTTTAACACATTGTATACTATGGTGCTTGCAGCAGCAGTGTGTATTCATGAGTAATGACTGATAGGTTTAACACATTGTATACTATGGTGCATGTAGCAGCAGTGTCACCTCAGTTTGGCAGTTGACATCAGTAAACAGTCGACTACGGGTGGCCGCAAGCACACATCATCACAATTTCAGCAGAAATTGTACGCTATCTAGTTATTATTAT